>CAXKVY010000354.1:0-575209 GCA_964058915.1 Tetropium fuscum
CAATTATCTTGCTGGAAAATAAAATTCTGAGGATACAACATAGTGACGGACGGCAGCATAATATTGTCCAATATGCGTATGTAACAACTCTGTCCGGTAAGGCACTCTCCTATCCTACAGCAAAGACCGGGACCTAGGGAACTTATCCATGCCCAAACATTGATGGAAAAACGTCCACTCCGGTTAGTAGGTTGAATATATCTCTCTTCATGACATGACTGAAAGACCTTTTCGTCGGAAAATATGACATTATTCCAAAAGGCGTCGGGCCTACCGAGAAACTGGTTCGCAAAATTAAGACGTTGTTCTTTATGCCTTGGCACCAAAAATACCTTCTTTGCTGCCGCATAATTTCGTAACTCTGAACCCTTAACCCACCGCCTTGCAGACCTCACAGATCCAGGAAACTCAGTTTCGGCCGAAACAGGCCATCACTGCTGTTTGAAAGGGATTTGTTCTAAGATGGTCTAGGAAGAGGTTGTCTTGCTCCACAGTGCTTATTTTACGTTTAGCGAACGTTTCCTACTGCATTCCATTTTTGTTTGAGTTTGAATATACAACTCTTACTCACATTTAGCTCATCTGCAACTGCTTGTAATGACCAATCATTTTCAAGCAATGTAACAGCTCGCTTTTTTTCAGGTTCAGTTAGCCGCGGCATTTTAAAACTTGAAAACTAATAAAGTGGTTTGCAAATTACGGGGTTAATTACTGACATTTGTTTGAAGTTTCAAATAAGTGTCAAAATGAAATATAAAAAGATCACATTACAATATCAAAAAAAATCATGCATTTTCAAATGGCCGCCAGCGTACTACAGTAAACAAAAGTTGTGCCTGATATTTTCAATACGCTTAATACACTTGCATAGGATGCAAGGTCTGTGTTAATAGAGAATAAATAATATAATAAATAGAACTTACAGATTGTTTGATGAGAGATACCCTAAATTACCCACAATGAGTATAGTGAAGAAGGAATTAAAATGTTCCCTGTCCGACAACTTCATTTCCTGAATTTAAAAAAATCAAATCCAAGTAGTCTCTGAAATATTCCAGTAGGTGGTTATCGTGAGACACCCTGTATAAATTCCTAAATAATGTAATGTAATACGATAGCCTGATTTTAGATGTTATATAGAAAAGATTTACGATCAATATAATTTTGAATACTAATTAACTTATATAAATGCATAATACATACTAAAATAGAATACTTAAGAGATATATACATAGAACTTGCACTTGAAATATGGGGCTTATGTAGAAACTGTTGAAGGCTTTTAGTCGCGGAGGACTTCGTTTTGGCTACGAAAATGAAAAAATTGTTGGTTTGTAAATTAGTAAAATTTTAATAGTTCCAAATAGCATTGATCTGAGAAACAACGGTTTGGTTGAAAGTGCTCATCCGGCTCGAAGGACCAATATTAATTTTTCAGTTTGTCAAGGATCTAAAGGATGAGCAGCCTCTTAATAGAGTACCTAATAAGATAATACGCCCTCGGCCTAGATTATAATTCCCCATTAGGCTTGAATACTAGAGTGAGATCTGGTTGAAACTGATTTATAAGGAAAACTACAATTCATTATACATATGAAGTATTACATACGTTGGAGTTGTGTCCGATTATATTCAGAAATGTTGGCGAAATATTTGCACGAACCGCTAAATTCAAGGGACTTGAAAAATACATTTTCGTATTTAATAATTAGCATATACATACTATTATGGTCTATCTGGTAAAAACGAAAGAAACCTAAAGGATTACCAGTATGTGACCCTGAATACAATACGCAATCGAACGAGAAAGCCTTGCGACGCCACTGCCGGAAAGCTTTTTAGCAGAGGGCGAATCTTATCTGCTAATGCGCAAAGTGTCAAAGTTTAAGGTATAAAACAGAAAATTTGTGAAACAGGCACATAATCAAATCAGATAATTGCGGCGGATCGGCTGCCGGCTCGGCCATTTCTTTGGCCTCTGCCGCTGAAAAGCCACCGAGATCTGGGTAGGTTAGTGCCTCAAGCCAGGTCCATTGCCTTATCTATATGACATTGTACATATACACACAATTCAGAAGTTTGCCGCATAATGCCCTGCCATTTTGATAACATTCCTGGGAGCGACTAACCCACTTGATACTTCCATTTCCTGGTATGGTCCATTCAATTTTTAATATCGCTTTGGAACTTTCGGAATTACCTACAGAAGTTCGCTAGTTACTTTTCTACACTTCGCCTCTCTACCTTCGAGTATTTGTAGGCATTTTGAATGCCCTTTTATTTTTAATATACTCTGCTATTTGAAAAGTAGACAATGTTTACTTCAATATTATTTGTTTTGTAGAGTATTTCCGTTTTGTATAAAATATTGTTGTATATAATTTTTTAATGTTCTAGAAAATAATCTCATGTTACGACAGCGGTGGTCCTTGTAGGGACAGATTTCACTGTGTAAATGCCGCATGATTGATGGCATATTGTAGAACATGTAAAGCTCGACGCGCTTTATCTAAGTCAATTCAGATAGTCAATGGATCGACATATAGATGCAATATCTCCATTGATGAATTAGACATGGATGTTGGTTTCAGTAATTAGTACCGTAGCTGCCATATCCTGTGATATTGTAATAGATACACATTGGGAAGAGAAGATTGCGTTAAAATATAACCTTCAGCATACTTCAAAATCTTGCCAAACACAGGACGAGATTTGTCTGTCTTTATAGAACTAACTAGGACTAGTAAAATATTATTAATCCATTCGTTTGAAAATTCTTAAATTACCGATATGATACAACCTTATCAAAATTTTTGTAGAAGAATTGTATTAAAATGAAAAAAAAATAAAGTAAGAAAATAAACAGTATTCAGAAAATAATTTCATTTAAGCAAACAATTACAGATATGAGTAATTATTGTCATGCAATATTTTTTGCTCTACCTCTAGCATCTACCAATCAAATTCTGATTCATTGTGTAAATGAAAAATTTAACATATTGATATATGAACATGATCTTTTAGCAGCCTTATTGACTAGAAATAGTTTTAGATATTACTTATGTGGTAGAACATGCAAAACATTTTAATGCAAATCACAAATGCGAGGAGGAACTTATAGCAGTTATATCAACTGTAAATAGTTTTAGACATTACTTTCATGAGCACTGCAAACTGCTGATCAAACTAACATTTGTTGTACTCTTTTAGCAGCTGCCTCGATTATAAACAGTTGTAGACGTCACTTATAAATATGAATATTTATACCGAGCTGCCGGGGCTCAATAAGGCTCACTATCGCTCCGGATATTTAACTAGGATATTACAAAATTTAATATGTTCGATTCTTCGATCTTTGCCAATACAGCACTTTCCTTTCCTTCTATTTTACGTATATTGCATATTTTTGAATTCGGCACTTAATTTCTTATTTTCTATAATACATATTGGGACGTTTCATTTTCCGATGCGGGTCTCGTCTGTAAAGTTGCTACCTTGATGAATCTGTTGAATTTCAAAATAGCTGATAAATGTTGCCTCTATAGTTTGCAGCGATTCTCGCGGTTTTTGGAGTAACAGATAAAATATTTTTGTAAAAATGAATATTCAAGATGGCGGATCTCTAATGGCCGTATTTATAGACATTTCTCAAGTGGGTACTCAGATATTACCTCTAGTGTCCCTTGGCCGTTCCTTGGATGTTGTGTTATATAGTCACAAGTCCGGCTATCCTCGGAATGTTTAGAATAAATGGGGGTATTTTGTTGATTTTTAGGAACTTCATCTAGATGAATGGCTACACTGAAAATCAATGCGCGAAACGTCAATCAACACATGGTATTTCAGTCAGATGTGTAGTGTTTAACGCCAATATTCGTTCATTAGTTCGATTTACTTATTCTGAAGCTCTCAATCTGTGTTTCATTTCCCGTGATGGAAAAAACGACGTTCACAGAAGAGGAAAAATGACTTTTGGCAGCCTTGTTGATAGACTAAGATGCTGTTATTGAATGCAATAACACACTTTCTCCAGATGATTATAATCTTTTATAAACTAACCAAAAAATTGCAGCGACGCTCTCTGTGTCATATGTCAAAATGACGGGTTGCAATCCATGATCTATGCCAATACGTCTGCGTTGTCACCCAAGCATCCCTCAAGGGAGGTTATGAAGTTCCTTGTGTAATGCTTATACCGGATTGCACTCAAGAAAGTCTATAGAACCTAATTTTGCGATGAGGGACCCTTGGAAAGTGAGGGATATTCAAGGTGCGACTATAAATACCAGCATAATATAGAACTGGAAGGAAAAGGTTAAGCTAATCGTTAGGATGTGTAAGGAGATGTTCGATACTGGGGCCTCCATCTGCCTACTCCTCAGAGACTTCTCTTCATAAAATAACCCCCCCTGACTCTTGGAAATGGCACCAAAGCAGGTGCCGAAACGTCGAGATTTATTTAACAAATCTCAGACGCGGTTAAACCCGAGAACTTAGTAATTTGCAGTTTGACAACCGCGAAAGCCTTTCCGGACTCAAAACAATCTTCCATATATAATCACTTTTGTTTATAAATTCCCGAACTTTAATAAAACCTGAAGTATTATTAATGATCAATGATGCTAAAATTTAACGCTTTGCAGATCAAATTGTTAACAAAATATTATCCCAAAATTGTGTTTTGAAACCTTTTATAACATGTAAACATTTCTTAAAGCATTGCCATTATGGCTATGATGCCCTGGAACCGTAAAAGATAATCTCCCGCATTTTTAAATGATAAATCGTATCAATTAATCACCGAACAGTTCACAGATAAACCACGTGCCTAATAAATCTATCCCGATAAATATATTTCCTTGACGATTCAATAACATAATGAAATGAATGCTGGGGTTTCTTTTTTTGTTAAAACGCGTGGATGTGTAATCATTAATTAAGCCCTTAATTTAGCTAGTAGTACAATGCAAATATGATTATATGACTGGTCCAATTGCCTGAACATGGCAGTTCGACATGAATTGCGCGTAATTAGAAAAGGCGTCAACTTAGATTCCATCAAAGCCACATACAAAACCACCGAGAGTCGTCGTTGGAATTTATGATCAAATTGTTTAGTCACAAATCATCCGATGAAAGTATAGGTTTGTGGTGATTTTCAACCGGCGAAACTAACCCAATTAGTCGAATGAGGAGATTATTATGCTCTCAATGTCTACATATAATTTACTATGGCGAAAAATATAGTTCATTATTTCGAACATGTTGATAATAATTAAGATATTATTAAAATAAGCCAAATTAACCTGTTGATAAACTCTAAAAGTTTGTAGAGTATAGTCACACTAAATTAGCAATTAAAATGGCAAATAGGAGAAATAATTTATAAAGTTATAAAAATTTGGGTGCAGATTCTTAATAGACATCCAAATACAGATCAAAAGAGTTCCCACCTCTCAGGAGGGGGCTTCGTCCCCTTTTGCTTCAGAAACTACCCTCTAATGTGACCTCGCGATAGTATTTTTAATTTTTCTCAAAAACTGTTACTCTGGCGAAGAAAATGAATAGGTCTAAAATAATCGGTATAAAATTATAACTCAACTATTACAAAGACGGTTTGAAAAATTTGCTAACTACCAGCTGCTAGCTATCAGCTCCTAATTTTAGCCTTCAATTAATATTTTGTGGTTGTAAATAGGGTTGCCGAAAATGATGCGGTTGTGCTACGGTTGGATTGAAGTGTTCAACAATATGCTCCAACTGTCATGGTCAAAGATGTCTTAATTCAGTGGTAGAGGAAGAATTACGTAAAGATAATTCCATTATTGAATAAATAGTTGTTAGTTTTTAGTGGATTAGGCATCAAGGGGAAACCACTTTAAAAAAACGCGCCAGCGCCGGGAGCTCTACCTCAGCGGGGATGCAGAAACAGGCTCGAATATAAGAGACATAGTAGTAATAACAAAATTTTCATATTAATTTGTCTTTTTAGTCAGGTTTGTGTAGGAAAATCTGATTTTCATGTAACATTTTTCTATGGTCAATGTATTTCCAGATATTTTTTACTTTACTCGGTTTTGCCTAATTTTAGCAACATATCCTATTTTTTCATACCATATTTGTGAGAGTTGAGTTAAATATAGAAAGAAGTTTATTGAATATAAATGATGTAGAAATTCATACCGAATATTTTAGGTCCTATTTATTTTCCTCGTCAGAGTAATGATTTTTGAGAAAAATAAAAAAACCAGCGCAAGGTCACATTAGATGGTGGTTTCTGAAGCAAAAGGGGATGATGAAGCACCTTCCGGATAGGTGGGTGGGATACGTATTTACATATTTGTAAGGATTTACATATTTGTACTCAAATTTTTAACTTTATAAATCATTTCTCCTGAAAAACTATGTTACTGTGACTAGGTATTTGGAAACAAATTTTTAGAAACTAAATTGTCTAGGCAACATCCAATTTAACTAGCGAAAATTATAAAATGTGAAACATTCTGTAGCATATTCATGGCAGATGTGGGTATTTAACGTAAAAAACATGATATCAATTGCTGCATGATATCAATTGTTATAAATATTTCAACCCACGCTTTTTTACAATAAAATACAATAAAATAATTTTTTGTCCATCACTTTTTATTTTAAACTTAGTTAAAATTATTTAATTATATTGATTTGCACATTATTATTTACTTATTAGTTCGGTTTCCCTTTAAAGAGTGTATTTTTTACGTTTTTTAAACTATAATTTATTTTTTAAATATATTTTGTGACACCACTGTGGGGCATTTATTATCGGATCTCGCTTAAAAACAATAAACAATCCTTCTACTAACTAAAAACTATTTTTCTACTAAATCTTACGTTGTTTGGACATTTTTGCAACAGCTTGTTAACAGAAAACGCAGCATTGAGAGAGACGGAAGAACACCTCGAAAGTTTTTAAAATTTGATGACCTACATAATGATACAAGAGTTTGGCTCTCTGACAAAAAGTTATGATTTTAATTTTTTCGATCACTTTAGCAGCGAAGAGTATAACACGGTAACTGAATTGGTTGAAAATATTTTTCTTTGGAGTGACAATTATCTCATGCAAGGGAGATAATCGGTACGAACATCAAAATACTACCTCTATTAAACGTATGAGAGGAGTGGATTTAAGGAATATTGGGTTGAAGTTTCTAATTTCGGGTTATGGTTGTTTTCCGAATTATAGTGATTTTGAAGACGTCATGTGCAATCACGAAACGAAAAAAAATTCTCAGCACTTCTATTATGAAATATAGAAAAATGTCATAATATGGCAACGGAAATGGAGAAAAATGTATTTGTGCATTCCAATAAATTAGAACAGGATCAACGGAAAAAAATTGATGATGTAAACATTAGCTGGCTACGTATGAAGGTCAAGTTAACAAAAAAAATACATTTTCGGTGAGATAAACTACGACTAAAATACATAGTATAAGGATATAAACATAAAAAATGAAGAGAACAATATTCAAGTAGAGGGCGTACTTTTTCAGATTTCTAGAACAACTATGGCCGAATCGCAAACCAGATGATGAACTGCAACTAAAAGGTAAACAAAGTTATCTGCACCTCATTTCTCCAGCAGATTTTAGCATTTTACACTGACATAAATAGCAAATGAGACAATTGATGAATATAGTTTGTAACATCGAAATATGAGACATAAAAACAACGAGCAAAAAAATCCACATTATATCGATAAAAGGAGCCGTGCTACCATATTTTTACCAGCGTTGTCAAGTATAACCAATTTCCAGGAAGGAAAAACAAATTATTTTATATACATCGCGCATCACATTATGACATTATCATGTAGTATAACACTCGGAGTTTCCACAAACACCAAAACACTCTCACTTCGCTCGACGCACGTTTCGCCAACCAAGTTGGCATCATCCGGAGACGATTAAAAATATTATAAATGTTTCCCATTCAAATATTACAGATCTATTTTACACGTTCCTCGGCCGTGCCATATCGGCATCATTGGCATTCATTTGGATGTCTAATACCATCGAGTGTGGGGTAAAGTGGGGTCAATAATAATTCTTGAAATAGAAGTAATACAGTTATTCTTTAATTTAGTGTAATAGTTTGATGGGTTTTGTGTTAAAATTGTTTAGTTATTAGTATTCTATCAAAACATAACAACTTGTTGAATGAAAGCGCCTTTATAGTGACAATTTTAGCTTGTTAGAAAAATACTGCCCCGATCTCCCATTGCGGGAGCAAACATTTTGTGTCTCAAATGCAAACATTTTATGTCTCATATTTCTATGTTACAAACTATACATAGACGGATTAAATGGCGAATTACACTAGGAACCCGAGAACCAGTGTTATATTGATTAAAAAAATAAGGAACAAGGAACCAAGTGATTTTTTAAAATCTAGAAGTAGACTGTTGAATTTATCTTTTAAAATTTTACTCTGTTCATCTATTATACAAGAGTTTATAAATAATGCACTCGGTAACTAGTAGTAAGTAACTATTTTCATTTAAACCCCATACCATTTTCCTTTATTATCTCAAATATTAATATTGCATTTTAGTTCCTTTTTGCATAACAGGGTCCAGTTGGAAATAGACTCAATGGTGCTGCAGCTCTTTGTAAAGTAATCCGGATAAACTACACCAGAATTTCATCAGGAGTTGGATATAACCTAGATGGATATGAATGCATTCGTTCTCATATATTTTCCATAACATATATTTTTAGTAATTTAAAAAACCCTTGTTTAAATATACATAAATGGCGTAGCCGCACAAAGGAACAGTAATTACTTACCTCCTGCTCTCTTTCCGGCAGTTTAGATTTATTAAAATTCAACTTTTACATTTCAAATAAAATCCCAACCGTGATATATTATTAATTAACATATGAGTAAGTAGTCCATTGATAGTAAATCGACCATGCGTTCGGCCGATTTGCCGCAAATTAGTCGTAAATTTCGATGCGCCCGCGTGAAAATTAATCGCGAACTGGGTCATATTTATTTAGAATAGTAAACTGTGGCTTTACAACATTTAGGCGGCTATATATGAAGTCTCCTCCTCTGTAATTATTTCACGCGTTCAGAATATTTATTCCACTATTTAACTTTCTGGTTTAAGTTTAAATAAGGATTTTTTTTAAATAATGTACAGGATTTTACTATCACCCGAGTTGCAGATATAACGTTGCCCTGGAAATACCTCCTTTGAACATATTTTCTGACAATGGGTTATAAGACCTTCTTTCAGCAACTCATGTTATTGTTGCCGTCGGAAAGTAGCTTATGTATCCAATAACTCTCTATTTATTTATATTCATATTTAAAACCACCTATGTGTGCATTTAATAAAAAAAATCAGGCTTATTATAATACGCGTAGTTTTATTGTAGTAAATACTACCGAAATAATTAAGAATCTCACAATTTAACTGATAATTTTAGGCGCCTTATAATACGCCTGCCGCTCCTTAGTCTTATGGTTATAACGTGCGCGCCATTGTTTTAGATAAAATCTATAGATAAAATCCGTATTATAATACGACTGACGGTATGCAAGGCGAATTGTACTTATCCATACCCACCCACTTTGACCAGTTTATACTACTTAAAATGCAAATTATGTATTATTTATTATAGATTTTGATTATTTATTACAGCATGGTCCGTTTTGTGATATTTGCTAGTACATTTCATATGAGTTTTAAAACATAAGCATTTACTGCTTTGACACTGTGCCTTGCTTAGTTTACATTGGTTTGCAGGAACAATTTTTAAATCCCTGTCCTCAAAATTTTAAATAATCTGAGCTTCTCTTAAGGAAATTGATTTTCCTTCAGCAATATTAGTTATTTCATTGGTTTGGAAGTCAGTAATTCCATCTCTTGAAAACTATCGATTCAGCAAGCGATGTGTGGTACCAATTTGATAAACTCCGTTGGTGATATTCACTATGGTTCTTAATATATGTTCTTTTGGGATGTACCTAGTAGTCCTTTATCTACTTAGGAACTTTAATTACAATGTTCTGGCCGATATGAAGAGGTCTTAATATTTTATTGGTGGTTTACAGCATATTTTCTGCAGCTCGTTTTTGACCCCCGGCCCGTCCTTCACTTTGGTTCTTCACTATTTCTTCATTTTTGCGTGAATTACACTTTCACTCTGATTCATTTTAGAAAATTGAAGCACTTGAATTATTTTGATCACACCCTATAAATTTTTGAGTGGGAACGTCAGTTATATTTAATTTATTGTACCTAACAAATTCCGGCTGGGATATACTTCCAATATCTTTCTTCGCCAATTCCTTTGTAGTAATATCATCAGCAATATATAGTCTAGTCAACAAGTGCCAGTTTGGTGAATTTTTCTTAGCCTGTAACGAAAATTATGATTTAGGGCCTATTCGATTCGGAATGATATCTAGAAACTGTTTGAAAATTGGCGATTTGAAGTAAAAATTTTTTTACCTTTTAATAAAAAAAAGTTTCATAAAAAGATTATTGTTTATTTAAGTACCCAAAAGGTATGTAATTTTTTTATTTCTTAATAATTATATTTAATGGGTTTATATAACTTTTATTGTTAATGTATCCCCCGTTTTTAGCCCTATATCACCTCTAAATTAAAATTATAAATATTGGTGGTAGAGTTCCAGGATGTTCATTTTTATTTGTCTTTGTTATAGGGGATTTCCTGCTCTTTAAGGATCTTTTTTTCAATTTCCGATATCTGCAGTAGTTTTAAGATATTTGCGAAAGACGAACCCCCCCCTCTTTTTTTAATAAATTGTTTATCTTTTGTAATTTTTACCAGCCCCACTTCAAAAATTTCCAAAAGTTAATGTCATTCCGAATCGAATGAGCCTTAAATCATAAGTTTCTCCAAGAAATTCTCCAAAATGGCACTTGCTGACTAGACGAATAAAGTATTATTAATCCAAGATTGGCGTCTAAATCGTAATAATATATTCTTCTGTCGGTTCTTATAATTCATTGGTAAATAATACGCTGTCATCAGTACTATTTAAGTCGGTCACTGTGGATTTGATTTCTCTATAAACATTAGTAAAATACTCGTCTTCATTGATGTTAATAGTGTAATCCATTAAATGTTCCATAATGAACTACTGAAGTACCCCCAGAGCACCAGAAGAGTTAAACTGAGGAGTTGCTTAAAATCCTTTCCAAATCGTCCAACTATTAAAAACTATAGACACAGAGTCTATAGTTTTTAATAGTTTCAGGCTCTAAATTAGTAGAAAACAAGCCGATCCGGAAATCCACCCCAAATAAAGCTTTCTATGGAGAACGTTTAATGCTTCTATGATAGGAAGAATTTTTTTTGCCACTATACAAAATAGTAAACATTGTAACCAAGTGACTAATTTGTTGCGCTATTATCTTTCAACCAAGCTTTAAATATGTTTCCTATATCTTGGATTCATATTTTCATCTGTTATCTGGAAAACAATTGGTGCTTTTCGTTAATTATTTACGAAATTGATCATTTCGTTAATTAATTACGAAATAAAAAATTTCAAACAATATCCACTCGAAAAATTAATTTTGTTATGAAAAAGTCCACAAAAGGGGTTTCCCTAAAAATAAGGAATAACATTTTTTTTAAAATGTCTTCTTCCCCAAACCAGATTTTTTGTAACCATATTATCCTCAGATTGACATAGCAGCCCATTTCGTAAAAAAATATTGAACATATATTAGGTCACGGTTTTAATGGCATTGCCTTTTTCGCATATTTTTATTTTTAAAAAGTTTTTGAGTATAAAGTTGCAGTTTTATTTAGAGAAAATAACATAAAACTACTTAATAACACTAGCTATCTTAAGCAATAACAGAATTATATACCTACCTGCATATGTAATGTGGCGTGTTAGTTTTGGCCTTAAATAACCTCCAATTGGTATTTGTTAAAGAAACGCATTCTTCCATCCACTGTTTTGCATCACTCTCACTTAATAAATTGACCCTATATTTTCCCGGCCCTATATTTTCCCCATTTCAAAGTACTTATAGTGAGATGGTACATTTGTTGCATCACCCATGGTGATGGAAGAAAACCGACAAATGCAAAAATTTTAAATAGTGCAGTCACGCCATATGTGCATAACGCGCACGCATGCTCATTAAACTGTTACATTCCGTATGCGCATTTGGCACCGATTCACATTTCGTAAACAGATTTCGCACTCGAACTTTGATTGGTTTTAAATTCAAATGTGAAAAATGAAATTGCGCTAGGTGCTAAATACATGCATGGAATGTATAAATGCCAACCAGACCTGCTGATATTTCCCTGCAAACAGCATTTATGATGCTGAACTCATACTCATTACATTGATAGGTATTAGATATAAGTATAGAACTAATATTATTTGCGTATCATGTTAAATTAAATGAATCATTAAAATGGGAGGTAAGTCAGATTTTCTTTATTATATTGTATCTTAATCTAAGTTCTAGGTTTTCCGATATTTTTAACTGTTTATAATGATCCGTAATAAATATACCTTCATCAATAATAGTACTAATAATCCATTTTCATCTGAGAATTGTCTTCTTCTAACATGAATATTTCTGTCTTCAGTTTAAGGCAGTTTAAAGGTTAATGGTTGAGCATTGTGATCTGAAATTATATTGTCAACTATTTAAGTTTTAATCAAGTATGTATCCACGTCAGAGAAAATATGATCAATTAGGGTTAACATTTATAGATGGTAAACATTTATTTTATCTAAAAGAAAATAAATTTGATAATTCATATGTTATTCTATTATTTGAAAAGGAACTACAATTATGCCATAAAATTACCAATATTAGGGTCAGGGGATCTATATAAACAATGTACATTGATGTTTATAATATCGTCCCCTTAATACTACAACTGGTTAACTTCAAATTGTTGATTTTTCAGGAGAGAAGTTTTAAAGTTGCCCTTTTAAAAAAAAGTGGCATATTGTATATTACAGCAAATCTGATTTTTTTTCCGAATATATGGTAGCTAGCTTTATTAATCTCACTCTTTCCAAGTATAAAAGACAAAATAAATTTTTCACTTTTTTTTTTCGTTTATAAACAAGATATCTACTTTTAGCAATTAAAATCTCAAACATAAAAACATAAATATTTAGTGTTCAGTTTGGCAGTAAGTACACATTTTTATTTCAAAAGAACATTTTATTTCTTTGGTTTACACAAGTTAGGTTTCACTTAGTTCGGATTCAGATAGTGGCAATTCTTCTTCTTGAACTAGCATCGTGAAAGGGAAGATTCTCAAAAGAGATTTTATTCTCTATAGGGATTGCGGAAGGTTTAGTTTTAAACAAGGACAAAAAATCATTGTTTTTTTCCTACTTAATAGGTAATCTGCTCTGATACAGCCGATTTGGGATATTGATTGAATTAGGTTTGGTTTTTCTGTTGCAGTTAAGAGTTCTAAATTCTTCAATAAAGCTTTCCTTAAATCTCATAATGAAATGTTTGGATGTGGAAAAGTTCATACAGCAAATTTTATGCCAAGCTATATACTGTTTTGCGTTTTCATCTTTATTTCTAATAATCAAGGTTTTTTTCAGCGTGGGTCTTCCAATATAATATTTGCTCATGATTTATGTCATGAACGAGGTATGGTTTGTCACCCTTGCGCTCCTAGCAATTGTTTTCCATTCTTGTAATTTTACTTTCCAAATGTGGAATTTCTTGGACAGCTGTTAAGCACATATCTACTTGCTACGTATTTGTCCAATTTTTTTCCCTCCACATCTATCGCTGAAACACTGAATCTGATTCACTGTCTGTGGCAATGACTTGAAGTACATATACAAACAAGTGGCAATCTCACATGCCACGTTTGCACTCAACCTCTGTCCACAAGAAGCAATCACACAAGAGCATATCTCGAATTGAACACTTGTTGCACCAGATTTTAATAAGACTTGCCAGGCGTAGATTTTCAAAATGAACTCTTGTTGCTTCAGATTTTTGTCGGACCTGGGCATATCCATATTATGTCACTTGATTTCTCTATTTTAAGATGCCGATCGAAGTTATCTGTTGTAGCAATAAAAAGAGAGTACAAAATTGAACTGGTACAAGTAAATAACTTAAAATGACCAAAAATCGAGTTAACCAGTTGTAGTATTAAGGGGACGATATATTGTTATGACTAACTACAATGGACACTTCTTGAAAAGCCTATTAGGTAACTCCAATATTAGGGATGTCTCTCGTACGATATAGATCATCTTTTACTAAAATAGTGACACCCTCTTGTATTTTCTCTGCAATAGCAACGGCTACCTGTCTATTTTATCTGTCAATATCTTGGATTCATTACTAGATCTCTTTTATCCCTAATGCTGTGTATGTCTAGATTATATTGATGATGTGAAAGTGCTAATTTCATCTCCTCCCTTGCCAATTATTAAACCAAAGTGTAGGCACCTCCTGCAAGATATGAATGATGTCATAGAAGGAGATACATTGAAAATAATTGACAAATAATGATTAAAGTAGTAGGAGAAAGTAATATTAACCAATATTTTCCAGTGAAAATGAATTTACTCGTGGATTTCTACGTTATGTATTATCTCATATGTGTGTTTTTATTTCACCCATGTTATTAATTTTGTGTTAGACCCAATTACTAAATAATAAAGTATAGTAATTTTATGAAAAATAATACTCTCAGACTGCCACTTTACAAAATGTAATGCTTTTCTCTTGAATAAAAATAAAGTTTTTCACAAAGGAGAAATTTCAACGGCAACGTCCATATGTCTAACCAGAGGACCACAATTTAAGCAAGAGCCCATCAATCTGTTTTTATATGCACATCAAGATTTCCAGCAAACACGTCTTGCAACATGTTTACTTGATGTTCGATCAATACAATATTTGTGTGTCCCAGGACATCGCTAAGTGTGGAGGGTTCTTGTTGATATGACTTATAAATAAATTAAATTTTCTGAGCCCGTCAAGAAAAACCGTGAGCAACGTATCCATAAGCGAATTGTTTTTATATTCCCAAGTGGGACCACATTTCTTTCGATTCGTAGCGTGAAATTCATCTCGAAGGTCATACACTATTCTAATATTACACTTTCCCCACCCTTCTATCTATTATCACCTAATAAGGTGTCAAGATATTATCGCTCTCCTGTCACACATGGTTAAAAATACAATATTTACAGTGGTTTAGTTACATCGCCGTTGGCAAAACGATCTGATAAGTTATTAGCTGGTTACATAAAACGCGAGTAAACAAAGGGCGTTTCGGTTTGGAATACGTTGCATCCGAGAAACGGGGTTCTTGTTTGTTTTCCGCGGGCCCGGCCACTTTATTTTATAACATTTTTAATCGGAACTGTCGGGCAAATAAAGTCATAATGTACCACACTATGACTCAAGCCAGTCGCACATGTATGAGATTATTGTAATTGCGTTGACAGTCAGTGCAGATAACAGGGTAATTTCGGGTGAGTTGGCCATATGTCAGTAAGTTTGCTTACTACATTCTAGAGGGCGCGATGATGGTTTAGAGTATTTATTTATAATCAATAAGCATTAATCTACCAAGTTGTTTTCATATTAAATATTATGAGTGAATGGTGTAACTTTATTGTGCAGGATAAATTGTATATTATCTAGTATGATTTATTATATTGATTTAATGACTTGATATAGCTGAGATAACGTAAGAGTTATCTCAGAGTAGAAAGTGTTATATCTTAAATATAATGCTGTATGAACAATGTGAACGGCAAAAATATGGGTCGCCATCTGTCCCTGGCATTTGGAGTAGTCGGCTCATCAGTTTTAAGGAATAGTTCGCCATTGTAATAGTTATGTTTTTTGTGTATTCGCATGAAAATGCCTACTAAATATAGAAGACGACATCTAGAAATGACGACATTTTGAATACCCCGGAAAACATTGGAAAGAATGGTGGAAGGGAATTACAACGTTAGAGATTCTACGCTTGAAGAATTAAATGAGATGTTAAATATACAAATAAAATACAGTACGATTTTCCTTTAACAATTGACGACATTAGAAAATTAGCGGCATACCACTTCGACGATGAGTTAAAATTAAAACGAGAAATTAACTCAAATGGCTAAAATATAGGTTGCGACTGGTTTCATTAATTTTCGTCAACAAAAGATAAAGATTGTCCATACGAAATATATTCACTGCAGCTCGATATCTTGGTATGAACTAGATATTGCAATACCGGTATACCGAAAACCGGTATTTTAGCGATTTTTTTCAATACCGAAATACCGGTATTTATACCGGAAAATACCGGTATTTCTGTATTTTTATTATTTTATTTCACAGACTGTACTATACTGTTTTCGTTTAATATATATACGAACTGGAGCAAACAATAATACATAATAAATAATCTAAACATAATCTGCAGTCTAGTCTCCTAAGCGGCTTAACATATCGTTCGCTTTCCTTCTTCAACTCATATAAATCTCATTTCCCTTCTCGCTCACTTAGAAGACACCTGCACACCTGCCGGCTTTACTGCTCAGTGGCGTATCATCATGCGTAACCAAGGTGGACTGACATCAAAAGATGTCTTATTATGTCATAGTGGCACGCGCCACTGAGCACGTATTTATATGATCTCTTAACAATTCTGCCGACCAGCGTCCAGTCTGAGCGGACATTTTCAGCAGCAGGATCAGTTTGTACAAAAATACGCTCCAACCTAAACGATGACACCATAGATGCATTATGTTTTTTAAAATCACATTTGTTGAGCAAGTAGAAGTACTAAGTTAAAAATTTGCAAATTTTAGAACTATTATATTATTTAAATATTCTTTTGAATTTAAAAGTGCAGAGTGCAGCGATAATTATTTTATTTTAATATATTCTCTTATTTTTATTATTATAATATTATTGTTAATCGTTTGTTTTGTTTTTGTTTGGAATTTTCATCATTTTTGTTAGTTATTTTAATTAGAAACATTATTTTCTGTTGTGACATTTAAAGTTAACGTCAATAAATAGTTTAGTTTCGTTGAAATGATTTGTTTCATGGCTCGTTAAAATATCCGGTATAATACCAGTATACCGGTATTTTTTTAAATAAATATTGAAATACCGGTATTCCCAATACCCTTCGGTATTGCAATCCCTAGTATGAACCATATAAAGAAGGGTGATAATGAAGATGAATAATTGATAAGCATGTTAATCTGTTAATTCATCTTATCCGGAGCTTTTATACAACCCTCGGGAGTTCTCAAGGGATCTATACTCGGGCCGCTTTTATTTGATATTTTATTAACGATTAACGTTAAAACTTGTAACGTTATGCATACCCTTAACGTTATGCTATATGAAGATATTTTGTGAAATTCACTCCCCGTTTTATTACATAAAGTTGCAGGATAACTACAAATTTAATGATTGATGTGCTAGCACCACCTACTACCTATTTCCGCAATATATTATGGGTTAATCCAGTTAGCCAGTTAGTGTAAGGTAATGTTTCGTAGCCATAAACAGAGGGTCCGTAAATTGTCAGTATAGCCGTAACATGTCCATTTTTTTCATTATTCTGTTGTGAAATTCAATTTTCAAAGTATTCAGAAGAAATTAATAATATGAATATTAAAGTAGGAACTCGTGCTGGGACGATTTTGGGCACCGTGAAAATAACCTAAAAATGGCTTCAGGTTGTATTTTAATTAACGCCATATTTCATAGACAAAATGTTTGACACTTCAAATCTTTTAGGGTTTTGTAATTTTTTCTGAACATTTATTTTAACATTCTATCATCAACATAAAACTCTCGGTAAAACTTGAAACTTATAAATACACTAAAAAATGAATGAGGTATAAGGCTTTCTTAGTTCAATAAGGGAATGGTTCGCATTGTATTATTCAAAATAAAATACGAAAATATATTTTGTTTCAACTTCAACGTCCCGAATTTTATTAAATCTTTCCCTCCCCTTTTTAACCGCTAACAATAGGGACTTAAAGTAGATCTGAAAAAATGGTACTTATCCGTATCGTATCAGATTACTATACAGAGGAAAAATAAATTGTTCTCTACGTATCTATATCTTGTTGGCACAGAAGTACGATAGGTGTCCAGAATAAAAATGCGCCTCAGGCGATTTTCGTTTTAGCTCAAAAAAAGTGAAATGCATTAAATGCAGTTAGATTTCCAAGGGGTAGTCCATGATTTAAGAAAATTTGTATTTTGCTAACGTTTTTCTTTTCAACTTGGGTATTTTAATAACATTTTGTGAACGATCTTTGGAAGCTTCATGTTTTTTGACACTCCTTGACAAATTAATTTTTTAAAACAAAATATCCCTGACACACCGAAACAATCTGTGACACACCCAAAAATATAGGTTAGGTCGGCTGATGAACGGCACGCGCTGTTTGTATGGAGCTCTTATGTGAATGAGGTCGGCCGTTTATATTTGGCCCTATTAAAACGACTCGGCGCTTTGTGTGCCAATTTATTACAAAAATATGCCTTTTACAGACATTATTATGTGTCAATATATTTATATTGAATGATTTAGAATATATCTAGGTATTTATTTTTTATTTTACAGTTTTATTGGGTAGGTCTGACCTACCCTCCATACCCTGTTGCTATTATTAATAGGGTTTTGTATTTATATAAACTGTTTAAATATAATTTTGTATTGACATGTCATCACCGATCATGTTTTATTTAAATAATCCTTTTGTAACCTAAACTATTAACTCTATCTTCATCATTCTCCAAATGTTCTTATCAATAAATGTTACGTATTTTTTTTAGAACATCGTATATAATAGGGGACAATTATGTTTAAGCGTATACTCAATAGAGAACTTGATACGTTTTTATTATCCGTATTACTTTCTATTAGAGTATTTGCCGTTACTCCGTGTATATCCAAAAACCTATTACCTCTGGATTTGGCGAAAAACGGTCAAATGTATTATAACATACATAATCCCTGTTAAATCTCTTATAAGCGCTTATTAAGATAGAGAAGCCATAAGCCGATGAAGATAAAAAGAAATATAGGAGGCTAACGGATGGTCTCACAAACGATAACATGATTAAAGTCATAGCCCAACTTTATTAACTCAACAAACCTCGGGGCGACTCGGCCTCTTCCTAGTCAATTATCTTTCAACTGTTTCATGGCCCCGTAAACGGCGGCACCTGTTTCTTTCTGCCTTTTAGTTAATTGTGTCTTTTCATGGTGCTTTATGATTTCCCATTTACGATTTATATATCGCTAATAAAGCGTTTCATCTCTCCCGTTCCCTTCCACACTTTCCTTGTCCTGATATAAACTATTAAGACACTTGATAGTGGAGTGGATCTGGGTTACGAAAACGGATTCAAATTTTTTTTCGCTACTACGATTCGCGATATCTCGCGAACTAATTATCCAATTTCTCTGAGATTTAAATGAGCTATACAAAAAAAAGGTTGATATAGAAAATTAAGAATACGACGAAACACAGTCGTACTCTTCATTATCTATATCAACCATTTTTTGTAGTCAAAAGCTGCCGGGATATGCATTAAAAACGATTTTCCCATCCTTATAGTTGATCGTCCCCACCTTGTCCCGTCTGCACGAACTACACCAAAATGATGGGTGGACCCGATTGGATAGATTGGTATGTACTCGATCCATATTTCTCTTCAGATCCACTACCCTATAAGTACGAGAGGCGATTATGAAGCGGGCTACAGCAATAAATGACATTGAAACATTTAAAACGTTAATTTCAATACTCAAGAATTATAAGGCAAAAGATCTGACTCAGTATCTCACCCTAAACATGTAAGAGAATAGTATCGGCTGTTCTATAAATCTCCAATGGAAGGCATTGGAGCTAGTGATTTTCGTCAACAAATTGCGAGTGGATCCAGCCGTTCATCAACAGAATGCGTTTTGCAGCCAGTTGCTTCTTACTCATACCCTATCTGTTCTTATAGATTTTGTTTATATATTTCCAAGGTGTCTGTAGACATCTCATATGTTAGAACAATTTTTCAGTATTATCATTTTTTGGACCTTGATAAACTTTTCGCAATGTGCTGCTCCCCATACTGCCTGTCGTTCCCGAAAAATTATAGGCGATACTGGCGTAATTTCGAGTCGAGTCGATACTGGAGTTCCTTAGGAAGAGACGCAATAACTAGCCCTACGCAATAACTCCAGTTATCGGTTGGTGTGGGTATTCCCTCGATCTTCGGCTGACGAAGTCTTCCTCAGAAGGAAATGCAGTAGAATATCTGTGTTCATCAGATGGAAAACTTCGTAAATGTTCATACATCCATATTGACGTCAGGGATTTATCCGACTTGTTGATTTTGGGACTGGGATATGTCTATCTCCGCTCAGTAGTGACAATAGTACAATAAGAGCCGATACTCTTAGTCCCGATTAACTGATTTACAATAATGTCCTGGGTTAAATACCAAAATGACAGCTGGGATAAAATCATAGTAGACAGATGTAAACTATCGCCTCTTAATTGAATACATTAAAAAAATATTAAAAATCGGATTCTATAATATTTGAAACCATTTCATAACAATTCAAAGGAATAAACTTAAAAAATAGTGTCTTCTTCTGTACACAACCTTATAAGTAGGGCAATATTTTTGCCCTATTTGATGATGTACTACTAAATTTGGAGCCTGGGGCTGTTCATATTAATTCAAATCGATGCCTTTAGGAGTTACTAATGCAAATTTTGGACTGGACGAGTAATCAATGGAATAATTCGCAACGAACGCTTCACGTTATTTTCGCCTACTTTGGTATATGATGTTGACTTTGGTATGCTGATGATGTAATGCTGGACTACTTGTGGCAGGAATGGGGAAGAACACGAACATAACTAAATATTGCTACAAAGTCTAACTAAACAATTAACTAAATGAAATTTAAATATTCCACGAAGTCGATATCTTTTTAGCTCTAATAATTATTTTTACAATTTATTTATTGTTGTCTTTGAAGTTTGAAGCTACCGATCCTATGATGGCATGAAATTATGGTAGAGTCTTAATTTATAGAACCTTAGATGCAAACTTTCTTATTTACAGATTATTAGAAAATAAACTATACATACTCGAATATATATACAAACTAGACATATAGAGATAAATAAATATAATTTTAGTTCATCATTTTATAAGGATTCAATGTCTACTGGTTACTTTGAGTAAAGATATTGAGTTTTCTTATTATTTAACATTATTCTGTATTTCCATAACTACTTTAAATTTAAGTTAGTTCCCAATAGATACTAACGATAATAAATAATTATATTTCTTTACCGATTTAAGTAACTATAGTGAACATGACAATAATTACGTGCATATAATAAATTAGTTCAACCATAATACTGTCATCTTTGTTGTGCTTAAATCGCATGCAGGAAACTGAACCGGTAGGTACGTTATGCATGATAGCTAACATTGGCTGTGATTTTACATTCTTAGATTTCCACTTCAAGCTGTCACCAAGTTTTCTTCAATAAGTGTATTAAAAGATTAATTTTTATTCGTATTATTTAATAAGCCTCTATGTTAGAGAGAAACCATTTGTTTACTACCAATAATCTTTCAATAATACGTTACTCTTATTGGCCTAGCTCAAATTTCATGTACGGCTTCTGCCAAGTTACCAGCTCTTAAGTAAACTAAGCCGAGTAAATGAGATTAAAACTTTGCAACAACCTGAATATATAGTTGTTATAATCACCTCACGTTTTGAATATTACCATATTTACAAGAGATTATTATTACATCAAGCCGTGTTTAGAAATTTGATAACTTGATAAATATCTTACTCTAACACCCGATGTAGCACATACACATTAATATCTATATTTTGAAAATCGGATAAAAACCAGTGTGATATGAATTACGCAACGTATCTACCTCCAACTAACCAAATATTGACACCTTCTTGAGTTAACCAACTGTGCGAAATTAAACTTGAGTTACCTCAAAATGCGATCCCTGTAAAGTGCGGTGAGAGGTCAACTCGAGTATTTCACTCCGGAAGTGGTTCTCAAGTTGTTTGGAAGTGCCGTTTTGTGAATGTCGCCGCTAGCTACTAGAACAACGTTGGTGGACCACAGGTCCTAACGTCCTACAATAACGCTAATTATATTTATATTGAGGGTTGATTTCCACCGGGGAAATATCATTATTTCGTTAGCCAGAAACAATGGATATTTCGTTGGTGAAAACGACAATATGCATAATGTAAAATTTACTTGAACCACAACTATATACATATATATATATATATATATATATATATATATATATATATATATATATATATATATATATATATATATATATATATATATATATATATATATATATATATATATATATATATATATATATATATATATATATGTCCATATATATATATATATATATATATATATATATATATATATATATATATATATATATATATATATATATATATATATATATATATATATATATATATATATATATATATATATATATATATATATATATATATATATATATATATATATATATATATATGTCCATATATATATATATATATATATATATATATATATATATATATATATATATATATATATATATATATATGTCCATATATATATATATATATATATATATATATATATATATATATATATATATATATATATATATCCATATATATATATATATATATATATATATATATATATATATATATATATATATATATATATATATATATATATATATATATATATATATATACATATATATTAGCTTTGAAATTCTTTGCTATTCATATTTGTTTTGTGAAAAGTAATCTTGGGTTTGTAGCATTTCATTACATAGACAAATAAGCAAATAAACGAATAAGAAGGAAGATATACTTACCAGTGCTATATCTGGACATACATACGGAAACGAACCACTATACACAGGGAAACGAACCACTTAGAAGTTTCTATTTTCCTTCTTATTCGTCTATTTGCTTATTTCTCCATGTAATGAAATGCTACAAACCCAAGATTACTTTTTACAAAACAAATATGAATAGCAAAGAATTTCAAAGCTAATAAATATAGCCAGGGTGAAAATTGGATTTTTTTTCGAATTTTCGAAGAAACAATTAATACATAAGACCAACAAATGATTTTAGTTTTGACTAAGCAAGCAATTTCTGTGTGGGAGTGATACAGAAATTGCTTGCTCTTCTTTGAATGCTTCAGAACTCTTTTGTATATGTAATTCAATATTCTCTAGCATATAGTTGGGGGAAGTAGTTGTTTTTCAATAGGTTCAACAAGATTTTATGCATTTTAAAGTTTAACATCTTCTGGATAACTGTATGCCTAATGCTTTTATATATAATATGTTCAAATAGAACAAATATAAATAGTAGACTAGGTTTGTGTATTCTAGGAATTTGAGTTCCGTCAAAAACTAATGTCATAAAACGTCACTGCAAGTGTTGGAGTATTAATATTTTAAATTCAAGTATAAATGATCAATGAAACAAATCGTACACTGCTCTGAAGATCCTCAATAAAGGTGAAAGAATTTGTACAACTTCTAAGTGGTTCGTGTCCGTGTGTATAGTGGTTCGTTTCCGTATGTATGTCTATATATAGCACTGGTAAGTATATTTTCTTTCTTATTCGTCTATTTGCTTATTTCTCTATGTAATGAAATGCTACCAACCCAAGATTACTTTTCACAATATATATATATATATATATATATATATATATATATATATATATATATATATATATATATATATATATATATATATATATATATATATATATATATATATATATATATATATATATATATATATATATATATATATATATATATATATATATATATATATATATATATATATATATATATATATATATATATATTATATATGTATATTAAGATAAATGAAATTATACAGCATAAATCAGTAAGTAAATTCAGTTCAATATTTCAATATTAAATTATAAATTAGCATATCGAGCATGAATAAGCTATGTCTAGATTAAAAGATTAACGCAAAAGCATCATGGTAGAAAGGGGATTCGAGAGTCTATAATCGCGAAGCAAAACGCAATGTAGATATGACGCCTAAAACATACATCGAAGTTACGCGACAGAAAGTGAATCTGATTATATTATCTTATCTAGTTTAGAAATTAAAATTAGATCAAGGAAAGTTCAAATTATAAGAGTTGTACCTTAAATTACATAAATTAAAAAATAGACATTAAACTGATTGGTCAGATTGTATCACAATAATGAGAAGGAAGGATGGTAACCAGGAAATGCAGATGTGTTTCTATATGGCATATCTGTGGTTACAAATAACAATGCAAGGGGGTCCAGCTATAGCGTTCGAGGAGCTCCGCTAATAATGCTTATAAAAATTTGTGAAAATTAATAGTTAAACTTAAGTAAAAATAATTAAAATAGTGAGAAATAAGTAGAGCACCAGTGGGAAAGATTTTGAAGCAGAAATTACTGCATATTAAATGTTTTCGTCGAAATTAAGAAGTGAGAAGTAGAGACTTGGAAGCGCCTCCAGCCGCAGAAGACTTTGGTGAGCAGTAAAAGGAACGGAAATCAATTTATAAGAAATTCCATGTATAAATAAGCAGTAAAAGTGCAGTCATAAAATTCACAGTTTGAGAGTAAAGATATCCTAAAATAAAGTTTCCGGCAATTGTAGCGGAGTTCTAGAGAAAGCACGGCGTTAGTAGCAGCGTTCCAGAGATAGTACGACGACATTCGCTAGATGACACCACCAGAGCCCAGCAGCAGCTGTTAGTGCGAAATCAAACCAGTGTCCAGGAAAATAGTGCTAAATGTTTGTGCATCGCAATTAAAAAGGATTAACATAAAATTTCAAAGGTAACAACTATTTCAAACTTTGCTAGCTTCGAAGATATATTATACCAGAGGCTTAGTCCCATGTAGTAGAATAAGTTACGTAGGTTTACGTAGGGTAGTAATAAGTTTTAAAATTTGTTTATTTATTTTAATGATTATATGACAATAAACATAGTCGTATATAAGTTGCTTCTTCTTTCTTATTATTTTGAAACATTTCGGGAAACATTTTAAATCCTACAGTCTGAGCACAAATAAAATTCAATTGATTTAACAAAGTATTCTAATATCATAGATTCACTAGTTGGCAAGTAACTTCACTGTTTAAAAATTTTAATCTTGCAAAATATTTACATAGACCTAATTGAACTCCCTCTAGGACGATAGAGTACTCATGTTCTAAGTGATCCTTCTAAAATACAGCAAATAAGTGTTCATAGACTTGGCGTCCATAAACAAGAAGGATTCAATAGGGCAGAAATAGTGTAAGTATCCTTAATCTTCCTTAAGTTTATCAAATGTTTCTTCGCTATACTATTACTATTGTTTTTTCATTTTATATAAGTCTAAAATCAACAACGTATTACAGCATTTTCACATTTCATAAATTCATATAATAAATTGTCTCCCAAAAGTGGGGCATTATTCGAAGTTTATATTAACATACATAGTAATATATTAATAACACACATAGTTCTACTCCACACCTTTGGAGTAGTCAAGGGGACATAAAAAGAGCTGCAATAACTCAACGTAGATACCCGCAAAATGATTCATATATTTGTATGTAATTTTGGACACAACCTGTAAGTACTGACGATGACTGAATTTCCACGAACATCAAAACATTTGCATATTTCGCTCTACGTGCGTTTCGTCAACCAAGTTGGCATCATGCAGAGACAATTTTAATCGTCCCCGGATGCTGCTAACTTGTCTGATGAAGCAAGTGTCAAGCAAATTAAAAGTGTCTTGGGGTCTTCGTCGTCAGTCTATCGCCACATCAAACGATCTAACGTTCTCCAGGAACAATGTGTTAAGTTATTTCGGTTAAGTTAGGTTAGGTTAGTTCGGATCCCCTACTCCTCATGGGCAGATACCCCATGAAATGAAATGATAAGAATATCATTTCATTTTCTCTATAAAGTAAAATCTATTTAAATATATGGTAAAAATTAAATTTATAAAATTATAGTCAACGAAACCTGCTAATAAATTTTATTAAATTTTATTAAATACACTCAACACTTTATATTAGGTACGTGTAAAGTTTTACGTGGGAAGAAAGGCATAATAGTCTATCTATTATAAAACGGAAATATAATATATGTCGCAAGTCATACCGGCGAATGAAATTGTACTTTCTTAGGGCTTTAAAGTTGAAGGCAATTTCCGAGGTGCTAGAAACTAGTATCTTTATGATGTATAAATTATTGGTGATGGCGCTGCAGACTTACTAAAATAACAGCATTCGTATGTTCCGGAAAATAAAGATCCACTGCCATCTAAACTGAACCCATATTGACATTTTCATCTTATTTATATTTGGGTAAAGAGTTATTCTACAGAATGTTCATTTTTTAATATAAATATTTTGTATAACAAATATTAAACAGAATAAAATCTTTTTTGTGAGGAGTACCTATAAATTTGATTATCTACCATGGGGACATTATTATTAGCTTACAGATATTCTCAGCTCAACTGTAATAGTATATTACGCACGATTGGAAAACGTTATGACAAAACAATTCTTTTATGTATGCTACATAAAAATAGGTCGATTACATAAATAAAAAGCAATATTCATCCTCAAATTGTACCTAGTCACTACATTCACTACATTCACACTACATTCTATTATTTTATTTTCTGTGAAAATATTCCCCACACTCGCACATTGTTATCCATTTGAAGTATACTTTGTTAATATTTTGTGGACATAATTCTCTGACTGCAACATTTTCGAATTATTGTAACAGGATGATAGCATCAAATGCTTTTCACATATCGATGAATGTACATGTACATAAGCACTGTTAATGGAATTAATATATTCGGAAATTAAATAAAAATCTGAAGCCGTAATTTTTATTAATTAAGTAACCATTTTATTAATTTCCGACTTTAAACTTAGAATTTTGTTAATTTCCGACTTTGAACTCGGAATTTTAATAAATTATAAGTTTACAGAAATTTGTAAAACTTACAGAAAATGTTTGGTCTTATTGTACTCTCTTAACATAGAGAGAATTTGATTGGAAAGCCGTAGAGAAATTGGTTGAGAGTGAAAGGGTTAAAAAAAATGCAATACAAAAATATGATATAAGTAAGGCTGATTTTTGGTGAGATAATGTAAAATAATATAATATAAAATATATTGTATAATATCAGACAGTGGCGGGAAGACCTCAGACAGCAAGAAGTGTTGATAAATTACATGGCATACTTATGTTATGTCAGTAAGATTGGGATAATGATTATATTTATAAAAACTCATTATAATTCTGTATTCGCAAAGGCAGACTCAATTCTTGAATTAAACACATTAATAAAGTCAAGTTGTTATTATTATTACTGGTATTATTATTACTATGTAGATCTTTAAATTGGATCCGTTATGAATGTATCAACGTAGCTAGCGTACCTATATACCCAGCGCCTTCGCCAATACTAGACTATTCAACTGAAATGACTTTTTGATATTAGAGATAAAATTATCTATATCAATGACATTTGTCTTATTTTAACAGCTGTGAGCTTATGTCTCCATCTATTGTTATATACTACAGTTAAATATACTAATATGGTGGTTGTAAATGTTATTCTCCGATCAATATTGAATATCTCAGTTTTTTTTATTATGTGGATATCCTATTTTAAACTCATATCTAAGGTAGCTGCTTTTCTCTAAATCTTCTAAAATCTTTTAAATCTAAATCTTCTCTCCTTCGAACCGCGTCTTCCCCATTTTTCGTTTTTTTATTGCTATCAATAAAATTGTTTTTTCAACAATCGTCCTTGTTTTTGTTTTAAATATCCACTAGATGTTACGTATATTAATATGGTGTTTACCATTTGTCATTGCAATGTTTATGGCACTTTCACATTAAGCTTTATTGTTCACTATCACTTTCAGTTTATGTCTTAACCTATTACATTTGATATTAATGTCTTTTTACATACTTAAGCTATCTGACCTATTTATAAACTAAGTATATTTATTATATCTACCTACATTGTAATTGATGTATTTAATTTAATTTTAATTTTCTTAGTGTTTAGTTGTAGTCTCGCTGTAGACTTGGAGACAGATGGTGTTTTTTAAAATTGTTAATTAATAAACATTTTAAACAGTAAACACAATTTTTTTAAGCCATGGGTTTTCCACTTTTTACGCCCACATTGGTAATGAGTTGTGTGATGTGAGATATCGCAAAATACATAATGATCGTAGAAAAAATTCTTTGTCTTGCGAGTCGGTAAAGCAAATAACTGCCAAATTCGGGCGTTCGTATACCCAACGCTTAACAAACGATTCCTTCAGAATTCAATTAGTCGATATACTACTGCCTGAATTGAAATCGAATTCTTGATAAATTAGAGTAGCAAAGTGGAACTAAACGATATTTCGCGGTCCCCTTCGTACTCTTGAATTTTTAAACCTCCGGGTTTACGAAACTTGTACGGAAAACTGAGACAACCAGACCTAATCAGATTTCCCATTTTATTTTTTAACTAGTGCTAAATTATAAAATATTCAACATTTTATAGGATACTCCTTGCAGAGTCGGATGTTTAATGTAAAAAACGAAATATGCATAATTTGTCGTTTGTTATACAGGGTGTTTGGTAAGACGGTTTTATATTTCCGGTTTTGTATTTTTTTGAATCTTCATTTTCATTATTATCATTATTATCATTCATCGTTACGCACTAAATTTAACTTTTGATATTCTGAAATTTCTTTTTCCTTTATCCGAAATATATAAACTTCCAACCAGAAAAAAAAATTAAAAGTTTCTGTCTTTTATAAATGATATAAAATGACATTTATTAAAAAAAAATGTAATGATATTTAAAACTGTCCTCTGGTAAAACTTGATGCTATGTATCATAATGCTACTTAAAGAGAATCAAACAGGAATATTTTAGAAGTAATTGTAATATCTAGATAACTATATTTTATTTTATTATTTTATTTATTTTATAGAAGACAGAAACCTTCAATTCTTTTCTGGTTGGAAGTTTATGTACTTTGGAAAAAGAAAAGATATTTCATAATATCAAAAGTTAAATTTAGTGTGTAATACCTACATAAATGATGAAAAATGGAGATTTTTAAAAAAAGTACAAAATCGGAAATATGAAAAAAACCGTAGCATTTTTCATATAGGTATATTTGGTCATATAGTTGCCAATTAACCCCCTCTACCACCCTATACAGGGGCGGCATCTCCTTAGCAGACACAAATCATACCTGTATATGATATATAGTACCTATAATATCAATTTCGTGTTTAATTCATCTCCGAAACAATATTCTGTGGCTGATTAGGGTATGTATTAGGATAGGTGATAGGAATTTTTTTAGAAGGTAATTACAGTAGTTGAAGTGGCTGAAAGGGCAATGCTCGAAGCCGAAAAAAATATTGAAAAAGTTTTAGTTTCATATTATTGTCTGTTGTTGGAACCAGTTAGGCAAGTATATAAATATAATAATAAACGTATTTTTATAAAAATTCAACAATTTTTATAAAATATAAAATGGTAAGTTATACTTCTTGGCCATCGTAATTTACTAGAAAAAATCTGTAAGATTTGTATTATTGGTTTTGGCTAAAAAAAATAATAGGGTTGTTCGCTAACCCAAACATAACATTCATGTAACGTCGGTATGCTAACTTTCAGATGAAAAGCAAGGGGTTTATTAGTTAACAATCCAATGTTGACGGTCGCTGATGTGTCAGTTTTATAGAATAAACTAAAGTGCTCAACAAAAACCTCGCCTCAGGAAATTTTTCGCTATTTTCAATTACTACTTTTTGTAAGTTGACTTTTTTAATGCGGTTTGCAGCATGCAATTATCATTTGTTCTTCGATTACACAAAAGAGATTTTTTTTAAATATAATTATTATTGTTGTTGTTATATAGGGTCTAAAAAAGCATGCGAAAATTGCAAAATTTCAATGGTCTGCCATTTTTCGTCCCCTATTATGGATGAGTTAGAATCAATATCTCGCTTTCGTCAATTTTTTATTACGATCCTTTGGCATTTTATGTAGGTCGAAACAATGAAAGTGTGAAAATCTCTGGCCAGACTCGCCAAAAATGCAATACGTTTATTATTTATAATACTGTTGATTCATATTATATTGAAGTCATATCGTCTGAAAAAGGTTCTGTAAATGAAATGAATGTTTGACTAGCTTTGTCATGGAAACTTGTTAAGATGGCAAACATTATATGGGGCAAACTAAAAATAAATATAATATTACAAGAATAATGTATTAGAAATAGGAACGGTCCCAGGGCATAGTCAATAATCGATTAATAGCCCACCGCACCGGTACCAAAAACAATTAAAAATTAACCGATTGTACAAAAATTTTAATTTAAAAAATCTTGCGATGGTGGCGCCATCGACACTCGTAGAACCCCTCATATCTGAAATTATGCTCAGCATACAAACAAATAATACTTTAACAAATAATACTAGCCCCCCGAATTGCATAATTTAATGTAGATTGATTCACCTTTTGAGTGGACTGTAAGGGACGGATGAGTAGTTTCGACATTTGGTATTTTTAAATGGTTTTATTTAGCTTGACACGTATATTTGTTTATATGCTTCAAATCTTGCAGCTTTTTCAACTAGTTCGCGGTGAGCTAGACACTTGAAATTTGGTAGGTGTATAGTGTTTCGGTTACGATACAGTTTAATATTTCTTTCATTACAAAAAAATCAAAATGGCGTGTAAAAATGGCCAACTTTCCTATCTATAAACCGATTTGTCTCAAACTTGTTACTTTGCGGTGTTTAAGGCCACTTAATACAATTAACCATATTTCAAATGCGTAGTATGTGTAATATTTGTAGTTTTTAGTACAACGGATGATATAAAATAAAACCGTTTAAGTTAAAAAAATGTTAACCTATTTTTACACCACATCTTGATCAAAACTTAATAGTTCGCGTTAAAGTGTTTAAACTATTCGTGTAAAAATTTACTGGTCATTTTTGGGCGCGTTCGGGGGGTTGCTGTAGGAAACGACTAATGTTCGCAGCTTTTTATTATCAGAAAGTTAATACTTCCAGATGATCGCCGGAGGCATCGGGGATAATTGAGAGCTAATAAATAAAATTGATCTATTATTATTTATATAGGCGTCAGGTTAGAAAATGAAAGTCAGCCGAAAGTTATTGGGAGGGATAATGTAATGGAGCGGGGAGCAGAGGTTGCGAGCCGATCTAGAAAACATTAATTCCTGGATTAGAAGAAGGCGGACCAGGGACAACTGGTCTGGGTACCAAATATTTGATTTAGCTGCTTGTAAGTAGCAATTATTCAATGGACACATTTGATATATACATACTTAGGGCGTTCGCCTTAACACGAATTTATTTTTAAAAACTATTAGGAATATAGTATGGAACTCTTTTTTTTTAATAAGTACATGTAAAATTATGCACGTGAACCTTGTTAAAAAATTAAATATACAAGGTGTTTTGTTAACGCAATGTAGGACTTTCGATAATACTAAATATGCTTTTACTAAACACCTTGTATTAGAGCTTATTATAAAAACATTCAGACCCGAAAGGATTTCTTTAATTTGACATAACACATTTATAGAACCAAAAACATTTTTTGAAAATATTTAAATAATATTTTTCCTGCAAAGGACCCCCACATTTCTTGTGGAAAATGGCTTTCGACAAAATTTTCATTCATTCATTCATTGTCTCATAAATTCATTCATTCATTCATTCATTAAGTTATTATTTATTAATGTTTATTTGTTTCATTTAATTTATTTTCATATGTTTAATCCCTTAGTTTAGTTTGGTTCTTTTATTCCTTATTCTATATTAATGGAGAGGCTCTATTTCTGCTACGTAAATACAATATAAGACGATTTTGTTTTGTTATACGTCATGAGTAAATCGATATTCGGCTGTATAAAACCAGGCTAATTTATGATGGCCAACATCTAGGCATTAATTCGCGGATTAGAGAGGGTGGTGGTAAATTGGAACCCAGATCGGCAGCCATAAATCGCAAACGTGCAGCAGGAATGAATTACAATTTTGATAGTTGTAATTGTTTGATTATACCCCGCGAACCGATTTTTTATTTATGGCATGCTACCTATAGGCATTCGTCATGCGGTGGAACGTAACTGCCGATTAATCGCGATTTCAGTGAGCCGAATTTGTGCCCCAAGTATATTTTCAAAATATAGCCCAGTAGGTGATCATAAAAATACGTGTGCTTTTTTGACTGTGTATAAATTATACACGAATAGTGTATAATTTATACGGATCTGCAATTTATATGATTATACGATGTTACAAACAAAAAAGTAAAATATCTTGACAAACATATCTTTTAAATTTTCATATTTAGGAACACAATTTACAATAATTGAGGAAATACGTAATTTTAACATCTTGGAGCTAAACATTTCTGGATCGTCCATAGATTTCTGCACTGTATTTCTGCATTCTGAAATGTGCTTTATTCAAAATTTCATATATCCGACCGCGCCAATTGGAAAAATCCTTAGTAGGTACCTACGTAGTTAAATCATTCAAATTCTAGCATAATTTTGGCACTTTATATTGTTTAAACATTCATATCATCTGGTTATAAAATATTAAATAAATAAGAGGTATATAACGCAGTGTGTCTATTAAGTGTGAAGCGGAGATTGAATTAAAAATGTAGGTTGAATGACAATAGAACATTGCATAAGCAAACAGAAAATTTTGTTTCATGCCCGACTACGCCCAATTTGAAAATGTAATTATTCCTATTTTTATAAGTAAAATGTTTAACTTTAAAAAATGAGAAAACAAATTCAAAATGACACAAAAATGTGATGAATTAATTAATAAAATCAGAAGTATATAATAGAAAGTATGTCTATTATGTACTAAGTGGTGATAGAACTAAAAATTGTAGGAATGCCGAATGGAAATAGAGCGTTGAGGGTTGAGCCAGAGAAAATTAAAAAATTTAAATTAAATTAATTTAAATTAAAAATTAATTAAAAAATTCAAAAATTAAAATTAAATTAAAAATAAAATAAAAGCGCCTAATTAAAAAATTTAAAACGTTTTTTGGGCAGCTTTAAAGACATTAAATCTTGAAATATGTATATGGGGTACCTATCTGGATTTGTGAAAAGATATGTTTTGTCAGGTAATTTGTTAGCCAGTCTAGAAACCAAATTTTCCAGGAAACAGAAAATAGTTCCAGTTCAGATGTAGTAAATTACTTCACCTTTAACGTCTGGCCTAATAGATGATAGTAGAACACCGCTATTGGAAGGGCTTGGGAGTAAGCCAGGGGCCGTAGGGCGCCGTTCTGCCCACTAATACACTCCATCATGACCGCGACAACTGGAACAAATGGAATCCGACCGTCTGGTAATCTGGAGCGCCCTTCATACGCATATTTGACAAGTGAAATATGACATATATGACAAGAGACGAATTTACGACGCCCTGCGATCCGGGACGGCCCTCAGCAAATCGTCTTCTACATTTCGTTATGACTTTAATTTTAGGAGCCATCGAGCTTTCTTATGGAGATGTTTCATTCTTTCGGGACGTTACTAAATCATTTTTGATGGCATGCGATCACAACTGGGGAAGCACTCCCTGGTCCAACGATTACCAATACGTATTAAATTAAGCTACAAAATAAGTACATATATCCATAATTAATGCCATTTTCTAATTTCGAAATATTTAACTACAAACATTCTAAATACCATTGGTTATATCCCATAAAGATGCTAAGTGCCAAGTTCATCTTGAATAGTTATAAATAAGAAGTAAAGATGGCGACAGCTACAAATGTAAATAATCTATGTGCCACTAAGGTGATTGTATGTAGCCGCAGTCATAATATTCTGCGTACGTTTTAGTATGTTACTGTGTTGTGTTTTTTAGGTTATTATTTTAGGTTATCCTTTGTGATAGAGAATAAAGGAAAAAGAAGCAGTGGTCGGCACAGGGACGAGCAGAAGCCTAGATCAGTGCAATTAATATCATTATTTAATATTATATGTAAAATTGTTAATGTCGTTTACTCGACCCCACGGTTCTCTGGAGATACAGGATTGTTTACAAATAGCTGTTTGGAAAATAGGCCAAGCAAATTGATTTTTAGAAGATAGTATTTTACTTTTAGCACTAACCATGTTTAAACCTGACGCTTTTTAATTATTGTTTATATTACTGAAATGGGCAACTAGGCACGTGATTATTACTCGGCTTGGGACTATTAACAATTTAAAATTAAAATACTCCTATATAGGAATTTTAATAATTTAAAATATCAACCATTACATGGTGGTACCTAAATTGAAACACTACTAAGACCTTAAATGCCCAAGGTTTAAGTCAGGTATGAGCAACCTTTGCTTAGCTAAGGGCGTAATTTCAGGACTTAATCAGGTCGCGGGCCGTAGGCAAGAAATAAGTAGGTAGTAGTGAATCAAAAAGCCACTTGTCTTGAGTCTTTTTGAAGCTCGATCAACTCCATTCATGCACATTACACTTGCAAGGATTTGCAAAATTATCGAAAGAGCTATCCATATTGTTAAAATCGGAAAATCGATCAGTAAATAGCTCTGACAGTAGTTCCAGTTCATATGCATAGCGACCGCTTTCAATGTTTTCGTGACTGGATAATGTTAAAAAATGAAAAAATGAGTTTTTACTTCTCATTTGTGTTTCCTCGAGCGAATTTTGTTTTGAAAAGCTTTTGAAAAGATGGTTGAATAGCTGATTTACCAATTGCCCTTGTTTTTGAAGCTTCAAGTTCAGGTCGCTTAAGGTCGTGTCCTGTGATGTCTACCAGGAATGACAAGTCACAAAGTCAAGTTGGATCACAATTTTGCGGCAATGTTTTCTCTTTCAGTTCTATAAAATTAGCTATTTATTTTCTAAGGTTATAAAACCTTTTTGGCATTTTACCTTTGCTTAGCCACCTTACTTCGCAATAATATGTCACATCATCGTGTTCTGTAGAGAGTTCATCCAAAAATGCTTTAAACTGGCGATGGTTGAAACCGCGTGATCTAATGAAATTAATGATATTTACTACCAGATCCATAACGTTCTTCAGTCGAGTGGTCTTAGAGCACAAGTTTTGTTGGTGAATAATGCAATGCAGAATCATTAAATCACATTCTTGCACATTCATACCTCTTGGCTTCAGAATTCCGATAAAACCATTTCGTGATTCGATCATTGAACACTTCATATAAACACCTCAACACCTCATATAAAAATAGCTAACTGGGTTGTGTCAGATAAATCTGTATTCTGATCCAAAGCAATCGAAAATGCTTGAAAATTAGCCAATGTACCGGTCAATGTTTTTTTGATATCACAAACCAGCATATCTATACGTCGAACAACAGTATAAGCTCATTTTCTCAAACTCCTTCTTTTCTTGTCAAAAAAGTTTTACAACATCTACTATTCGCTCTTTAACAAACTGTCCCTCAGAAAATGACTTTTTGTGAAATTATTTTGTCGCTATTTTGGAATTAATTATAAAATTAGCTTTAACAACACTGTCTAGATTTGATTTTTGTGAATGGAACACTTGTTGCTGTTTCCCTAAATCGGTAATGAGTTTTTTTAATTTTATCTTTTCTTAACTGGCCCGTGAGTAAACTATATTGAGCTGGAGTAATGACGCTTCATATTGTATTATTTTAAAACATTGAAATTAATAAGAATATATAGAGAATACATAAAGAAATTGTTTCATTCCACAACAAACACATAGGTTTACCACTGTGCAAGGTAAAAAATTATTCATCAGTCCATTTGTGTTGAAATTGACGATATTCTGTGTCCACTTTCTGCTTTCTTAAACCAGACATGTTGATAGAATTTGCTTGAATATTTCCCGCGTCGTACTCTTGACTGTACGCGAATATGCGATGCGAACTTTATCAGTTGTTAAGAAGTAATGAGATGCCACGCGCGCTGAGCGGTTTATATATTCCCCCAATGAGCAACTAGAATACTCTCGATCGTACCAGAGTGCTTCAACTGCACGAACGGCTTCCCTAATGTTTATCTGTTTGTCTCTTTCTAACGACTATTTCTGACTCGATCGGTGGCGTTCCACTGCGTACGCTTCATAATATTATTTATAGATTTGAATTGATATCGTTACACGAATTTTCTGATTCTCTCGCGGGCCGGATTGAAGCTGGTGGAGGGCCGGGGGTTGCCCATATATGGTTTAAGTAGTATTTGTATGAGGTCTAGAATTATCTGAAATACGACTTCTGATGCTGCAAGATATTGAAAATAAACGATGGAGAAAAATAGAAATAACTTTAACACAAAATGTTACCTTCTTACAGACAAACATTTTGTATAAATTCAAAAATGTTGTAAGCTGATTGCCTATGAAAAATTGAGCGTTACATAAAAATGTGTAAACCTGAAAAGTAGTAAAAGCTTAGGAGACCAGGCCAGCACTATCCTAACATAACCACATGAAGATGCTTTATAGTAGGGGTTCACATAAATGATCAGTATGTAATTCTCACGGTAATTAGTTATCCATGAAAGCCGCTATAGGGATATCGGAGATATATAGCAGCAGCCTAGTAGGTGCTTCTACTCGTGACGGAATATTTAAAAAAATCTGTCCTTAGAGTTTTCACTTAAAATTGTTAGTTTCAAATGAAAATAAGGTGAATTAAATACTTAAATCAAACATACATAAAGTTTAATTTCACCGTGAACAGTGGCGGCATTTTTATTGGATATACAGCTTAATATACGTGTTGCATGGGGATTGTATAAAACAGCACCGCTAACAAACTTAATTGTAGCTTCCTGTAAATGTTAAAGTTTTTTAATAGTGTTACCCGGGTTTATAGGAAGCTGGAGAGAAGTAAAACTGAATTATTCCGTAACTACTCCAACTGTAACTTTGCTTTCACGTCACTGCTAACGGAGCACTTTACACCACATGAATTATATCCGATTTGGAGGAAGAGAGTGTTTCGAATCTGTTTTTTTTTGCTTAATTCATCACGTAACTACAAATTTAACATTCGGTAGTGGCGTGATAACCTTGTGCATGGTTATTCATTCCGTTTTGAATTTACATAAATTTGAATTTCTTTTACTTACTTACTATTTTGTATTTTGACAATTTGAACATTACATTGTAAATTTTTTCAGAGTCCGTTTGTTAATTTTTTCCCCAAAATATTGATGCACAATAAATTTGAGAATTGTAATCATTAAATTAGTTTTATAATTGCATTAGAATTGCATGTTAAAATTTTTGGGAAATACATGTTTCCTCCATACATATAAGTATATGGAGTTTTTAATTATAGCAGCGACAAAAGTATTCTAGAGGTCCGTGGTGAATTAAGTAACGCGGTTTATCTATTCGCAATATTATGCAATTTTAGGCCAGACGATCTATGTCAAAAAGTACAGTAAAATCACAAATTATCATGGCTTAATATCTTCAGGGGATGCTTACTTACCACTATCACGGGTCATAAATACTTTTGATAAGGTATGCGATGCTGTCATGACTTTATATTAAAGGCCCCTAAATCTACTGTTCACGATAAGAGGGCGAGTAATTTATCAATTTTACCGAATGCCTTTCGGGATACATATTGCTTTGGTGGCATGGCAGAGGCATGGTTAATCTGGTTAAATAACTTTTTCTACTTGAAAAAATCATAAAACAATGGAACTCGGTCTCGTTTTTATCTTATTTATCGTTCGATTATTTCTCCGACTACCGATTTCTTCGAAGTTCTTTAGAGCCGATTTCGGAAAAAAAAAATTTTTTGCTCAATTTCTTAATCTTTACAATTTTTACTTTTTTGCCTTTCTTATACTTCATCACATGCTTATCGACATTTTGGTCTATCTTTATTTTCACGCTTAAAAGAGCCGAATAAATGTTAAAAAAATTATTGATTTTTGACATCATTTTCAACATTACAGCAAATTTAAGATTTCTGTATGAGTTATTGATTTTCAATTATTTTTATTAAAAATAGTAAACGTTACATATTATGCCTAAACATTGAAAGCGCACAAACACATTTTATTACAAGCTTTTATTTAACTTGCTATATGTAACTATGTATGTTTGTTCGGGTCAAATCTTCCAACTGAATCTTAAAGCACATATCCTCAACCGAGGGTAACTGAGCTGAGCTGAAATTTTGCATACACGTTTAGTTTGGATGACAATGCATGCCTAGCTAAGTACCATCATTAAATCCAATATGGCGGACCGCCCAAGATGGCGGACTAGTTATTTTTATGCACTTCCATGATATGAGTATCAAATGTAAAGGTTTGCTGAAAAGAATACGAAAATATAATTACGTCACTCTAAATCCAATATGGCGGACTCAAAAAGAAAAAACATTTTTAAAAACAAGCTTTTATTGAAAAGCTCTAAAAGGAAGAAAAGAAATTTTAAATTTATTTTAACTCATCAATTTATTATGTTATTTATTTATTATGTAACTTGATATTGACATCAGTAATTTTAAGATAAAAATAATATATTTTTTATAATATAGGTATATCTCGCGACAAGCTTTTATATCATATAAATTGTGTAACGTAAAAAATTGATGGGTATAAATTAATTTAAATTTTATTTTCTTCTTTTTAGAGATTTTCTATAGAAGCTTGATTTTAAAAATGTTTCTTTACTGTTATAATTTATTTATATTTGTTGTAGTATAACTTCGTGAAAAATAATTTAATTTAATTTGCGTAGATTTGTAAGAAATTTAACAACGAATAAATTACCTTAGACTGTTTTGGCAATCCGCCTACTACGAAAAAGTTATAAGTAAAAGCATAATTTTTTTTTTTTACTATTTCTGCCTCTTTCTAACAATTGAAGCACGCGCTAAAACAATTTTTCCGATTGTCCGGATCATATTCTAAAGCGATTAAAAGAGGTTGGTAAAGAAATTTTCTTTTTGAATGCTTCTACTAACGGGCGAAGAAGAGCGAAGAAGAGTCTAAATACTCAAAAATACCTATATCGTAAGTTTCAGTCATTATTTATAAAATGAGCCAAATATGCCTTAAAAAGCTACCGCCACCTACATTATTGAAAAGGTAGGTACGTAAGTATTGCATTTCATTTTATTGGCAGAAAACTCGGTATTTTTTGCCCGTTCCTCAATCAGTTCTGGAGAATGAAATCCTAATGCAAAATTTGAATATTCTGTCGGTAATACCTTAAGCTGGAGTAAAATTTGGGCCTTGGAACTCGCGGCAGATAGAAAACTAATTGAATTTTAAGGAAATCATTTGTTATAGATGTTCGGAATATGGCTGATTTTTCGTGTGGCTTTCGACTTGCGGAATCCCATCACGTCCTATATTATATAGCCGCGCTCCTTTGCAATGCCTTTCATCTTTCTACATTACAACATTACACACGAAACCAATTATGTACACCTTTGTGTATTGGCTTTATTACCTATTCGTGCCATCGCTCTAACAGGGGTGGAGATTTTTGGGCTCACTTGGGGATTCCGCAGATAATCTCTCGACGCGTCCCTCTGCACAAAATCACTTAGAGGAAAATTTACCAGACAGGACGTTCTTTGTAGCTTAAATAGGCATAAGCTCCGCATGAAGTAGTTTTTAAATATCCGTTTGTATTTTTAAATATCCGTTTGTAAGTATATTCTTGTTACCGTTAAGGCTACGTTACTGCGACAATTTATCTGAGCTTAATCTCTATGCACCTTTTTAAAAGGAAATCTGATGATAATAACTTTTCTTTAATGATTAATATAACATACTGTTGGCTAATTAAATACCTTCAGAGAATAGGGCAGTAATATATAAATCTATGGAGAAAATAACTTGACGTTTTAGTTATAAAATACCTTCCAACGAAATAGCTTCTAAAGAATACTAAACTAAGAATACATTAGGAGGGGCTCGTGTCGTAAACCTCGCCCCCGTGAATAATAGCCATTGTTAAATGGTCGTTGCATAATATTTTATTATTATTATATTAATAATAATGATAATAATAATAATAATATGGGTATGCAGGTCTCCGACATCAGCTGTCAGGCCTGTCGAAGGACGCCAGAGACCGTCATGCACTTACTATTACTATGTAGTGTAGTACTATCATATTCGGCACTCGTACGGTATAGACGAGACACATGTGCAGCCTTATGCTCCGGGGGATATTGAGTGAATTATTGAAGTAAAAAGAGTGACTACTTCCATCATGTGAGTTGTGTATTGTAACGTAAATAAATTCTGTTCCGTTACACTTCAAAAATTTAAAATGCGCGAGCTACCTACACATCAACCGTTGCGCTCCCGTCTCGCTGAAAACCACGTGAGGTACGCTGCAAGCCGGATAGTAGGAAAAAGGCGTAAATACGCCGGAAGCCGGCAAAATTATTCTCTTAGCCGATTGAATATATATCTTCAATTTTTGGAAATGTAAAATCAAAATTACTTTCAATATTTTTAATATTATAATACCTATTATCTATATATTGCATTATAAATATATCTTTTGATATTTCATTTTCATCTCCAGTTGGAATGTTTTATTAAATAAATAATTTCTCAATAAACCTAAATACTTATATAATTAAGTAATTATTCGCCATTTAGCCGAATATTTTTCTATTTAGTTGTATTTAATCTTTAATTTTAGCTAATTAAAGCTCATTTTTTAAAACAATATATTACAAATAAATATAAGAACCAGTGGATGGTTTACAGAATGACTTAAGCTACTCAAAATTTGACAATTAATGAGCCCGAGGGACGTTAAAATGATTCTACTGTTTAAAAGGTAGCCTGAAAGGCTCTAAATTAAAACAATAAAAAATAATTACAGCTGGTAATTATTGTCTAATCATTTCTGCGGTCTACCGTATTCCTTCAGTACTGCTGACCTGGCGTCCAAATATTATTTTTTTTAAATAAATATTTAATAATAATAAATTAAAAGTAGGAATAGATCAAGTCAGTAATTATCAAGCTGTAATTTTTCTGAGGTGATATATCTAAGGGTATCTAAGTGCGATAAGAGCCTCTAACTAACCATCTAATCCACTTATCTACGACCTCCGGAAAATCTGAGCAGCCAATAGGCAAAATCTAAGTTAAAAGGAGACGTAATCTAAATTAAAAGGAGAGATGTTATAGTATATAGTCATATATACCTAGTTACTTTTGAAAATAAAATTTTAAAGTGCATTAAATGCAAATACCTATATTCTGTTTCCAACCAGGTAGGAAAATAAATGATTATGGTATAACATACAGAAGCAGGTTATGATGCTGGCAGTTTTCTTTAAAAAGACACTTTGGTGACCACTGACATTGGCGTATCGACAAATAAGTTCACACACTTGTGACGTCACACACGTGAATCACTCACACATTACTTCAACTCTCCCGATATTCAGAATTCTAATATTTTCTATTGCTCAAAAAGCTAACTAACTAATTGAATGAAAAGATTCGCTGCAACCCAATAAGAAGGAGACTTGAAGAAACTGCACAGTCTATCGAACCAGAGACAAAACAAATCGTGATGTAAATGGAAGATACCGTAATGACAAATGCGGGTATGTAAGGACAATAGTCCGTCGCAATAAATATTAATGGCCGCATTATCCAGTATGAATTTTCCAAATGAAATTTGTATTGTAAGTAACCTTGGAAATATAAGTAGCCCCTTTTCATAATGTCGGATTTACGGCGCTGTTATTGTAGAGTTTCTGAATTGTACGATTTCACCTTTTGTCTCTGCTTAATCATTTGATAAAGGTAGAGGCCGACAGGAGACGCAGCCACTAAATATAGTTGCGATACTATGGAAATTATCGCGACCTGCTATTTTCCAACTACAGCTAGACAAGTTTGTGAAGTTCGAGATTTTATATTAAACTGCGTCCTTCATTTCAAGTAACCTACATTTGAAAATCTTCATTATATTTTAATCTAATTTGTCACGGCGTAATTTCTTTGTCACGGCATTCTTTGAAAGAATATGGAAGAGAATATCATACTCCAAGTGCCTTCACCTGGGTGGGGGGTTAAACGACCGATCAAACTAAGTAATCGACATAGTATTTTTATATAGACAAGAGTCTGCAGTATTTTAACGAGGTACAAATTAATTTCCCACTCATTACGGCGTTTCTTTGATTAATTAAATACCTACAGTAATCACGTATTGTAGTAAGTTAATATCTACTCTATGAATACGTTTATTTTTGGATACGACTTGTTTTGTCAGAAATTCTATTCTGCTTACAACCGAGTCGGAAACAACTCCGTTCTAGGGAAATATACGCTCTTAAACAATTTTCACATACCACAAAAGTTCTCAATATAGTTCTCGATTAGTCTCAGATCACACGACTGTCTGCGCAGCGATAGCGCGCACGGGAATTAAAACTCGTAGAAAGGATATTCATGCGGAAAATACCGCTAAATTTGGTCTTTAAAAGCAGCTCCCGTACCTTAAATTATTCAGCAATCTGCGCTGACTACCTACCATAGATTACATAGGTTTAGCTACGAATCTTCCATGTACCAGAAAGGCGACGCGGATCGCGACATGCAGAGATGTAGTAGAACTACCGCCTCATTTTCAGTCTGTAAAATCACTTTTCTCATTCATCGTCTTTTTTCATTCTAAAAATTAAATGAACGTTAATTTATTCCGAATGAGATTAATATCAAGAAAATTAGTGCGCAAATAGGAAATGAAATAAAATAAAAAATAACATAAAACAAAACCAGTCCCAAAAGGAATCCCAGGCCTTGCTACCAATCAGTACTACCAAGCTGAGTTGTTAAATAATTAAATTTCTGGCGAAGCATTATTATCCGAGAAGTTTAACTATTTTTATACGACGCAAATTAGGTCGATTTAAATATTCACTCATTCAATTCCGCAAAACAGGGATGAATTTTTGTGGGCTGTTGAGAATAATGTGGATGCAGATTACTGTCGAACGTTGGGTCATTCTGTGCCAAGACGGTAGGAAGCAGTAATTGCTAGCAATGGATCACCTATTAAATATTGATTTTAAAATAAGGTGTTAATTGACTTAATTTGTTTGTTTATTTTATATTTTAGTTAAAATTTAAAAATAAGAATTACACCCTGTTATGGCTCTATTCGAATATTTTTTGACAATTAAAATTTGTCATATTGACAAGAAATTCTTAAGCCCCTCTCTGTCAAAAGCCACATTTACATGATGCTAAAATGACTAAAAAATATTTATATGAGTCGTTTGCTTTCAACTGATTGCCACTGAACATACCTATTCACTTTTACTTTAATCATTTCTGCCCAGATCCAAAAAATACATGTGTTGTTCATATACAAACTATTTGTCATATTAAAATCAGCTCAAGGTAAATTAGTTATACATTATACAGTTAGCTGTCTCAAATCCCCTATCCATTTTAATAGTGTTTATCTCATTGTTAAATTAAAGTGTTAAAATACAACAAAAGCCAAGTCAAATAAAGGTCTGATATCTGCCTGTAATTTAATCTTATGACTGTCTGAACCTACAGTATAAACATAACCTTATCAACAACCAGTACAGCAGATTCGAAATTCGGCGTATGGCGGGATTTCGTTGGTTGAAAGCATGAATCAGCAAAGTAGCTTTGTCCTTGCGCGTTGATTTTTGTTGTACCCGTAGGATTATGACGTCAAAGTCCTATGATTTGTAAGCTTTAAACCTATTTTTACGTTTTATCGTAATAAAAAATATATTCATCGTATTATATGGACTAACCACTGTGATTTGAGAGTAGAATAATGTTTGTGAAAAATGTTCATTTAAATGGATTCAAAAGCAATCACACTGACTACTAAAATAAAAGTTTACCTAAATTATTTTCCTCAGTATTTATATTATTTTGGCACAAAACACAAGAAATGATAAAAATGCAGCATTTTTTATAAAAATCTTGGTTTATATTGGCAATTAAATCACAAGTTCTCGATGGAAGTAATTTACAAATGAACCTGGTTCTCTTCACTCCTAACAACTTACGTGTATTTTTTATCAATATGGAACCAATAGGCTTCTAAAGCCGTTTTCGCATTAACCGTTCAAGTAAAATCTAACAAAAACGGTATCATTAGAAAGATAATTTTGTGCCCTTTGATATGATGTAGAACTTTCCATTTTAAATTTTTATGGGTGTGATTGTCCCCGCTAGGGAGTTGAAGGGGTTGAAAAATGTGCGCAAAATGTGTCCCCATAAAAACCAAAATCCACCTGTCTGAGCACCTGTATATATTTGCCATCTACGAAAAGACGTAAACCTAGGTGCATACTTTTTATTGGACCACTCTGTATATTGAATTTTCCAATCATAAAATTGAAACCTTCCAAATTATCAAAATTTAGAAAGTTGTTATTCTAAACATTCGCGATATATTAATAAAAGGAACAGCTGCCGTCGATGACTCCAGCGACTCCCGACATTAAGTGTTCCTTCATATTATCGCGTAGTTCAAAGCACTACACATAACATTTCCACATTACATTGATAGTAAACCGATAAATATAGAATAATATTATATGAAGTCTAAATATGATTTTGGACGTTCAGTGATGGGACATTAATGATGCCATCTATACAAATTCGTTCACTGCAAAAACTGATAGAATGCGTTAACGTTTGTAAATGATGTTGCAACATATGCTCACAACGTGGCCACAAATCATCAATGGACAGACAAAGGTCTTTTTATAGCTAGGTCCGGAAACAAAGAGACACATAACATGTATTCATCGAATACAAAACACTTGCTGGAAAGCCGATGACGCCAATCGGTGCTGATTCGATTTTCCGAATGATTTGCATGTTGCGTAGAGTTTTAAAGGGTATGGAGCGGTATTATACTCGTATGTGTGTCTCAGTAATTTCCAAATACTATCAGCTGGATTTGCCATATTTGCTCCGGTCTTATTCTTTTAGCTTGTCTCGCAGAGACTTATTATTTTAGCTTCCAGTTTCCAACGTATCCACTCAACGTAAAGCAGCTTTACGTTTTCAGGTCATTGTTTTTCCAAAGGAAAATTATATTGTCCCCTTTCTAACTTCTTTTGTTTTTATCAAATTCAATTATTTGGTTAAGCATCCTGAGCAGAAGCCAAATAGACTTGATGGAGTACTCGTTCTGTCGGTTTGTTCTAACTGCCCACCTGGCTATTTGTATTCTTTGAACTGTCTAGCTTGCTTTTATCATAAGCTTGTACTTAACAATTTCGACCTTTAAAGTAGTGTTAATACTCCACTATATTAAAACGTATCGCAATATTCTCAACGAGGTTTATGGATGATGGCATTTAATTCTCTTTATTAGCAAAACACTATTATTACCAAATTACTTTGTTACAGTAATTATGAGGCTTCCCAACTATATGAGGGTTGACTATAGCCTAATTAGTAAAGTTTTATATTGTTCGATTATAGCGCAAGTAGATAGAAGGGAATTCAGTAATAATCCTTGGAAATTAATGGTGGACGTTCGAGCACTTTATGGCAGTTAATGATATCTGATTTCAGCGTAGTAGCAAAATATGTGTACTTGTAGTCTTTGTACGACTTAGTAGCAATGCCGATTTTAATATTTTATTGGAAGCATTTATTATGATGCTTGATTATTTTGGTGGATAAATATAAAATATAAATGTGAAATGTTCCAAGAAGATACGACGGGATAAGGAGTACCAAAATTGAAATGGTGCTACAAAATGAGAAACCTACTAGCAGAAGCAGATTGGTCCCGATTTTTCAGTAATGTTCAGTACTTTAATTGATTATTTATACTTGAATTTAAAATATCAATACTTCAACACTTTCACTGCCATTTTGTGACATTAGTTTCAACGGAACTGAAATTCACAGAAACCACAAACCTATTCTACTATTTATATATATAGAAGATGTTAAACTTTAAAATGCATAAAATATTATAGAATCTATTAAAGCAACTACTTTTCCTAGCTACATGTTAGAAAATATTGAATTAAATATACAATAGAATTAAGAAGCAGTTAAAGAGCGAGTGATACAGAAATTGCTTGCTTATTCTCTTTGCTTTTTTCTCTTATTTTCATATGTAATGAATTACTATATGAAAGTTAAGTGAAGAAATGTCCGGCCTTGAGGGAGATTGAGGAAGATTGAGTTGTATTTATTGAGTCTGACCTAGTTCCTTTATAAAAGCGACATATTGACACGGTAAATGAATGGCTAAAATTGAGGTATTTAGCATTTATTAAAATTATTCTCCTGTTGCCATTAGCATGCAAATACGTTGGTATGTATATTAATGTCTAATTATGTTGTTTATTTATAATATACGTACCATTTTCCATTAAGGATGAATCATCCTTGTACTATAGCACACCTGTCAGAGGGATTTGTGGCACTTGCACAAATACGTAATACACTGAAAACATTAAATTCTGTCACTCATTCAAGAGTCTGCTTATAGGGCCAATTCCAGTTTTGTATAAAATGAAAGACTAATATTCTATTAAAGTCTAAGACCTTTGATTGGGTCTCCAATTGCATCCCCTTTGCTAAGCCCCGTCTCTATGGTGCCATAGACACTCCACTCTGACCCATTCAATCCATCTTGACTGAAAGGATGACTTCATCAATAGATCGTCAAATTTTAATAATGTACTGGACGAGGTGGCACAAGGCTCAATTTTGGGCCCATGCTATTATTATAATATGCGTGTTCCTAAATATCTATCGGTTCGCATATAAAAACATGAAAGAGATTTGTGAAAATACTAAATCCAGCAAAGTCGACTTGCCGAACATTGCTATAACATATTACATCATTTTCATTTTGAATCGACGAAGGTTGTAGGCAACGAAATTATTTAAGAAAATGACGTTTAGATGAAATTATAGTATCGAGAAGAGAAAATTATACTGTTAATAAAAGATCAGATATTGAAACGGCTAGTAAATCTTATTTTAATAAGCTTTTCATGGTATAGGCCGCCATATTAAAATTATGAAATTAGTAAGTTGTCAATTTCGAGTTCCATACCTGCCGTAATGAGCTAATTTTTGGCGAGCAGCTTTAGAATTGAAGTTTACACGGTCCTAATATATTCATCTTTATATAAAATAAATAGAATATGTTTTAAAAACATGATTTTTTAACATATCAAAATGACTTCAATCAACTTTATCAACTTTATACCGTCTCAAAATAAAAATTGAAAACGCTGAGAGGTGTGCCCCCATGCGGGTAGTTTTGGCAAATCGAATCTCCATTTAGAGAACAAAATGGAGCTTCTAATAGATATTCTTAAGTATGATAACAATTTAATTAACAAAAGAGAATATCTTACATGTATACGTTTTTTTAAGGATAGCAACATGCGTTCTAGAAAATTACATATTATGGATGTCAAAAATTCGGATATTCAATTAGATAAAAAAATAGTATCTTATGGATATCCTTGATCAGGATATCCACTGAAACTATATAGTGTGAAAATTTTCTTTCTATTATGTTTATATGGACATCTTGAATAACAAACACCTGGTTGTTACGCACCTGGAGGAAAGAAAAACGTGGTGAAAATCGCGTCGGAAGGTCGCGGATTAACTCAGTTTATATGGCCCAAACAGAAACAACACTTGTACAAAGTTGTACATCTATAAATTATCTACCTTAAAGGTTCTATACATGTTTTTCGTATACCTAACCGTTTTGGAGATAGGACGCGGACTAAGTCAAAAATACTTTTTTATGCATGTCTTTTGCATTCAAAATGCATTATTTTTTTATGAAATAGTATGTAGATATTGACCTGATTTTGATTTAAGATCTCTACATAAATCACAATCATAAATCTACATCTCTTTTTCGTATGGCACGATTTTGGCAGCAGAAGTCTAATTCGCCTGGAGTATTAAATATAACAACAATTTAAATAGCAAAAGAAAATATCTTATGCATGTACATTTTAAACATATCCACTTGCGTTATAGAAAAGTATATCTTATGGATGTTAACAAATGGTATATTCATTTAGGTAGGATAACACTTTATTATATGGATTCCCTAAGTGGATATCCGAAATATCCACTAAATCTACAAAGAACTATGAATATATGTAAATTGGATATCCATTTAGAGGACCAAAGAAAACATCTAATTGATACCCAGACAATGAACAAATAATGAATAATGAAATAAGTTCATGGGCATTCGGAATTAAAATGGGAAAAAAAATGGTTAGCCATATTTCTTGTTACATGGGATGTAACGTAAGAATTTTTAAAATAGGTAAATGTATGGTTAAAATACAGTAAGTAAATAAATAATTTCCTTACACATGATGGTGCATATAATTGTGTCTTTTTTTCTTTTCTTTGGTGCGACTCCTTTTCAATCTTGTTGCTCTTTTAGTAACCAAGAGGATATATAATATTACTTTTATTGCAAAAGCGGCTGTTAACGTAACTACGAATAAGCGGCATAATAGAAATTAATTTGGAGAGAGGAAAATACAAACTGTAGACAAATGCATCGGAATTATAAGGTTTGCTACAATGGAGACCGTGAAATGTGTCCAGTTCCAGTAACAATAACAGTACAGAGTTACACTACAGAAACTAAATTAGATTATTTAATTACTCGTATGTACATAGTCATTATTTATCTTCATATTATACGAAGATAGTATAAGAGTAAATGGGAGTTATATTACTCTTATATTGAGCCGACGAATATATCCGGTTTGGAAATAATACTTTTTATGCGTATATAGACGAGAATATACCCCAGAGTGTAATAGTAGAAATTAATTTACTCCGCAGCGTTCATAAATACTGCTGAACGTTATTTACGACATATTTGGAAGGAAGCATGTATAGGAAAAAACGTAACACTGTACGGCGAGTGAAATGTTGATTACCATTAGCTTTTTCCCTGCCGAATTGGCTATGCCTCCTGCGTTATACGAGTCATGTTAAACTACGACTTTACCGCATGTTTTCTGAAAACAGTGAGGAGTTGGCGTGCCTCAGACCTTTCCATTGGTAAGATTGTTATCTAGAAAGCTACGATAACATGCAATAATATCTTAAAAGCCGCCGTTCACTAAAAAAATAATAAGTCTGACGGCATGGACTGCAATACTCCTTATTTGCGTTTGAAGGTAAAGTTGCCCTAAATGTAATAACGAGGTTATAATACGTCGCGATTTGCATAAGTGTAAAAATACTCAAATGTATTTTGAGGAAGTTATGTTAGCACTTGATAACGAATGTCATATAATTATAGACTAAGAGTCAGGGACAAAAATCGAAATTTCAGTATAAGAAAATATTTGGTCACACTTACTCTCTTAATAGTAGGTATACGGCAAGACAACACTGCTTTTAATCTTTTTCGCGCGATGTGGGTTTCATGTTGGGCATCGAAACGGTGTTTTATGTTGTGGCCCGGGAACAGAGATGTGTGAAAATTGTGATCACGAAGAAGCAGACACTTAAATTATTATCCTACGTGTAATTCATGCTCCAGAAACAAGTTCCACAACAGGTCTCGTAAAAAGCATAGATTCCGATATAATTGTCCCTTATTTACCACCCTAACAGGATGTGATTCTACTTCGTCGATAAGAGGAATATGAGGAGGAGAAGCACTACCATCCTCAATGTCTGATATTTGGAATAGGCCATTTATAACTATTAAAATATACTCTCCCTTATTCAGTCAACTAGAAACTTTTACTATTAAAATTTACGGGGGAGAACCAAACCAGCATAGAGAGGAGATATTTTGTCACCGGTACAATAACCCAGAGACCATACCTCCCACGTAGGATGCCCTATTGCTACACAGCAGAAGGGCTCTGTATCAAGCGAGCATATGTGTTTCTGCCAAAGAGCTACTGATTCATGCTCCAGATGCCTCTGATTTTGGCTGGGTGAAATCTCCCGAGGGAAAACTTATCCGAAACTGAATATCAATCCCACAAGTAAGTAAGGAGTAAAGATGGCGAGGACTTGATCAAATGTAACTGTAAAAATGATAAATTTTAAGGCAAGCAGTAGTAAAATAAAGAAAACTCCTTGATTTCATTATTATATTGTAAATTCTCTTTTGATTATTCTCTATTTATCATCCTATCTAACTTATAAATTAATATAAGACGAGTAGGTATTTATTTATTTGACTCACAATGTTTCATCTCACATATTATTTAGATAGAAATTTATTGTGCGGATGTATTTTTGTAATGGTTTTTGGGTTGTTTTAACATTTTTTTTTTATTGAAAGAGTTAAAAATTCACAGACCTTGCATCCTACCCAAGTGTCTTAGGCGTATTGAAAATACTAGACACAGATTTTTGTTTATCGCAGAACAGTTGATTAGTTACACAGTTCTTATGTGTCAAAATAACAATTTTTATCGGTTGTGGATCATTTATTATGCACAAATGAAATAGTCGCTAGTAGAACTTCAGGCTGAACTTGCGAATCTTATTTTCAAAAGGAGATGTCGAGAATAGTTCTAGCGCAATAACAAAGGCTGTTTCATTGTTGCACTTGTGCTCGTCCTCAAGCTCGAGTAGCGTCCCGATATTGATGATTACCTACGTGATTCGGTTTTGTAAATTTTAATACATGTTATGTTCAAGTAATGGTTGTGTTAAAATAACTTTACTATGTGGTTCGCGATTGGGATTGGTTATTGTAAAAATGAAGATAAAAGATTTGTTTCATTAAACCAAAACTAGAAAAAGAAATTATTTAATTTGGAAATAACTAAAATGAAACACGTCTTAACACTTGCAAAGCAATCATCATAATACCTAATTATATATTCTATGTTATTTAGTTTAAATACCTTTAAGTATTAATGGCACAAGTTACACACGTATAACCCAAAATTGGTTACTTTTTGGAGCTCCTGCAATCCTTTGAGTTCCACCGCTCGTGACCTCCATCGATATCAGTTAATATGAACCATATGGGGCATTTGTTATTTTCCACACTAAGACAATAATACTACCTATTTTCTTTTGTTGTAATTGACGGTAGTTTTTTGTTTAAAAGTTACTTTGTTGTAATTGACGGTAGACTGTTTGACATATTTTGCACACAAATATTTTCCCAATATACAAATATTGGACTATTTTCGAGTTATCAGAGGAGGCAAGCCTTTTTTAAAAGCAAGTTTTACCTGAAGTTATCTCATAGCGCATCTATTTTATTTGAGCATAACAATCAATGCATAATTTGGTAAGATAGTTAACCTCCAATGTCTCCATCAATGTCTTCGAAATCAAAAATACTTTTTAATTAGAAACATATTTTATTTCAATTATTACTATGAAGTACAATAGGTACATAAAAACAGTGGATGCATAGATATAAAAATATTATAATTTTAACACAATGTATATTCAGTATATTCAATGCAGGGGAGAATGAAAACAATGAAAGGACAGTTACTTTCACATATATTATATGGTAACATGTTAGTTATACCCTCAGAATCATTCAGCCTGCTTAAGTTATGGGCATGCCTTTCTTTAACCACCAGTTTTTGGCCAGCCCGGGTAGCATTTTATTTTTTATTTCTGATTCATAAGAAAATAAATATTCTGGCCCAAAAATCTGTAAGTTTCTTTGGGTCGCTGATTACGACTCTGTCAGTTTTCCGAAAAATTATCGTTCAAAGCGGAAAAACGGGAAAAATTGATCGTCCAATGCCAAATGCCACTTTTCATGCTTCGCGTAATATTCCACTCATATTGAGATTTTCCAATTTACGTGCCGTAATAATTCCTATAGATGGATTTTTATATAAGCCGTGTAGCCAGAATAACAAATAAACATTTTAATTATAATTCATTACTCCTAGCTTTTATATTTGTCTCCCCATTAAGCTGCGAGTTAACAACAAAATTTAAAAAGGATGGGTATCTGGTATAAAAGGAACTTTATCACCTCGCCACTGAATTACGCGCTATACTCATTATATTTATCATCCCCTCAGATCTCGCCGCGGCGGCGTGATACCCCCGAAAAAAAAACTTTCGTAAAAACATCTACACTTACACAGCAAGATTAAAGTTGCGTAATTATACGGACCAATTAGTATAATTATATAAGATATATCAAAGTCATTTATCACGGTATAAATCATGCTAACACCTGGCTTTACGAAATTGCGGGGAAACTTATATCTAATCTAAATAAGTAATGGCAGACTGTACCGGAAAAACGTGAAGGGTCAAGTTTTATTAATGACAGTTGTACCTCAACACTAATCGATAACGAATATCCATATTCGATTTCAAATAAAATAAAATGAAATAAACAATGTCTTCAATAAGGATTTAGGTAACAACATATATCGGTGGTACAAGAAAAACGGTTTTTTATTTCTTCAATAGTTGCGTTAATTTTTAACCGATTTTAAATATTGGAAAGTTAAATCATAGCCAATAGCTCAGATTGTGTGACCATACAATCACCATATACATCAGATTGTGTGACCATATATTTTAATTATTAATTATATTAGAAAATTTTGTGTTTATGACGGACTGGATTATTTTTTGTTGGTAAAATAACAAAAATAGTGAAAATGTGTCTTAAAATGGCCATTTCATTTTTTTCTCCGTGATAAAAGAAGAATAATTAGTGCATTTACTTAATATTTGTGTTGAACCAACCGGTATAATGGCTGTTGTTATCAAGTTACTATTTTCTAAAGACAGTCTTGCGACACTGAGCAATTTACGTATATTTTCTTTACACTAAAAAGAAATTGCTCTAGTTATAGAATTCCGTGACGTCGTATAACTTATCTGCAATAAAGTCGGTAGTGCTAATTTACTATGCAGAATTTCTTTGTAGAACAAAAAACAGGCTGGTTTGCTAATTTTATAAAGCAATTACAAGTGGCCGGTATAACAGACTTTTTTAAATGAAATAATTAACTAGGTAGTCATAAAATGTAAAGTGTGATAATTACTTTTCTAATTAGTTTGTACTTTCACAAGTGTTAGATAATCGTGAGAGATATGTTGAAATTGAAGGAAATCACAAAAGAACGGATAAATATACACTGTATACGAACATTTAAGGTAGGACGTGTAAAACAGAACAAACTGAAAGTCCGACTTCATGATGCTAATGATAACACTGTACTCACTAATCATGCCCAAACCCTTAGGAGATAGGGTGAGTTCTATGACATATCATACATTTTGCCTGGACCACATATATTATTTATTCAGACAATTCCTTTTATACCTGCGTTCACACAGTTCGTTTTGATTTGGGAAGTGTTTGTTATATCAATGATATCTAGTTGCTCTAATTTATTTCTGGAACATTTCTATTATTATTGGAAATCGACAGGAAGGATGTACGATTTATCTATTTGAGTTATTTATAATTCATACTTAATAGTTTATATTTTTCATTGATAGGAAGAAATCAGTGTATATGACATTAGTTTTTTTAAAAACAATGTACACATCATAATATACGAGTAGTCCGGGAGGCAATGTCACTTTTGCACAAGTCATTTGATCCTGTTTCAATTTTTTACCATTGGTAATAAGGTAACTGATCATCAGACCATCAGGTAGTGGGGGGTGGACTTGAGTGAGGCTGAAAAAGTTGTCGAAAAGAATGTTCTACCAAATCATTTGATCCACGCTGAAATTTGTTCATTTTGCATATTTAGTGTGTATATTTTATAAAAATAATGGTCAGATGTCGGTATGTGGGTGGAATGGTCAACAGCTATGCGTAGGTAGTCGTCAAATTCTGAAAATAAAGACATAGTATCCAGTCTAACATTGTTTAAGGTATTCTGTGTATGTATGTATGTATGTATATGGGTCGGAGTGTAGTGCAAGGTAGTGTTACACTCCCATTCCACCACAGCACTTAGGCCTCATTAGGCCCTTTGTGCATTCCTCCTTTTTACTTGAGTACTTTTCTTCAAACCATCCTATTTATTACGGGTGGCCTGGTGGCAAAGTCTCTACAATTTGTATGTATGATAGTATGGTTCTGAGTTACCGAGATTACCGAGATTAATTACTCTGGTCCTCATTACCATTTATCTGGGACCACGCGTCCGCGGCAGATGTGTTGAGTGTTCCCAGGTCTCGGGCAGACGCCACAGTACGGGCCCAAGCCTGCCTAGGGCACCCATCCAAGTGCCACCAACGCCCGCCCAGCATAACTTTGAAGATCTTACCGGTCAAGTCTAAGCGGCTAGGCGGTCCCATTCAGTCACCTTAAATCTAATCTGTGTAAATCTGTGTCATAACATGACGGCATGGAAGTGGAGGAAAGTCTGTCAGTCATTACTATCCAGAGGCCCTCTGCGGATGCCCTGTCTCCAATGTGCTAATAAGTTATAATAAGTGCAGTGGATTTTATTTGATAGAGTGATTGTTTATAAAATTTGAGATTTTTTGTGGTTCCCGGTAAATATTTTTAAGACGCTATGGAATCTAACTGTATTTTATGCTTTTAAAAGACGAGAGTGTGTGTGTTAAAATGAAAGGAATTGTGACACTAATTAATGCACGCAAAGCGAGAAATGATTACAAGCGGAAACATTTTGAGGGTGTTACAAATTTCTGTACATAAAATATATAGGAAAAATTATACTCTTGCTATTAGCCTAAAATCGGTTGTGAAAAGTGTGGATGTAGATTTAAATCAACCTAGTTCATCTCGGCTCATGTCTATGAAATATGTTTTTTTTTAATAAAATTGTTCAATTAAACCTCAAATTCAGACGAATGTATTGGCTCCTCGGACATCACTCTGAGTTGTCAATACACAACCAACTGGACATAAAACATATGGACTTATGGCATCCAACTCTGGGGATGCACTAAGAAATCCAAAATTAAATTAATTCAAACGTTCCAGAATAAAGTACCTCGTAGCATCGTCAAAGCGCCGTGGTACATTCGCAATAAAGACATCCAACGTTACCTGAATATGCCTATGGTTGAAGATGAGATTAAGAGGTTTGCAGGCAAACATCAGAAGAGGCTAGAAAACCATGAAAACGTCGAAGGGATATCACTACGGATATCACTCGAAAACAACGGACTTGTTCGACGGCTACATAGACTAAAACCGTTCGAACTGGTGTAGCCACAGTGAAAGTGCCTAGATCTAAGCATAATATTTAATGTCTATCACATGAACCAAGTGAATATTAGTGTTATGTGGAGGGTGTCACTGGATACTGATCTACTGAACAGTTAAGTCTAGTTATTAAGAAATAAATTCTAGATAGATTTAATCTAGTTACAATGTTCAACGTCCATGGGGCCTTTTCTTTCTGAAAAAAAACCAAAATTGTATTTTCTGTAGAGATCTTCCTGAAATTGATTTAAAAAATTGGCACCATCAGAAAAATGCGACCTATTTCTTTAATCTCTATCATAGACGTAAAAAGTATAATCGAAAAGTTTTGTGAGATAAGAAATTATGATGGGTGAAGCTGTTAAGAATACCAATATACCAATTTACCAATTTACCAATTTACAATTTACAAAGAATACCAGAAAGAATACCAATTTTTTTTTGTATGCGACGTCGACGACTTTTGGGAGAAGATATTACAAAAATTGCAGAATTAAATATTGTAGGACACAAACAAGCTTTCCAATGATATACTGCTAGCCTGGTTCGAACTGTCAAGACTAAAATCGTAGCGTCTGCTGGCGTTCAAGTGGCCGTATCTCCGATTCTATAATTCGCACGAGGAAAGTAAATATATCAGTGGGAAGCTTTTAAGCCCTACAACATTTCCTAGTCGTATTTACGATATCTTCTACCTACAGTCGTCCACGTCGCATACAAAGAAAAAGGTGTTGATTTTTTTTATTTCCCGCGGTTTTTCGATATCCTGTGACACCGGAAGTTGAGATGTTAAGGGTTTATAAGATAGCTAATTCATTCTAGTTTCATTTGGTACCATCCCGAAGTATGTATGTAAGCCAAACAGTTCTTACCCTACGCTTGTTTCAGTAGGTTGGAACGCTTCTCCAGGATTCCAAGACTTTCAACACCCTCGAATTCCAGGAAGCCGGCACGGGAGAGGTGGGGGACGTTTGATATATTGTTACGTTTCAAAATAGCTGTACGTCTAAATTCAACATAAATCGATATTTTCCCGGATTGTCATGTATATATTAAGTTAGTTGGCAATTTTTCTCTTTTTAGGGCCCATTTATTTTTATTTTAATATATTTTCGTAGTCTACGCGGAAGTGTTACACTGGAGGATATCGGGTGAAAGGTGACCTGTCAATTGTCAATCAGGGCTGATGATTGATTAACGTTGTTTGTGTCGTGTGGCCATTAAAATTTTTATTTTGATTAATTTAAATCATCTCGAACGAGAATCTATTTTTGTGGCCAGATATCAAGGATTCAGGGGTAGTTCAATATATTGGTGAATATAGTTTTGGAATATTTCCCTGAATTCAAGTTCCTATAGAGGGATTATTAATCGACAGCACGTTGGACATTGTTTGGCCTGTGATTGCCTGTGTACAAGAACCCCTTATCCAAGGGGTTTTGGTTTTGGTTTGGTTTACATTTTGGTGTTGATTCTGGTTCACGTCTGAATCTGACGGCTGATCCACCCCAGAAGCCGTGTCGTGCGACCCGACTGGTCCTGGCTGGCACGCCATCCACCGGCTGCTGTTCCTGTTGGCGTAGACCGCATATGCTGTTGCTGTTGGAGTCTCCCTGGACCGTTCGAAGTTGGAACTCTAGCCGTGAACCGATGTACATCTGAAGGGGAGCCCGATGGATACCATCCGTACCTATGAGGTCATCGAACTTACGGGTGATATATCTTTATATATTTTTTTGTTCCTGCTTTGCTCTTCGCTAATACCTGCTGGCTTATTTGCTTATGTAGGCTTATTTGCATATGTAGTTTTAGTTGCTATGTAGTTTTAGTTGTGGGTTCGTCTAGTGCACACATAGGCCACCACTAGTAGTGTATTATGCTGTATCATATGTTGTTAAGTAGCCCGCACCTACTGCTATCACTTTACGCTATTTATGCTATTAATTTTCCTTTGTTGCTTGATTTACTTATATGGATAAGGATATTTACTTCGTTCGATTAGTATGCCGATTCGGTGTACAGGGTAAGTCTCTTAAGATTGACACCCCCCTTATCTCACTTATCCTTGCCGATTTAACTCATTCAAAAAAGGAGTAGACACGGTTTTTGATGTATTTTTATAATCTGAGAACAGATGTTAAAAATCTCGTGAAATATACAGGGTGGAAAATAAAACATGATTTTTTTAAATGGAACACCCCGTATATTTTTAGATCAAAATAATGTAATGTAATAATAAATAATGCATATTTGCATTGTTTATTTGTTGACAGATGTCATCCAGTTTTTTGTGAGATAGTAGTTCACTCGAAAGTTATTCAAGTTATTTTAGCAAGTTATTTTGAAAATGGTATATTCATTGGAAGAGCGAAAAGAGTTACTTGAAATTTATATTCAGTGCAACAAGAATAAGTCTCTTGCTCGGAGGGAGTATGTTAGGTTATTTCGAGAAAGGCTACCTCCTTCCAAAAATAGTTTTAAAAACATTTATGCAAAGTTTAGGAATACCTAATCTCTGAGAGACACGAAAAGGGAAAGGCGAAGTACAAAAACAGGAGAAGACACAGAACTCAACGCGTTATTATATTTTGCTGAAAATCCATCCAAATCATCCTATGCCGCAGCAATAGAATTGGATATATCACAAAGAAGTGTGATAAAAATATTACATCGCCATAATTTTAAACCATATAGTATTTTGCCCGTTCAATATTTAGACGACAACAACCTTCAAGACAGGTTAACCTTCTGCAGAGACATACTTGATAGAATAGAGGAAGATGATGAGTTTCTAAGTCATGTCTTTTGGACTGGCGAAAGCAGTTTTTCTACTGCGGGAATTTTTAACAGAAAAAATGCACATTACTGGGCAGCGGAAAATCCACATATTGTAAAAAAATTAAAAAACAAGGATACCAAACTGTAAACGTGTGGTGTGGCATCCACAAGGATGCTATTGTAGGTCCTCTATTTATAAATGGGCCCTTAAATGCCCAACGTTATGTGGATATTCTTCAACATCCAGTTGAAAATTATTTAGATGATATTAATTTAGTGGACAACAGATCTGTTATTTGGCAGCAGGATGGAGCACCACCACACTCTGCAAGTAACGTCACCGAATACCTAAACAGAAACTGGGGTTTTAATATCAATGAGTTAAAAGAATGCATACGTGTAAAAATTGAGGAATTAAACCAAAATGGATCATTTCAAATGGTGAGAAGCAATTTTATAAAGCGATGCCAAATGTGTATTCAGAATGGTGGTGGTTACGTGGAAAATATTTAATTACGTTACGTGTAAATAAATAAAATTGTGTTACTCTATTGTGTTACTGTATTAATTTTGACTTTTATTTGTTTTTATTAGGCTTATGTTTTTTATTGTTATTACTCGTTACTGTTATTGTCACCTATATATTATTTATTTATTATCTCAATAAATGGCATTGTTTCCAGAGGTATCTTGATATGTTTTTTATTTTATAATTGACACCCGTAATGTGATAAGTTTTTAGTAATATCTCACGAACAGGTGGAGTGATTATATAACAATTAGATATTTTTTTATTCAGAAAATTAAGGACATTATTTTGGTATAAATATATACAGGGTGTTCCATTTAAAAAAATCATGTTTTATTTTCTACCCTGTATATCTTACGAGATTATTAATATCCGTGCTCAGACTATAAAAATTCATCAAAAACCGCGTCCACTCCTTTTAGAATGAGTTAAATCGGCAAAGGGTAAGTGAGATAAGGGGGGTGTCAATCTTAAGAGACTTACCCTGTACATAGGTAGAGATATATATTTGTTGTACACATCGACAATTAGGGGTGGACATGCACGTTTAGTCCTGCCTTAGAGTCGCGCTGACACAATTGGGTATTTTATTAACGGTTACGCCTGAGCTCAAGCGACGTTGTTTATTTATTCACGCTTTTAAGTATACTTCCTCAAATCCCTAGCTTCCGTGTTCTTTTTTTTTTATTTAACTTGCTCCGTAGTGTATTGTTATTGTAAACAATAACAATAACAATTCTTGATAATATAACTTCAATATAATATAATTTCAATATAATATTATAATAATCATTTAGGGTGAATAAATTAGTTGTTTACTGTTAATCTTTTTTTTTTATCAAAAACCCCTACTTGACTGAAGTTACCGCCTTTGACAGTTTAGGGCGGATAACTAAATTAAGGTATTGGCTAAAAACTGTCTGGCGCCCTTTTAATATCGTATCCACCCTTCTCCAATAGGCTAGCCAAATACCTGTCAGGGTATCCATAGGTCGCAATATTGTTAGGCACATTAAGTAGAATACATATGCAAATTTCCAACTTTACAATTATTACTTCCGGGTACCAGCGATATTTGAACTAAAACTCCTGGGCTATATAGCATGTGGTGTGCTGTTGGGAAACCAATTGTGCCACACGAAGGTGTCAGACGCATCTAAACATATTTACATCGTTATATATTTACTCGTATGATGGATTATCGTCTTATCTGGAAGTATGTCTTGGCCAGTCAGTCCTGTATGAATATGGTAGAGGTACTAAATAGGTAAGTCAATAAAAAATATATAGCAATAATTGAAGTTAGATTAGGAATATATCTAAAAAAATCGTATTAAAATTTGCAGCTGAACTAAAATTAATTTCTCCGTTGACAACATAAACTATTCGAGTAAATTTTCCACCTCTGAATGGCGGCTAGATCGGAGAAATAATAATTAGTTTGAAACTAGTTGCGTCCCGTGGCTTTATACTAATATAAACTTTTTCGACGTTTCAGTATTTTATAGAGCGGTCGCAAGTAAAATAGCGGCACTAAGAGAATGGCGTAACTTCAGTTTAAGAGCATATTAGAGGAGGGAAGAAATATCGTTATGATGATAGGATTATATGTCCCGGCATATTTCACAATGAGCGGCGAATGAAAAGTGTCGCTGCCATAAAAATAAAACGGGATAATTTCTGGAAAATAAAGACCAACTGGAATAAAATTCGGAGATGGAACGGGATTCATTATAACTATTCGGAATCTGAGCCGTTTCGAAATAAGCCAGTTGTAAATCCGCGGAAGTAGGGAAAGCGGACTGTAGGCAACTGCGCCAGATCTTAAACCCAGATTAGAAATATATTTTTTTAGAAAAGTGTAATTGTTTTGTATAGAAACTTTATTTACTTTATAAATTTTAACAAACATATTTTTATAAGAATTCTTTTATTGTCAATATTTTTTTCAATAATCACTATCCATTTTAAAGGGGGTAAAATAAGGGGTTGTAATGTAATGAATAAATTTTCGGTTCAGCTGTTCCAATAATGGACCAATTTTTGGGAATTTTCAAGTTGATATTGGTGTTGTCATTGCAATGCAGATCTTACATAGAGCTGAAACGATTTGTCGACGATTTCGTATAGGATTTTATGATTTACATCAGAACTATTTTCCCAGTAGAATGATCTAGAAAACCATCTCCAAAAAAACATTTTATTTCATCTATAGATACACTACCCGTTCTGTTGTATTGTACAGCATACAGGTTTGTGTAATTAGTCAATCATTTGCCACAATTCATCATAAAAAATATTGAAAAGATCCAAAAGAGAAAAAATATTTTTACGTTCATTTAGCCTTGTGACGCAGCTGGTAATATCACGTAATAGTCAATGTTGTCTGCTTCTTCTGATAGCTCATTCTGTTTTTTATTTTTTCCTTATTTTCTTTGCAGTACCTGATGCTATTATAAAGATATGCTATTATACCAGTGACCTTTTAAAAGGACAGTATTGTTTTTATAGTTAGGTAACAACACAAAACATAGGAGAAACCTTTTTGATTAATAAATATTAAAGATACAACTATACTACTTTAGTTTTTAGTAATAAACAATATTTATATTTAGTAACAAACAGGCATAACATAGCACTGGATATCCATGACAATGTAGAACAAAATTTTTGAAATCGACTTTCTGCTATAACGACACAAAACGATCTATGTCGTTGAAAATGCCAATAATATATTATAAACGTCTTACAGAAAAGAACATGTGTGGAGCCATATCTATATGAATAGTTTTAGTTATTAAAAAATACATATTTTCTCACCATCCTTTTAAAAGGACAGTTAATTCAGTAATTAAATTTGGCTCATTTGAAAAGTGGCATCGGGAGAATATATATTACCTCCCTGTCGTGAATTATATAGTTTTTTCGAATTTATGAATTATAATTGTCCGCTTTGGCCCAATAGCAGTAGTAAGCTTTTACTGCATCGTATTTATCGGCCTCCAAACAGTATATAAAGCGCTCGACAAGAAGATAAACCGAGAAACCTAGAAAACTTTGAGGTCATGAATCGCACCTAGAAAAATTTTAAACAATTCTGAACGGCTACAAATTCATAATGGTTTAATCGATTTTGGTGATATTTACGGCGTTTGAAAGTCAGATATCTAGCTTTCGAACGCCTTAAAGCTCATCAACATCGATTAAACGGTTCCGAATTTGCAGCCGTTCAAAGATACCTCAAAACTTCCTGTGTGAGATCTTCTTGCCGAGCACTTTACTTTTTTCTGATTTGTAATTGTTTTTATAGGATACCGCGGGCAGCATTTTATTGTCTAGAACCCGCATAGAATTTCGGGAGAATAGAGAAGAATTCTTACATAGGGCGAACGATGGCATAAAAGAGCAAAATTAGGATAAATGGGCAGAGGATGGTACCTTGAACTGGCAGGAAGAAGTAAGTTATGGCCAAAATATCATCAGTAGATGAACTATTGTGACAGACAATAGTGCATATTGATCATGAACAGGTAAAATTTTGATAAAAAATATTTTCTGATTGTAAAATTTTCGCCAGTTAAATTTTTTATTATATTAGGCAAATGTATTGAAGAAAGGTTGCCGAGCAAACACAAGAAAGGAAAGAACATAATTTTTGACTTTGATACTTTGGTTGGACTAGTTATGAGGAAAATATACCAAAAGTCCCAACTCATAGGAGTTGTGCAAGGTGGAGACTGGCACGTGCAAAGTCCGATTCGGTTTTTCGATTATATTTCCGAAACTATGCGTCCTAGCTATTAGGTAATTCTCTATAAATTCCGAGATGTCGGCGTTCGAAATTCACTAATTTTGAAAAAAAAATATTCACCCACATTTTTCATCGAACATGTTATTTTAACAATGTTATTTTGTACTGGATAAATTTTAATTTCTCCTATTTCTATTTCCAATCTGGCTTTTTTCTTTAATTATTATTTTCGTGCTTGGTTTCCCCCCTTTTTGTTTTACTGATCTCTTCATTTATTTTTATAATAAAGTATGCCATATACCATTTGCTGTACTATATGTCTAGGTCATGCACTTTATGTTTAGCATCTTTACACATTCACTATGTCTCCTATACCTACAGTTTACATTCTAATTCTTATTTAACATATACTATCATTTTCTTTTCTCTATATGATATATTTTGATACACATATATAATTTTGTATTCGTAATCATTTCCGATAATATATTATTTGATACCTACTAAATTGTCTTGCACATCACTTTAACGGGAAATCTCTACGCTAAGTAATTTCTAACATGATTATAACTCAATTATAGTTCATCTATTATACAATATGATTATTTATAGATACACTTAGTTATAATATCAACAATACACAATTTTATACATATGATACGTAGAACTTTTTTTTATTCTATTTTTTTTGTATATATACAGGATTCTTTACTGGGGACAAATATCTAGACGGGTACCCTGTTGACGTCGCAGACAGAAGGATTTCTCTTAAGGACAACCGCCATTGCGATTAGCGTTTGCGGACTAAGACGAGTCATTTTTTCATCACATCTACCTTGGGATTTACGCTCTCTTCGTTGCCACTACGGACTTTGGACTAAGGCACTACGTTCCTTTTCTGACGCGACACAGGTGTCTGCACACCGGTGTTTGATATCGGTGTGCCGGTTGAATTTGAATTTTGGTATCCGACACCTGTGTGTTTTTTTTTCATGCTTTTCCACGCCGCTTTTTTTTACTTTGTTGCTTTAATCATCAATTGATGAATTTCATATCTGGTTTCTTTTTTATTTCGGAAATAAAATCCTACGTGTTTAGTTCCATTTCGCGATCGCAGTATCACAACAACATGCATGAATTGTATCAACTGAGACACTAGTTTGTCCTGTCTGTTGAGGCATCATTTAAATCAATGGTTTTCTAAATGAAACTACAGTCGCGGTATTTTCATTTGTGGTAGTGCAGAAACACTCGACAACGGCGACAATACGCCGCGCGCCATGTCGGACACCGAGTTATTCATAGATGTGTTCCGTGCGCAAGAACACATTTCTTTAAACGTTCGGCTAGAATAAGACATCGGTGTCGGACACCAGTGTATCATGAGAAAAGGCGCTAGTGAACAGATTAGCTGTTTATTACTGTACCTTCTGTCTTTTTTTTATCGCACGTTATGTACTTCAATATACATATAACTATTACACATCTGATTTTCTTTTTGGATATCATGCGATTCCTTGTACCGCAAACAAGTCCATCACATGTTGAATGCGTTCTATTATCTGCCAGCTACATGCATCACAGCGTTCTTCAGGTACTTTCAAAATCGTACCTTTCACTCCTAATTTTTCCATCCGATAAACGCATAACGCCGCGTTTACTTTCCTTTTTCTGTTTATTTAAAAACTCGACTGTAATTACTTCGGGAAAATAGATTGACGAGATGTCGACGTCACTGGAGGCGCGTTAGCTTTTTAACGGTCCTAAGATATGCTGCAATAAGTCTCTTATTGTTATAACAGGGAACATGACTAAAATTTTAAATATAAAATTAATACTAAAAAATCGGCCAAGTGCGCAGGAAGGGTTCCGTACCATTATCTATAAAAACGGAAAAAAATCATGTCTGTTCTATGGGAACCCCACTTATGGGTACTGACTTAGATTAAGTACTTGCGTACACCTACCTACTTATGCGATCTAATGCCTACCTACTTAAGATAATAATTAATTTCGTCCAACCGGCGACTCCGGCATTTATTAGCACACAGATTAAGGTCCATGTCCATTTGTTGTATGGGAGCTTATATATTTATTTTATCCTGTTTTTTAGTATTTGTTGTTATAGAAATACTCTGTGAAAATTTCAACTGTCTCACTATTACAATTCATGAGATACGTCCTGGTGACAGACGGACGGACAGCGGAGTCTTAGTAATAGGGTCCCGTTTTACCCTTTGGTTACCCTAAAAACATAGCGTAACGTTGTAATAACTAGCTGTGACGTTACAGCCTAAAATATTCGGTAGGCGTTGCGCAGTTGCGCCGGAAAGCGGCCGAATGAATTATGAAAACAAGCGATCATCAAGCCTTCTCATCGTTGTAAATTGTAGGATGTGGCGTCACGACTTTGAACCTGTTTGAGACGGTTCGCTCGTGCGCCTGACTTTAATTATTTATAACAAATTTATTATTGGGAATTAAGGCGTCATATTTTGTATATCTTATTTTTCAGTATGGTAGAACATTTTTTTTGCAAATAAAAAATGGGACTGTTCCCTATTCTTTTGACATGCGGCATGCACATTGCACAGTTACCTAGTATAACGTTTTTGAAATGGTCACGTGAACACAACTAGGATAAATACTCTCTACTACTTATATTACGCCACTGCGCCTGTAATTTGATTAAAATATCACTGTAATCGTTTTGTGAAAAAAAACATTAGAAATAAGTATAATTTTTTCTTATTAAATTTACTGTAAAAATGGGGTTTTACTGTTTTTTCGGCAAATGTTCATCTTTCCTTTCCCCGTGTAACTCGTTACATATTAGACTTACAAAAATTATGTTCATACATAAGAAAAGTGACATATTTTCACATTTTTGTCGTTGAATCTGCTGTAGTTATTTTAAAATACTGTTTTTTTTAACCTTTTATTCAAAATGGCAACTTGAGCCTCCAAGATCGAAAATTTCGATTTTTGTCAAGGCCCAGATCTGAACAACATATTTAAAAATAATTGCTACCTCACATTTTGTAAGGCAAATGCCTTTTTGGCCCCCTACAGACTAGATTTATATTCAACTGTTAATTTCGGCAAGGAATTCGAATTATTTTATTGCAGAGAAGTGGGAATACCTTTTTAAATTTTTAATATGTAGGTCTCATTAGATCAATTTTCTGCTACATCGTTAAAGCACAGCTGGGTATCTTCTCACCACCATTTTTGGGAGAAAAAATTGTAGCAGGCTCTGCCTCCTCCATTCACACAAACATCACCCTCCCCGGCTGCAAGTAAAGTATTTCAAGTTTGGCAGAAGCCACGGTTAGTCTAGTTGACTGTATCTGTAAGGAGTATGGGACCCCACCGTCGCGTCGTCTATGTATATCCTTTGCTTAACTATTATTCGTGGTATTGAGCGTCGTCGGCGGCGGCCGGCGGCCTAAGCACCCAGATTACGCGGTTAAGTCGAGTAAGTAATTTCATTGGACGCGCCGGCGGTTTGTTGGCTAATTATCGGCTCGCCTCAAGCATCTCTCAGCTTTCATTAGCCTAATGGTATAAACTTATTTTAAAGCGCGACCCCTCAATGCGCACTGTGCCATCGATACATTGTGTTTTCTTGACACGAAAATGTTCAATAATGCAAGAATTTAGGCTTAAGTCCAGAATGCTACTATCGATTAATCCGTTGCATCTGGTGATAAACCTTCTGATAAATGTTTGAGAGGCTTTGCGCTGACGTCGGATCACTAGATAAATAATTCATGAGAGTTAGTTAAAATTTGTATATAATGCTATGTTAATTGCCTCGATATGTCCGTCAGTTTGACATTTTAACCACATGCCAATTCATCGTAATGCACTTTCGTATTTAAATTCACAATCAGTATTTAATATTACCATAAATTAAATTATCAACTAGTGTGAAACTTTTTAATGTTCTTATTATGAATCATTGTCTGCTAATAATTATTTTTAACTAGCTACATTTATACAAGTAGTCACAAAGCAAAACGTTTGTCATTTGTCACCATATTCAAAATAACTCCTGAAAATGAAATGTTACCCAGAAGTCCCAATTATTTTTTTAGTTCATTTCACTGTGTGACATGAGATAATTCAACAGGTCACTGTCACCCCAGCATTAATTAAAAACTCCACATTATATTTAGCTCCCGCGCCTTAAATAAGTTAAAAAATCAAGCGAAGCTTGTGCTTCGCTTGATAATTAAGTTCAGTTTTTATTTTATAACATATATGTTACCTCATTAGGAATATTAGAGGGGCAACGGGAAATATGGAAAATGTTAGGTAATTGGAATACCTGCGTATAGCGCTATTGCATTATATAGACAGTGTGGACATAATATATAGTGTTTTTCTCAATTGATGCGAAAGATTTTAAGAGGTGAATGTTAAGGGGTCTTCAAAAAAAAATCCAAAACCCACTAAGTTACAGCCCTCTAAAGCTGGGGCGAAATTGTTTTTCTTTATTTTCTCTTTCACTAATAAAATGACAGTTCTTGTAACCTACATTTGTAATCTACATATTGCTACAAGGGGGAAAAACCAACGCCTATCATATTTTTTAATCAGAACTTTTTAAGACGTCGACATTTCTGTACTTAAAAATTCGAAATGCATGATGGCTTCAGTCTGCAACCTTTTATCTCTTGAATTTTCTTCGCAAAATTGATAGTTTGCTTAAAAAAATTAAAATTGTACATATTCCCTTTCAAATAAATTTATTCGCTGACACTATCAAGTAAGCTGTTGTTAAATAAAATCATGATGATTAATAAGTATTGTCATTGTTCTTGTTTTGTGTAGACTGGACTGTAATTTTGTTATATATTTTTTAAATTTATCGTCCTTTACAGATAAAATAAATTCAAATTGCTTTGTGTTTTTAAAGATTAGAGAAAACAAGAACAATAGTAATACTTCCCATTATGACTTTACTTGACAACAGCCTACTTGACTGTTTCACCGAATAATAAACGTTCAGTGAATTTACGGGGCGGTGGTCGAACGGTTGGCGCGTTAGCTCCCGGCTCGATCACCTAGCAGCAATGTGTGTTCGATACTGCGTACTGGTGCGAAAAAAAATTTCGATAATTTATCCCGAAGATATAACTAATGAGGTTTCCCAGGTTTCCTCATTCCTACACTGAATGGTCGTTATAATTTACCAACCTAAGTCGATCCTGGTCGCATATGCGGCTCACGAAATAATAATAGGCCGCCTCTCTCCCGCACAAGCCTCTGACTTCTGGGCTAACGATTTCCGTTAGAATGAGGGGTAGATATATTATTATTATTTATTTAAAAGGTGATGTTAAAATCTTTAATTTTTTATGAGCACACTATATTTTTTTTAAGAAAACTTAGCTTTTTCGTCAAAAAAAACTGCAAATGGAAGCCGCCGCTCCACATAAAATTTTTGAATAAAAAATTGTAGATGCGTTAAAAAGTTCTGATGGAAAATATTATAGGGGTTGGTATTTTTTACCCCCTTTAAACCATATCTCTGTGTTACAAACTGTCATTTTATTACTGAAAGTTATTATTACTGAAAGTAAATTCCTCAGTAGTGGAGAAACTAAAACTGGTTCTGTAAAATTCATTTCATAGTAGGTTATTTAGACCTGACAGGCTATGAAAGTGACGAGCTGTCATACCGTTACCACCTACTGGATTGTTTTAAGCTAAATTAAATTGGTTAAAATTAGAACAAATTTTGTATGAAACACGTTTGGAAACACTATTTTGTGTAACTCGCATCCTTTGGCGGAACTCGCTAGGGCTCGTTCCGCAGAAATCTGTTCGTTACATAAAATAATACTTTTCCCAACTAGTTACATAAATAGCTATTTTACCCCATCTTTGAAGCGGAAGGGGTTTTGAAAAAGAAAGTTTAGAGATAATTTTGATAACAATGTCGCATCAATTTAGAAACACCCTGTATAGTGATCGATAGTTCTATTGGCCATGGATCACGTGATATGAAATCCACCATGCAGCACTAAACTATTCACAGTTCAACCTCCCGAACCGAAACAGCAACGTATTGGGTTTAGCAATTGGCAATAGCAATTTAAGTTCTTTCTTTTATTTTAAATTGTTATTGGCTAAATTGAGCACTAAGTTGTACACGCAGCATGCAAAATTTTTTCAATATATTTTAAATACATTCAAAACAAAATATCTTTTGGCTTAAAGTTTTGCACATATATGAATATGACATAAGAAGATATCTTTTGAAGTCACTTCACCTTGGTTGCGCATGATGATACGCCACTGAGCAGTAAAGCCGGGTTCATGCAGGTGTCTTCTAAGTGAGCAAGAAGGGAATTATATAAGAAGGGATTGATATTAGTTGAAGAGTGATAGTGACCGATATGGTAAACCGCGGACTGGAGACCCTTGTTCTATTCACAAGAAATTGTGGCGGTATACAATTTTATACCAATTATCCTTTTGTATTGCATATGCATAGTGATGTGATTTACCGCTTCTGTAGTAATTGGTACGGGTTTTCTCTATAAAATGCCGCACATTTTTTTGCTCTAGTTTGTATATCAAACGAAAACACTATAGGTGGTTATATAAAAAATAATGGGTTTGGCGAGGGTTAGGTCCTGGGCCTCTTGGCAGTGATATCAGAATGTTATCACGACACCACTGAGAGATTGAGTTCTTATTAACTTTAAATGATGCTTACGGCTGTTAATTATTATTGATCGATTTTGATGATGTTTTGGTAAGATAAGCTACATGGGTATCATAATTTACTAGAAAAGTTATAGATCTGTAAGATTTGTTACTGAGATATTTATTATTAGATTTTGCTCTGTAATAATAACCTGATACATTTTATGTCGAAGTTTTAAGTATTAATATATGTACTTATATCCAAGAATGCGATGTTGAGCTTACTGTTACTAACAAAATAATGCGTATAATATAAACTCTAATCTTTACTTAGATTTTTAATATATTTGCGGCCTGGAAATAATAATTTTCTTGTACCTAATATACTGCAACTAAAGAACTTTGCGAAGCTTGAAAAATATTAAATTAAATAATAATAGAAAAGGCTGTATACGTGCCGTATAGATTAGGAAATCTTAAAATCCTCAGTGATTTTTGAACTATGACTAACTTCGTTGCACGCTATATTGTTACTTGACACGATAATATTCTAGGCTAAGGTATCGAATGTTGCTGTAGGTGAGCTGCAACGGAAAGACTACTTCATTCATATATTAGTCCATGCCAATTAGACTTTTTAGGAGAAATAGATTATAAAGAAATGATTATGAAATAATATAAATAAATATCGAAAGTATTGAGAATAATGGCCTGAAAAGTTCCCATTTCTTGCTAGTGTGGAGCAACCTCTAGCGGCGATTGTACCCCGGTTTTTCGCAGTTCCCGTAAACCGATAATCGGATGCAAAAATTAAAGAACGTCGCTTGCATAGTGTAATTTAATTACCGCATCTTGTAGAGGAGATTCCGCTCTATAAATTCACCTCTGAGATTTTCTTTTCTTAAAGTAGCCAGTTTCTACATTTTCACTATAGAAATCCGCATGTCTGATTTTTACGCCCACGTTTACACGAAACTGCCCCCGACTTTGAACGCTCTTTGCATTAAATGATTTATTTTTTCTTTCCTTTACCTTTTTTTCGTCCAATGAAAGGTTTACGAGAAAACTGCGAAAAACCGGAGTACAATCGCCGCTAGGGGTGATTCTTCATGAAAAAGAAGGTGGAAACTTTTCGGATCTTTATCGTACTCCAAAAATTCTTCTTCCTCTATTCACTATATTTTTAGTCTAATTTCGTACTATTTTTTTGTGGTAATATATAATACTTAAGTCACATTAATAGTAACTTAATTGTATTACTTTAATAAAAACTATTTATGTACCCGTGATAGCCTAATGATAGTATTAGTCATTCTTAGACAAAAAAAGGCAAAGTTCGCAAAAAAACAGCCTTCTAATTTTTTGATATGTTGTTATGATCCGGCGCCTAAACCTAAATTCATAAGAGTTATACACAAGAGGTTAAAAGCGATTTCTCTTTTCCGTCGTGTCAGTAAGGACCTAAGGACCATATTCACAACGGGAGCCCATCGGATCAATTACTTTTAACTTATATATGGGACTATACAGTCCCATAAAGTACAGGGTAGCCAACTGAAAATGGACGCCGGCTGTATCTCAGAAACTACTTATCGTATAACTTTGGGAAAATAGTACTAATAAGTAAATCGGCCAAGGGAAATCGCTGAAAATTACGTTGTGATTCGCACGTTATAATGCAAACTTCAAATAGTTATATCTCCATAATCCTCGTAGCTTTTTTTAGACAAAAACCTACATTTTTGTATTATATAATTTTCTACGTATATTTTTTAGTTTTAGAGTTATTTGGAAAATAAAGTATTTTTCTTACGAAATTTGAAAAATGCCTTTTCACGTTCACCATATTATTTTCGAAAAATACGCATTCTATTCTGGCCAATTTTTTGAATTATTAGTGAGTGTGATTTTGATGAGTCTGATTCGGTTCCAGCGGGATTACTACGGGCTCTTGAGGCAAGTCGTACACTTAGTCTCTAAATGAAGGAAATTTGATCAGATTGAAAAGAGCCGAGATTATTTTTTACATGACGTGGGATTTTACGTGGGATACATAATTTACGAGTTATAACCCAAAAACTAAGGAATGTTCACAAAATATCGTGGTTTTTTTCCCCCCTCACGCAGAGAGCACAAGCGTTTCGAAGCTGCAAACTTAGTTTTACGCAGCTGATATGAATCCTAACAATATATGAAAAAATCAAAGTTACTCTGTTTTTTGCGAACTAGAATGTCTTAAATGACTGGTCTCTAATATATAACATTTAACAACAATCTGTTTGAAGTTTTCTAGCATGCCAATAACCTTTAAACATATTTTATTGGCAAACTGCATGGTGTTATTTTGTGGTATTTATTGGCGTTCTGAAATTAAATTGTTTTAATTTCGGAATAAATTAATTGGTTTGCGCATAATTAATAATTTTGTAAATATCTCCGTTCATTTTACAAATAATTAATATTAACAGCTAGTGCATAGTATGTTTAAATGGAATATATAAAGGACTGAATTGTACATAAATTGCAATTATTTTAGTAATAATTGTTGCCATTGGTTTTTAGCCGTTGCAAAATATAATATTCTAACAATTTATGCTGTACCTACTTCCGGTGGATGAGTTGTTACTGCATAAAGTGAAAAAGGTGTAACAAATACTAAATATAGCACATAAATAAATACAAATGAATTAAAGAGAAAACTTTGGTTATATGAGCGAACCAATTATATTAGTGCTAACATTGGCGCGCTTCCATTATAGAAAAATTATATGGTATGTGACAAGATACAAGATGCGTATTGGTAATAAAAAGACGTATTGGTAAGAAAAGTATGATTGAATACCATGGTAAATAAGATGCAGCGACAGATAAAACATAAATGTAATTAAGAAGAAATATACGTATATAAATAGGGAACATGACTAAAATTTTGAATATAAAAATAATACTTAAAAACATAGCGTAGCGTTGTACTAAAACATGTACTTAAAAGAAAACAAGATTTCTAATTCCGCGCGATCAGTATGAAGGATGTAAACAGTGACAAAATTGAAGCGGCCCTAAACTAGCTGTGACGTCACAATGTACAATATTCGGTAGGCGTTGCGCCGGAAAGTGGCCGAATGAAGTATGAAATCAAGTGGTCGAATGCTGGGATCTCCCGTAGCCGACCGAATCGGTCTCCTCGTCGTTTGTAAATTTTACCCTGTGGCGTCACGACTTTGAGCCTGTTTCAAACGGTCCGCCCGCGCACGAGATTTTAATAATTTATAACAAATTTATTATTGCGAATTAAGGCATCATATTTTGCAAATCTTATTTTTCAGTATGGTAGAATATTAATCTGCAATCAAAAAATTGGGATTGTTTCCTATTATACATAGATATCTTACCATTTCTTTCCAATTTGCCGTAGAGTGGAGAGTAGGGGCACATATATATATATATATATATATATATATATATATATATATATATATATATATATATATATATATATATATATATATATATATATATATATATATTGATTTATTTTTTCCTGAAATTTGTACTTTACAATATGATCAATATAATTATGTTTGAACTATTATTATCTATTTCATTGAAATTAAAGTACCATACATAGGAGCTTGATATTCTGGAAATAATATAGGCTCCTAATTATTTTCGTATTTCTTCTGCTTCAATCTCCCTCAGCTACAACCAACCAAGAAATATCTATTGGCGAGTTAAGCTACGTCTTAGACATCTAGCGGCGTTTGTGAGTGCTCCATTTTCCCGTGTCTGACGTCAGCAGTACTGCAGGTTGCGCACATCGGGCGTTTGGTTAATTCGACAAATCGCAAGTTAGGCTTAAGTTTTAGGTCATTTACAGCGGCGATTACCTTTGTGAAGACTGTTCTCCAAATTTAGTTTCTCTATATTCTTCCATAGTGGAGAAAATAAATAAAAATAACAATATTTGTTACCTCCGCTTAAATTAAGGTTTCCAAACGTGTGCTTTGTCACAACCATATGACAGTTCAGTTACATCCTTTTTCACCTTCTCAGTGGATCCGTGATACATGTGCTCAAAATGAGGAGTGTTCTAATCGGAGGCATCCGAGCTTTTTTCAAAGTGTTTTCAAGTATTTTTCCCTAAGCATATCCTTTAAATACCTATATTCCCTAACTTTTACTATGACTTGTACGTAAGTGCACTAAACAATGTGATGACAAGTGCAAGTCTGTGCAAGAAAATTGTTATCCATATTTAACCTCATCTTTCGTTAGTACCTACCTTGTTCCATTACTTATACTTATGTTAGTATAGTTTCTTGAAGAAGAATCAAAATAGACGCCAAAGTTTGACAAGAAAGAAGAATTCACTTCATTTCATATCCCCGACTCCTTACCGAATTTAAGTTTTGTTATATATGTACTGTTTGTAACATCGAAATATGAGACAAACAAATTTCAAAGGATACCCACAATTGCCGCAATGGGAGATCGGGGCAGTATAACCTTTTTTACAGCAAGCAAAAATCGTCACTATAAAGGCGCTTGCATTCAACAAGTTGTTATGTTTTGATAGAATACTAATAACATCAATTTTAACACAAAACCCATCAAAATAATACACTAAATTAAAGAATAACTGTATTACTTTACCACAAAACGTTCGATGGTATTAGGCAATTTAGGCATTCAATGAATGCTAATGATGCCGATGCGACACGGTCGAGGAACGTGTAAAATGGATCCGTAATACTTGAATGGGAGACAATCTTATACTGCATCACATTCACCATCCAATTGTTTTACGATATGACGAAAGGTATACAGTGTGACCAATATTTGACAACGCTGTTAAAAATGCGGTAGCAGGTATGAAGGGATCGATATAATGAGGGTTTTTGCTGGGGTTTTTACGTCTCATATTTCTATTTTACAAACTATATAAATATATATATATATATATATATATATATATATATATATATATATATATATATATATATATATATATATATATATATATATATATATATATATATATATATATATATATATATATATATATATATATATATATATATATATATATATATATATATATATATATATATATATATATATATATATATATATATATATATATATATATATATATATATATATATAAATATATATATATAAATATATATATATAAATATATATATATATATATATATATATATATATATATATATATATATATATATATATATATATATATATATATATATATATATATATATATATATATGTATATATATAAATATATATATATATATATATATATATATATATATATATATATATATATATATATATATATATATATATATATATATATATATATATATATATATATATATATGTATATATATAAATATATATATATATATATATATATATATATATATATATATATATATATATATATATATATATATATATATATATATATATATATATATATATATATATATATATATATATATATATAATGCAATAAAGTTATGGGTTCCACAAATTTTTATTTCAGAAAAGTAATGCAATAAATACTAAAAAAATTTGACATCGAAAAGAAAAGTGAATTATAAAATATTGAAATACGTGTATAATTTCTGAGCCCTACGTATCCCCTAGGATCGGGTGTTCGAATTTCTTCTACTTGTACTTTCTGAAAGTATCTGTTCGGCGAACAAGGGTCGTGTTCTTTGGAACTTCGCATATAATTCCAAATAGAATTTACGCGTGTACGATTTGTTCATGATTCCCGTGGGTGCCACGTATTTAAATTTGCAACATTTTAAGTTTTGTGTATGTTTTAGGATAAACGGAAAGGAAGGGAAACGTTCGAGATATAAGAATATCCCTTTTCTCCTGAGCCTCGAACTGGTAGAAATGTTTTGTAAGTATTTGAAAATTTAAGACCGATATATTTTAAAAGTTTCCACCTCGTAAATCATCGTGAGAAGTCAAAAGGTGAGAAGGCAGATTTAATTTTAAACTCTATTATGGCGCTTCTGTAAGACTTCTTTAGAGCACTAGTCGGGAAATTTACTTGATTATACCCAAGTTATTTATTAACCGTGCGGAATTTAATTTTTGCTTATTGTTTCTTTGATTAAGCAGTTCCGTAAAGAATTTATTCTTTTCACACAAAAGTAGGTCTACATTTTAGTTCTGTTTGAAAAGACTATGAATAGTTAATTATAATAGGAAATATACTAAATTGTAACACTTTTATTTACTTCTTATTTAATGTTCTAAATAGCAATGTTAAATATTACCTAATTGCTGGCTCAGAAAAAATAGTATGGAAATATAAAATTGCCAATTGTACAGATCTAGTGAAGACGTAAATTTGCCACATTTTCGACCCGAAATAAATTATTTCAGTAAATGGGCTTGTTCATACTATTTCGTATAAATTAGAGTGGCATTAAAGTATTAAATAATTGACAATATTTTCTATTATTCCTAAACGACTTTCAATCTCGCTTACGCGCTGCGTGATTTAATATTTTTATTGCTGTTTCCTATTCTCATAATTTTCACATGCTCTCTGCAGAGGATAATTTGGTTTCTAGTTTTTTAAGTATTTCTTCAAAGTAGTATTAAAGCCAAAATTTCCAAGTAAGCATAAATGTTAAGTTTTAAAAGTATATTGCTACTATTAAATCCTTGATATTAAATTAAGGCTGAATAATCGAGCTTCCGCCGAGTTTAATCAATGTAAATATAATTTATAATTTAATTGGCCTACCCAACAATAATAATAATCTAAATCATCTCCGGGCGTTCCGCGACTCTCAAACATATTCAAACACTTATTACCACAGCTTAGGGGTAGAAAAACCCTCCGCATGCTCTTCCAACCCTCATCGCTCAGTCGAAAGTGTAATTTTATGTTAAGCGATCTTGAGGGAAATTATACACGATTCGCACCTCGGGTTCACACATTAAGTATAAATAAAATTACAACTGCTCAGGGTGGTGAATTAGAGCGCTAAAAGTTAATTTGATTATATTGTAATTTGGAGAATGCAATCTGGGCCACTCTGCGGCTGGCCGACCCCTTTCAGCGATGAGTTACGACCTCTTGGTCAAGTCCGCTTTTATTGTTTCGCTGATAAACTTCCTTTTTAATGAGACTTCGTAAATTTAAAAGTAATTATGTGTGTGCGTGGAGCTAGGGGATGTGCGTGTTATTCCCAATTTTTTACCTTTTAAAAGGGATATATGCGAAATCGCAACAATAAAGACCAATTACATTCAACAGATATTCCGACGCACCCCACATTTTTATCCATGGGGTCAGATAATTTGTTTTCAGTCAGTGCAAATACCTCCGCACATGAGGCAATAAGTATATATATATATATATATATATATATATATATATATATATATATATATATATATATATATATATATATATATATATATATATATCTTCTTCTTATTGAACGATTATTATTATGGGAGTGAGCTTTATAGGAAACTTTCTAAGCTCTTTTCTTGTTTACACTATATTATGGTAAAATAAATTCACCACATTTTATATTGATTCAATTTATAACTACATATTAGCTATTAAGTTCTTTGCTATTCATATTTGTTTTGTGATCTTGGGTTTGTTGCAATTCATTACATAGAGAAAGAAGCAAATAGATAAATAATAAGGAACGCACACTTACCAGTTGTATATCTGGACATATATACGGAAACGAAATATATATATCTGGACACATATACGGAATATATACGGAAAGTTTTTGACTGAACTGAAATTCACAGAAAACACGAACCTATTCTACTATTTATATTTGTTCTATGTGAACATATTACGTATATATAAAAGCATTAAGCATACAGTTATCCAGAAGATTTAAATGAATCTGATGAATGAAACTTTGAAAATGAAAATGAAAAGAAAATGAAAGAAACTTTAAAATGCATAAAATCTTATGCCAAAAATGCGTAGAATCTATTAAAACAACTACTTTTCCTAGAAAGTATTGCTTGAAAATATTGTATTACATATACAATATAATTCTGAAACATATAATTCTGAATTCATATAAACATATAATTCAATATAATTCTGAAACAGGGAGTGATACAGAAATTGCTTGCTTAGTCAAAACTAAAATCATTTTTTGGATCTTATGTCTTAATTGTTATTTCGAAAATTCTAAAAAAATTCTAAAAAAATTTAATTTTCCGCCTGGAATATATTTATTGGCTTTTAAGTTCTTTGTTATTCATTTCGCTTTGATTTTTTTCGAATTTTAAAAATAACAATAATTAATATATATATATATATATATATATATATATATATATATATATATATATATATATATATATATATATATATATATATATATATATATATATATATATATCTATTTTTTTTCCCATACGCAGACCCTTAGGCGAACATATTTTAATAGTCCAGAAGCTGTCTTAAGTGGACAGCTTCTGGACTATTAAAATATGTTCGCCTAAGGGTCTGCGTATGGGAAAAAAAATAGATATGTACATACATATTTTTTATTTATATAATATGTACGAATATGGTATGACTTTATTGTTTAATATTGTTTATAAAAATAAGTTGAATGTATTTTAACTGAATTTCTTTGGGACGAGAGGCAGCATTATTCAAAAATAGCAAAATTTTTCTTTTTTCTTCACCCATTCTTAAATCAAAATCTTGCAACCATTCTTCCATTATAGCAGATGCCATCCAAACCTTTTTACCACCTTTCCACATAACAGGCAGCTGATTTTCGCTAATGTTTTTAAATGCTCTTGGATGTTTTGACTTATAAATAACTAAGAATTTTTCTTTATCTCCTGCCAGATTTACGCAATGCATAATGGTGAGTCTTTCTTTGGATAAATATCCGCCCACACAAGTTTCACCACGTTTAAGTGCTAAGTTCTAACGTCTTGTTAGGTAAAGCTCGAAAAAATGAGCCTGTTGCAATAACCTTTTACCAGCGAAGATATTTTTTTGTTTAAAGTTGTACATCTTCCATATTAACACTTCCAGCTTCTTCAGATATTGCTTTAAAAGCTATGTTATGCCTTTTTCGAAATTTTTCCAGAAACTATCGCATTCCAGACCATTTGAGATCTCCCATGCTTTGGCTCGAATTATTGTTCCTAGAATTTTAATAAATATAATATGATTAAAATATGATTAAAATTACTACAATACGTACTCTCTAATTTTTTTATTTACCTGATAGTGGAATTCCGTTATACCTTCTTGTCTTGGTGAACCAATCATAGCTTTAAAAACTTTTACACTTGAATTAACATTGGAGTGAAATTTTTTTAATAACTTGTCCTTATTTTTAATAATTCCGGCTGCCTGTGTCTTTCCTATTTTAAAACGGTTGGCCAAAACTCTAACACTAAGTTTCTCTTTATTATAGATTTCTAAAATATCAATTTTCTCTTTAAGACTTAATACACGACGATTTTCAGACATTTTTTTGTCTATTTAAAAACAATACATACAAGACAAATCAACGAACTAACTCAACTAACCATAAAAATGACGTGTTCGTGTTATGTATTCGTTAATGCCCGCGGGGAATCACACACATACAATGGGGAAGTCCCCAGAACGTCTGTCGGCGCGCGACGCGCTTGCTAATAGTGCTGGCTATAGCGTTGCAACATTGTCCGTTTAAGAGATAATTTTACAAGTTTTTGTACTTAAATATTGTCTCCGCGTCCCCCCAAGAGAGAGTCTGCTCAAGAGTGATTATATAAACAGATTTATTCATATCAATGAGTTTATTCTTTAACACCTTTCTACATTTTTTATATTGCAATTGAATCCCGGTTTATTTGTGAATACTATATACCATTTTTAATATTTCAAAGCTGTATGGCACGCATTTATTTCTTTTTGGCACAATTTTGTAAACAATAACTAATTCATAAGGAAAAAAAATATACACTAATTAAATCAACAGGTTATATGGTCTTCCACAAGACGCGACTTTTTTTGGACATCTAAGTGTCACAGATATCTATAAAGAAACGCCTACAATTGTTTAGAATGCATATACAAAGCAACACGTGTTTTATCAAATAATAATATTTTCGAAAATAGAATCCGCAAATACCTATTACAATACTTAACAAACATAAATCGATACCCCTCATAGGCGTAAAAAAATAGTACATCACTATACCATGTACCACACTGTTAGAAAACATATTCAACGATCAAAAACCAGTCACATAACAAACCAAACCATGACCATACCAAACTCATAATAAATTACATCCAAAATGCTCATATAAACCTGAAATCTGCACACCTGCTCACATCCGTTGGCAATTTCCAATTTGAATGATCCTACAAATTTTCTGGCGTGCAGTAAAGAAATATTAGCCGGTATCTATGGGCCGTACAGCTCAAATGCAACAACTCGTTTATATTAATCCACCGTTCGCAAATGCATAAAAACGGCAATAAACGAAATACACCTAAAGAACATACATAGTTGCGTTATATACCGTCCATAAATTCCCTAGATGCAACATTTCAATATCATGTGTCCACTGAAGGTACAGCCTCGACGGGAGTATACTGATAAAGTCCGCCACACAAGAGTTGAACATCGGAGTAAATGCAGGATAAAAAATCTTATGTCGCCACCTTCTTTATTATTAAATCAATTACAAATGTTTCTATTTTATTTTGGTACTATAGTTACTTACACAAAGAAGCCAAATTTATATTTTGCTGTGAGGTCAACAGAAGCTTCTGCTGCATACTTTATCACCCTTCCCCCTTACCAGATCTGGGCAGAAGTTAACTATAAAAGTAGTTAAGTTTAGTAGTTACTACGTAGTTAATTATTTTTTCTCTAAAACGAGTTGTAGGTACTCTCACTACTTTTTTTTCTAGTAGTTATTTACTACTTTCTTATATCATCACATGATGAAGCGTGAAAAAAAACTTGTTAGAACCATTCAAGGAAATGTTTCGCCTGGTGCTGGCGTCTCAAATAAGTGCGCCGTATCTGCAAACATGCCGCCATTCGCGCTCTAATTGTAATTATTTCCATTTTACCCAAGGGAATTTCGTAACAGAAATTATTAAAATTTTCAAGCCCTCTTTTATTTTATCTTGGTCAGCAGGACACTGGCTTTTTTACATACAGCGCAGCAATATGTGTATGGTTTGTTAGTTAAACAACTTTTTTGATTAAGTAGTAGTTATAATCCACTACTTTTTCAAGTAGTTTGCCAAGCACTGCCCCTCACACGTCGTTATTCAACTCTCGTGTGGCGGTCATTAGTTTATTCTCTTCAGTCATTCTAGTCAGAATTGGTCCACATTCGTAGGGTATTTAGAGCCGTCCAATTACCCCATATTGATATTTTTAATCGACAGATTTTCTTAAGGTAGTGGTTAATTAGGTAGGAAATTGACAAGTATCGTCAGGCAAACCGACTCTAATGCAGAAATTATTGATATAACCCAAATATATTTCAGGTCAGCTAAATTAATAATCAGTAGAAGACAACTGTTATATATACTGCAAATTGAAAAGAAACAATGTTATGCAGCCCTCTAGATATTGACTTACCACTCTTTTCATCATGCCATGGAGCATAGAACATCACCGTCAAAAGTGATTCTAGAATCACAAGTAGATGTTACAATTATTATTGTTTTAGTGCAGCTATAGCTTCGTATTTATTTTAAACTACGCAAGAGATAGCTACACTTGTCTCAGGAAGGGAAACGCTTTGAATGTTTATTCTCGTTCGTGATTGTATAAAATAATACACTTTAATTACATTTTCTAGTAGAATACTGTACACATTATTGAAAGTAAACACTGTTAATTTAGGCTTAAAATTATCGTCCCACAAGAGATTTGCCTATAGCCCAAGCATATTAGACAGTAAATTGAAGAATAGAAAAAATAAATTATAACGTTTTTCCATTTGGGGATTATACCCGCCAAAGTAAAACTTTATAAAATAAAAAAAATTATTAACAGTGTGTGTGTGTGTAACAGTACCTTATAAACAATAAAACAATGTAAAACAACAAGTGGTCGCTACCCTCCCAAAAACCACCCATAACGTGCACGCTGGCGTTTTTTGTGTTTTTCTTGAAAACGGCCATAATCACAAAATAATTTATACTAACTAAAAATGTTCCCTAAATTTTCTACAAGTAACTTTCTATACTCGATTCCGATTGGTCCAGTAGTTTTTGAGCTATGGGCAATCAAATAGATGGGTTGCGGATAGCTCAACGTGCGTTTAGCATTATCTTGAGATAATGCAATTTTATGAACACAGTACACATGACGGCTGTGCAAAAGCAGGATTGCGTTGAACAACCATGTGCAGAAATTGCTTCGGTCAAAGCTGTTCAAATACCGAAGCAGATACTGGAGATGACGAGTCTATAAACAATTTCTTAGGGTATTAGGCATGATGGGGAAACCACTGGAAAGAAAAACGCACCAGAAGCTCTACCTCAAGGGTGGTGTGGAAATGAGCTCAAGACGCGTAGTTATCTTCATGTTAACTACGTCTCGCATGTTAACTACATGTAATCATGCATTCATGTGTACTGAGCTATCCGCAACCCATCTATTTGATTTCCCATAGCTCGAAAACTACTGGTCCAAGAATCGAGGGTAGAAACTTATTTATAGCAAATTTCTTTGGGAATATTGTTAGTGAGTATAATTTTTTTTGTGAGATCTATCATTTTCAAGAATAAAACAAAAAAATGCCAGTGTGTATATTAAGGGTAGTTTTTGCGGGTGTATAGACCACTTTATAGTTTATAACAGGGTTGGAATAAGTCATGAATTTTATAAAAAGTCAAATTTTTGAATTAATTCACTTAAAAATATTAAATTTTATTTGCTTACTAAAACAAAATAAAAGAAGCAATAAAAACTGAGCTTTTATTTTCTTCTTGAAGCATAACAGAACAAAACATGAAATTTTTGCAAAACAAACTGAAACTATTGATTAAATAAATAATAAAAACATAGACAACGTATTTACTTATTAAGAAACTTAATTAGAAAAGTTAATTTTCCGGCTTTTTCCACTCCCAGTCGGTTGCGTAGACCCGAATGTACCAATCCGAAGGATGAAAATATTCTTTCCACACCTGCGGATGAAGCTAATGCTGTCATGAGTTGTTTAATACTACTTTGCGCTGCAGGATCTATCTCTGTCAGTGAAAATGTTGACATCCACCATTCAATATCTGTCATGTTTGAAATAACAGAGTCTTGCATAAGGTAACAGGTTTGGAAACTCTGAAGCTGCACATTCCAAAGCCATTTGCTTTTCTTCTTCGGTTAAACTTACACTTTCCTCAATATTTGTTGGACTTAGCATGTGCGTAATACAGTGGTACCTACCAACAGCTTGTGTATACCTGGAAATAACTTTTTTCTCAGCGCTGCCGCTGTCTAGACCCTCATTTATATCGTTTATTAATTTCTTCCAAATAACAACAGATCTAGCGATTGTGCAGTTGTCTTTTTGCATTAAATTCAGTGCGCACGATATAGGTTTTAGTAGAGCCATCAAATCTTCAGCATTACGTTTAATGGCTATGTTAGAGACCTCTTATTTATCTTATTTAGAGACTTATTTATCTCATTATCAATATTATTGCGATGTTCTTCGCAAATTTTAACGAGTGTATACCAGTTTTTCAAATATGCCTCAAGTGAGTCGCATGCGCTGTTCCAGCGTACCTCAATTGGCATTGGAAGTGATGATCCACCTTCAGAAGATAATACGGCTTTTACTTGGTTATTTACTTTAAATGGTTATTTCTAAAATACTTTATGAACCGCACTATATTGTTCCTAACCCCTTCAACATTTATATCCGTGGCTAGTATATTTAATAAATGGGCCGAACAGCCATATGTAATAACATTTACATCATCAGTTTTTTCTTGTATTTGCAGTCGCATTCTTGCCATATTAGCAGCATTGTCGTTACTACACTTCTACTACTACTACTACTTGGTTCCCGTTGCCTGTTGCCATAATGCCATCGAATATTTCAGTTTGAACGTCTGAAGTTGATATATAATGCAATTTGTTCCCATTAGAAAACAGTTGAAATAATTCATGACTTTTTAAAAAAAAAGTCATTTGAAATAATTCGCGAATTAAATCGTTGACTTAATTCATATGAATTAATTCGGGCCAACCCTGGTTTATAACATCATATTTTAGGTGAACGCAAAATTGCAAGTGCAATTGCAAAATTCTGTGTTTATTTTTTTATTTGATCCACGGATTTAACTTAAAATACTGTATCGTATATTGCACTAAAATGTTATATCTTAAGAATCGCCATATTTGAATTCAGGGCATCAAATACATATGAAATCAGCTCCAAATGCTCCGACACCAAAACACCTGTAGTAATAAATACAATTATTTTTGTTGCGCATTTAACAGTAAATATGTATAAATGTCTTCATCGTTAAAGATCCACTATTTTGTTTACCTTGACTTATATTAAATAAATATATTAATAATTGTACCAGTGCTTTTCTCTATAGATGCCGTTAATTTCCTCTAAGATTTCTTTACTAACAATGTTTATAGATTTGTATGTAAAGAGTTTCTTGTGCTTATTATTTTCAAATATTTTTATTTGTGTTCTGCTGCAATGATAACATAGTATATGAATAATGTAGAAATGTTGTGATCCGGAGAATAACAACGTGGAAGGTGAGTGAAACCAGTGTAAAGCTTTCCATGTCCTTTCGTTTTAACGGAATGGGTGCAAACTAATTTGGTGTGATTGATAACTATTAATACAAAACAGCTTGGTTCATTGTTTTTAAATTTTATAAGCTGCCAAGTTGGCTATGTTTAGATTTTGTTTATATTTAGAACTTGCACAAGTGATTTCACTCATCTTGGAACTCTTCCGAATCATAACATATTTTTTTTGTTTTGAAATTTTTTTAATATTTTATTTTATATATTTTATTTGCCAGTGAGGCACATGTCTGGTTTGCATATGTTCATTTGAAATGTTGATGAAACTATTTATAATTGCTTTAATGAGGTTTATTATATTTGTATAATGTATAATTTTATGCCTTTATTAGCTAGTGTTATATTTATATAAACATAATGGGTGATCTGTTATTGATAATGGCATTTTTTTTTGCACAAATAATTTAATTTATGTTGTCAAGTCAGTTGTGAAATATGATTTGCTATGAGAAATCTATTTTAAATTAATGATTTTATTTATATATTATATTATTGCCTTTTTGTTACATCAGATCCCAATTTTTTTTCAAATATTTGCCTAATATAGATCAAAATGATCAGTGTCAATCGCTAGCGTGGGATTATAAACCGAGCAACCCCTAGGAGAATTTACAAATTCCCACCCCTTGTCTGGAAATCACGTATCGTTCCTCCGTCGAAGCTGCTTCTGAGTGCCAGTTCTGTCTAACTTATGGGAAAACTTGTACAGCCACTTGCAGTGAGCTAATGGATATTAATGGCATTTACAAAAATAATACCTACGGCTCTCCTAACGTGATATGTAGATTCCCTGGAACCTGTATTAATTAATTTATAGGTTCGGTGTGATATAGGAGATGCTTTGGAGTTTGGGCTCAGGGTTGCGGTAAATGATATCTCTTGAGGATGACCCGGTAAAATTAGAGCATTTTTGTATCGAGCACCGTTTGGGTAACTAACGTAATTTTATAGTTGGGGTTGAAAATGTTGTGGGTCTAAACAAGAGAACAGAACATCACAGTTTTTGCCTTATTTGACTAGCTACCTCTTCGGCCCTTCGTCCTATGAAAAAATCCTACCTACGGCCAATATGAGAAGTTGTAGAGCATTAAATTTTTTTCAAGAATGTATGAAATTTTAATATTTATATAGTTTTTTAAATTTTCGAATTTTGAGCGAAGATATCTCTAGTCCAGTCTAACAGGTGAATCAATCTACATTAAATTATACAACTTGGGCAGTGACGTAGCCAGGATTTCATTTTGGAGGGGTCCGAGCATCACTACCGGGATATTAGATCTGCCCCATGAGACAAGGCACTTCAAGATTTCAATGAAAAATCCATTTATCCAAAAAATACCGGCTTTCGCAAGAAAAAGTTTTGAAATTCCATACCTTTTAGAAATTAAAACTAAAAATTATATATTACGAATAAGTTTATTGAAATAAAATAAAATGTGTTTTTATATATTTTTATATATTACAAATAAAAAAAAATAAAAAATGAAAACGAAAATAACTGAAATAAAATATTTGGAGTTGTGATGAAAACTGTGAGGAGATATTCGGTAAGAAGGTCTACTAACATTTTTTCAAAATCTCTAACACTCCCGTGCCCTTATCAATTTTTGATACAATTTCAATCCAGCAAGAGTATTCTCCTGTGATCGCGGCAAAGGAATACTTATCTTCATAGTATTCGGATAAATTCTTTAGCAAGTCAGATTTCTGCATAATAATAATAGCATAATCTGAAAGGTATTGAAAACGTCTTCGTGGCGTACAAATCTCTCCTCCAAATGACCAATAATTTGATGTAGACAAGGAATAAAAATTGTTACTCTATAATAATCTTTGGTAGACTCTGTATCAGGGTTTGGTTTTTGTGCCTGTAGTCTGTTTATTTGAGGCGTCCATAAATCAGTGTCAAAAATATCTTTCAGTCCTGAAGCTCTTGTAAATATAGCACTAAATTCATCTTGCACATTTCCCTTATTCTTTTTAGTGTCGAAATAATGTGTTTTACATATCTTAAGGATGACAAAAAATCATGCTGTGCAGATTGAAGGAATATGAACAGGGAGTGTGTAATGCTAAATACGAGGCTAAATATCTTCTCATACACCGACGTAGAAATTAGGAATGTACTTTTCTCTATTGCAGCTAAAAATGTGGAGGCTGACCCTGTACTTTGAGAGGTGATGCAGCAATTTCTTCAATACTGATGCAGATACATTTAAGTAATTCCGCTAAATTTAGCAAACTGTCATGACGCTCTATAAAACTTGTATAAAAATTCGACAAAAACGAAAACGACCAAACATGAAATTGGCAATTGTCTATTAATCCAATAATATTGGGGGGAATGATCCGGACCCCCTGGGCCCTCTGGCTACGCCACTGAATTCGGGGTCTAGTATTATTTATTAATGGGGTTTATTATGAACATAATTCCAAATTTGAGGAGTTCCGCGAGTGTTGGTGGCGCCACTATAGCAAAGAACCCGTTTAATTTGATATTTCGAGAACTTTGCACTTTACGCAAAGAACTGTATAAACCTTTTCTCTTGAAAATTGAAAGACTTAACTTGTTTATATGAAACATTTTTTCTATCTTTAATATTTTCCGAGTTATTTTGTTCTAAATGCGGAAGCTTACCTATTTTCCTATTTATTCGCCTTTATCTCCTTAACCGTTCAGTTTTATTGAATTTTATTTATTGTCAAACTTATAGAAAGTTTAGTTGTCTACATATTTTGTCTGAAACTTTTTTTCTCTACTAACAATACTTTTGTAGTTATTGCTTAGTTTATCGGTCGAACTCCGCGCAATCGATGCAATATATCATCATTCAGTTTATATTAAGTACTGAGAAAAAATAAAAAGTATTAGGAAATATTAGGAATATTATAAATATTAGGTATAAATATTATTAAATAAATTATTAAGAATATTAAAGTATTAGGAAATTAATAATAAAAATTATTCCGCACGTTTACTAATAAGAAACACCTTTATTATAATTTAAGAGGCATCTGTGCATAGTATTCATCGTCGATGGTATCAATAATTTTAGGTATATTAGAATAACAATTTTCGTTGAAGAGAATACAAATAACTGAGCGGTATAAGCCAGCTGTCCTGCACCCACTAGCTTCGACAAGTTCGGCCGAGAAACTCAGCCATAACTTGCAAAGTATTGTTAATAGAGAAAAAAGTTTTAAACAAAATATGTAGATAATTAAATTATCTATATTTGACAATAAGTGAAATTCAATAAAAGTTAGCGGTTAGGGAGATAATGTCGAAAAAAGACGAAAATAGGTAAGTTTGTGCAGTTCGAAAGAAATAACTCGGAAAATACTAATGATAGAAGAAAGAGTTTCGAATAAAAAAATCTTTTAATTTACAAGGAAAAAGATTTCCATAGTTTTTTTGTATAAAATGCACCGATCTCGAGATATCAAATCAAACGCGTTTTTTTTCCGATAGTGGCGCCACCGATACTGGGGGAACCCCTCAAATCTGGAATTATGCTCAGAATACAGCATTTAACAAATAATACTAGCCCGCCAAATTGTATAATTTAATGTAGATTTCCCTTGTTTTGCGATATTGTGACTGGACTCCTCAAAAGCTATGCGAGACAGTGAAAAACTTAATTAACCTTCAATTTTGTAGAGAACGGAGAAAAAAACCTCTTGTACGTGCCTCCCTGCACCTGCTCGGCTAGAGATCGAATTTTAAGTATTCATTGACTGGACTAAACTTCTTAATTCAGCTGCATAAAGTTATACAGGAGTACCGATGCGGTATATTAGTTTGATAATACCCAACACCACCGCCCTTAACGCTTAAAATGATCCATTAAAAAGGCATTAAGTCCGCGATATACAAATCTCAAGGAATGCGAGGCGACGGCGGTCGGGGTCTATTTTTCTGGTTTTTAAACTCATTTTCATGTCGGGCGTGAAATTGTTTACATAAATATACATAAATTATCTGCAATCTGAATAAAATATGGGGCAGAAAATTTTAAAAATCTTATTATTTACGTATACTTGTTGTGACAAGTGAGACATCCCGGTAAGGGCGCTCTGATTTATGAACACCCTGGAAACTGAGTTTTATGCTATAAATCGCTATTCTTGCTGTAGGGCGAGACTTTAATGAGACATTATTTTTGAAACATCCCCGGCATTAATCACGATGTAGTTCATGTCGTCGTCGAGATTTTAACTAGTACGTGACTGTATCGGGACACATAACAATTTGCTCTTCGTTTACGATATTGAATCGCACGTTTTGCTTACCGACCTAATTTCGCAGGCCTTCCGTGAATTTTTTATGGGAAGTCTAATGTTACACAAATCGGACAAAGTTGAGCCTAATTAGTATCGCCAAATTTATATAGCTTCTTACAGGTAATTAATTTACCGGTGACATTTGTTTTTATATAAGATTCTAACCACGCGATCTTTAGGGATTTCTAATATATTTAGCAAATACAATATTACCTAATTTCTGAAATATTAATACCTACACTAATGCTGGTACCAAAGGGAAAGTTTCCTATTTATGGCAACTAATATATTTTTAACTTCATTCTTTATATAACAGTATATACTAAGAATACCCACATTAGTTTCGAATATTAACCAATATGTGTTACAATATGAGTTTTTTGTCGTAAGGAGTTATGCATGCGCCTAGTCAGCGCGTGTATATATAACGAGGGCAATAACTTGTCCAGTTACAGTCTCCGCGGCAGTTCTCATGATTATTTTCTAAAGCAAACGAAAGAAATATCGTGATATGGCATTCTACACTTGTACAGGATGAATTTGAAATGTTATTGTTTGAACTTGCAATACCTGAAATGACAACAAATGAATGAACGTTGTTTATATAAAACAATACAATGTATTAATGAAAAATAATATCTACTACCATCTACTAATAAACCAACCCATAGGGAAGATAATGTAACGCTGAGATTCTGGTAGAAAAGTTTAGATTTTAAAGTAATACAGCCTATAGTAGTAAAGAGTAGAGACCTACCAACCAAGGATATTATTGGAAGAAGGTAGTCAAATTATACCTCCAATTATTCTATAAATTCAGAAGAAGTAATGTTTCAAACTGACGATGACGGTGAGAGGAGCAAAAGCTCATTTATGTGAACAGAAGAGATAATCGTTCTATGCAACAATTACCTATTTCAGCAGACATGGTTGGTGTATTTTCAACGGAGCACCTCAGATATTGTGCCCAATGTAATGCAAAACCTACTCCAGCAAACTAGTTAAATTACTCTGCAGTCACAGCTTAAATTTTTAATTTTAGCTAAACTACAAAGTGGTCGAGCGTCAGTAATTTTAATTGAAAATGCATGTTGTGCGCGATAAGTGGACATACAACTGAAATCGCCCTTTAAATTTTACAATAAAAATACCCATTGTAATATTCTGTTGATTAAAAGCCGATGCCCCATTGAAATAAAGGTTTGGTAAGTAATTATGTAAATATTTTCTACAATAAAGTAACCAAACCATGTTTGCTTGGTACTGACACTAATACCCGACAAGTTTCGATCGTTGTCTAATGCTTTTGCCTTCGTTATATAAAAAGGGTAAAAAAGAAATAGAAATCGACAAATTTATGTACCATATTTTACGTTGCGAAATGCATTCCAGCGAAACTGTTATTGTATTTTGGCAGATATCCTCTAAACATTCGGTTGGTTTTCTGTTCATTCCTAGGTTCGCAGATATATAATTGAATCCACTGCATATTATATGGCGCCTTCTCTCTTACAGAGTAACAAACGTTGCATGTCTCCATGATTTAATAGCCAAGTTCCTGAGATCCATCATCCCCTGACGGATAAATTTACTAAAGAGAATCCCGAGAGGAACGCACACATTTTAGTCAGTGTCCTTATGCCGAAACCATTGGATTATTTTCTTGGTCTATTACATGTTATCACAGAACATTTGTGCCCGTCATTTCACTGCCTGTAACAAAATTTTCGAATTGAGGGATGAAGTGCAAGGACCATGTATATCCAGACATTGCAATTTTACAGAATTAATCTATTGACTATGTCGGAAGAAAACAGGGGTAGTAGGAACTAATCCGTTTTATTATTTCATATGTTCAAAACTGAGTAAATTTATCAATTTTTAAGTATTTAAACTCATTAAGAGGACTGGTTGCTAGAGGCTGTCCGCAGGGGGGTATTTTATCACCACTACTATGGAATGTAGTTCTTGACAGCTTCCTAAACCACCTCAACATGGAAGGATTCTACACAAATGCATACGCAGATGCCCTAACGATACTACTTAATGGGAAATTGGAAAAAGCCAGAGAATGCAGATGGCCTAAAGAATAATCGAAAATTTATGTGAGGAGCATGCCTATCCTTCAACCCCAGTAAATCGGAAATGGCACTCTCCACAAGGAAAAGAAAACTGGCGCCAATGAGAGCAACCGTTTTTCTAAATATAGCATTAAATTTTGCACAACAGGTGAAATACTTGGGTGTATCCTTCGATACTAAACTAAACAGGAATCTTCATTTTGAAAAAAGAATAAGTAAGCTACATACATCATATGTGCAGTATCGCAGAACCGTAGGGAAAACATGAGGAATGAAATCCAGGGTGGCCACGTGGATATACACTGCTATCATAAGACCAATGATGGTCTCTGGAGCTGTTGTTTGGTGACCCAAGAGTCAACAAACAACAGCAAAACTCAAGCTATACCAGGTACGAAGATTTGCCTTTCAGAGCATAACCGAAGCTATGCGAACAACACCAACGACAGCAATGGAGGTAATGCTGTTCTTCTACCGCTAGATCTACATCTAGAAGAAGTGGCTTTGACTATCACGACTCCGCCTGTGGACTGAGGCTGTCAAAACGATACCCAATTCACAGGCATGTGCAGATGGTATGCAGATGGTAAAACAATCAGAATCTGCACAGATAGTAGGCAATCAATACTAGCCCTGAAAAATTATAAAATAACTAAAGGATCTACATGGGTATGTAACCAAGCACTTGTGGGAGCCTGTCAGATGAATAACATCTGCCTATGTTGGGTCAAAGGACACTCACAATGCAACGGCAATAAAGAAGCTGAGAAGCTGGCCAAGAAGGCAGCCAGCCTGAAAATCCTTGGGCCTGTTCCTGCAAATATACTACCAATTGCGAAACTCCAAATAATAAAGGAAAACACCCATAAGAAATTTAAGACGTTATGAGATGAAACAAGTAGCTGTCAGCTGGTTAGAAGTCTCCCGAGATATCCCAGCGAAGAGATACCAAGGAATTATCTGCCAATGTCTAGAGAAAACCTACGATTTGTAACAGGAATCCTTACCGGACACTGCCAGGTAAGGAAGCACCTCTATAATATGAGACGCAGTGACACCTATCTGCACAGGATATGAATAAGATGAAACGGTCGAGCATGTACTTTGTCTATCTGTAATTTGTTCGGATTGCGGATCAAAGATCCGCTGCACTTAGGTCCCATTGGGCCCCTTGTACTTCCTCCGTGAGGGAAATGTCTCCCTAGGCCATCGACCAGCCTAATGTTGTAAAAAAGGTGATGATGTTGCCTAGGGGCGTTTCCCTCAAATTGGCCATAGATGGAAATGGGGGGACCATTTCCATTATTGACCAGTATGGATTATCTGGTCAATTTTTGGTATATATATAAAATACAATTTTTTGTAGAGAATAAAACTTCCTATCAAACTTATATCGAGCAAATTATAAAGTCAAAAAAATTTATTTTCAACAAAATAAGCTAAAGAAACTATTTATAAATATACGAAACATTTAAAAAAAAATGTTTCTACATTTTTGTGTATAACTTCTTTCTGAGTTGGTTTAGATATAGGCATTGGTTCACAAAAACCTGAATTTTTTTAAATTTGGCCGAGATAAAGTCGTTCAAAATTACATACTTTTTTATGATTTTACCACTTTTTACCTTCATACAATATTACTTCCAATTTTTAACGCAAAAAATTTTCTTATTCACTAAAACAATTATTTTCGGTTTATCAATGATAATAATAAAGGTATTTGTTCAAAATTTCAGTTACACATCATAATATTGATATGTTGATTATGTTAATTATGTGCAATTTTTAACAATCTGCTGACGTTTCTTATACATTTTTATGTCTCAATGAATAAAAACCTTTTGACTTTGACGGACGGACAGATAGATGGACATTTTGAAAGTGTTTAAAATTTGATGACAACAAAATGGTAACAACATTCCTGCTCATACGAAAATTGTTGATTTTGGCTTTTCCTGATTAACTGTAATGTACTGTGAAGGGTATAATAATAATGGAGTTAATAATAATGGATATATCTGCATTAAATCAATCGATAGCAACGAGTGTTTCGGGTCGTATAGAAACGTTTTAAATGTCTTTAAAATTTCTTTAAATTTTAGTTTCTTATATAGCAAGGTATCCGTATCCTCTTTTCGTCCGTTCGAGATACGAACCCTCAAATTTGCCATTACGAAAAATATAGGAATTTTTGAAAAAATTTTTGACCCATTTTTAAAAATATCATATCTCGACATCGCATCGCATTGCCGGAATCCTAATAAAATTATGCAAAATCGATACTAAAATAACTTCCTACCATTTGGAAAATGGCAAACAAAATGTATAGTACAAATGGCAAGTAGTAATATGTTTCGTCAAAGTATAAGTGAGGTAAATGGGTTTTTAATTGAGTTACAAAACTTTTAAGTGCCAGAATAATGGAGCAATCATTATTTCAAAAATAGATTGTGGATATTGCTGTGTCTACAATTGATGTGCTAATGGAAACACTGAATAATTGCCTTCATCAGTTTCTCATATCTGTTTTATTAACATTTCTATTAACAGTCTCATTACTATTGAACTACCCAAATAATCTACACTATAATTTGACGATCTTTCTTTCAACCTTCTTGACTTATTTTTTAAAATTAGAAAATATTTTTTAAAATTAGATAATGATCGTATTTTATCTATAAAATAGTTACGAAATTTCTAAGGTTCATCTAACTTCCATAATATATGTTCTACAATATATTTATTTGAGTAGCATAAGTAATGGAAGAATTATTTAGAACTTCTCAAGCAATACTCTTAAAATTAAATTCAACAACGTATCTACGCTGCATGGTGGCGTTAAGGTGTCTTTCTTTTGCTCGAGGGAAATCTGCCAGTAACTATATAATTTTCCTGAAGATAATGATATTTCACTGATCACTGATGTACTCCTAGTTGATCAGATTTACAACCCGTTGAGTAGAGTACAGGAAGATGCATAAGAAACCGTGTTACGGCTTCAAATAGAAGGTTTCTCTAGCGGTTATAGGCGAATTTTGCCACGTCTAGCAAAGAGACAATGTTAGTGTAGTAATCTTCCAAGAATGGTATTATATCTGCTCCTAAGCGCGTTGTGTTAATTTCTCATTAAGTCTGATATTGCTGAGGCATATTTACGTACGTCTTTAATGTAATTCCGTCGGTGACATTCATCTGAGGATATTACAATTAGCTGCAGCTCTCTTGACGATAGGCATTAATAAATTACTATTACAGTGTATATGGTTGATATTCCCTGTAATGTGTCTCCTCATCGTTAATGCGAATTCAGGCGACACGCAACCAGTTGAGTATATAATTTGAAAGTGCTGAGACTGGCTGAGTGCATAAATCAGCTGTCTTCATGTTGTTAATTTCATGTCTCCGCGTGTGAATAAGTTAAGCTGAGTTAAAGTGTAATATAGTAACATCAGCCTACCGCCGCTGCCGACGAGTAATTAAACTTTACAAGATATTAATGCTATTTCGAAAATATATTTCGAAGGAGGCAGGTGATATATGGAGTAATATTCGATTGTGTGCACACCTTAGTATACCTGCAAACTCCAAGTTCCATCAGATATTATGTTTAAGAAGTACTGCAATAGTTTATATATACGAGGGCCGTTTTAAAAATCTACGTTTAATGACCCCAGCCTTGGACCGCAGCCACCGCTCAGTGGACCAATAGAGTGACGAAATTTGTATGGATTAGTCTCGCATCGATTGTGAACACGTGTGTTTATGTAGAAGTCGAGTCGATTGAAGTTTAACTGTTTTGTAACGTTTTACCATGGAACTGCCATTGAAAGTTGCATCAAAATGTGAGCTTCGTGGTGTGATTTGTTTTTTGATTTGAAAAAAAATGTGTAGTGTATACGCTCAAGTGTATGAGCCTTCAAATGGTAGCACGATGCTGTACACAATTCGTAAGCGGTCGAGACCAGTTATGCGATGAAGAGCGTGCAGAGGGCCACCTGCGCATACAAACACCTACGACGAAAACGTTGCGCTCGTCAAACAGCTTTATTTACGAATATACGCGGTTTTTTAAGTTTTTGTAAGTAAGTTTCAGCATCGCCACTTCAATCCTCGAGTAGAGCGGTGTACAGACAAAACATTTGCATAGGGAAGTACGGGTATGATATATCATTGGGAAGCCCATTAAATCCTCTAAATAGTGATATACAGAAATAAATATGAATAAAAAATCCTGGGTAGTGAATCTGGGGAGTGAAACTTAAGATACTCAAGTGGATCATAAGACCAATGACGGCCTATGTAGCTGTTATCTGATGGGCTAAAAGTCAACATCTGAGCAAAATTCAAGATGTGCCAGATACAAAGAGTTGCCTGGCTGACCAAAACCGGAGCTATGCGAACAACATCAACGAGAGCAATGGAGGTGATGTTTTGTCTGCCACCGCTATGCTTACATCTAGTAAATGTGGCCCTTGACTACAATGGCTTGTCTCAAATCTGTTGGTATACAACTAAACCCATGCTAGGTGCCTGTGGACTGAAGCTGTCAAAAAGATAACCCTTTTACAAGACATATGGTATTCCGCCTCGGCTTGCCTTTGACAAACCTTAAGCAGTCAATGGTGAATGGAGGCCGTTGAAGGTGTAAACTCTTGTCTTCGCAGACAGAGCAAGAAGGAGAAAGCTGTGTTATATATAATCTAAAAGTATGCGATTTCAATGTCTGTGGAGTGTGGTTAAGAACGTCAGTATAATACAGCAGAACTGACAGACATAACTATAGCCGCGGGAAAGATTGCTCGTAGATAAATATCGGGCTAAACAATCAGAATCTAAACAGAGGGTAGAAAATCACTACTGGCTGAAAAAAATTATGAACTTACTATTGATTATTCAGTTGGGAATAATGGGAGTGTTACGAAGCGCATGTGACAGTCTTCCGGATGAATAACGTCTATGTTGTGTTAAAAGACACTCATAGAGTAATAAAGCAATATAGAAACTGATAAGTTGTCCAGGAAGGCAGTCAGCCTTAATTTTTTTGAGCTTGGTCCTTCGGGTACATTATCAATTGCAGCGATATTACAAATGATGAAAACACTCATAAGAAATTTACGAAAATTATGGAATGAAACAAGTAAATTCCACTAAAAATATATTGAGATATTCCTTCGAAGAGACAGTGAAGAATGATCTAGCAATCTCTAGAGGAAGTGTCCGTTTCGCAATTGGAATTCAAACTTGACACCGCCAGCTAAGAAAACACCTCCACAATATGAGGTAAAGTGACACCATCTGTAGAGGATGTGAACAAGAAGAGACCAGTCTAGCATCTACTTTGTCCATCAACTAGATAATCTACTTTGGGGAAGCGATTGACTTCCATGGCAAATTTGAGGGAAATGTCCCTGGACACCATCATCACACTTTTTTTAGATATTGATTACTAATATAGAAACCCTATGCGATGGCCCTGCAAATTGATATTTACAAACGGTATAGGTGATCCTACCTTCAGTCCAAGAGATGTCGATGACGATACATACAAAATACAAAAAGAATACAAAAAGAAAGTTACGAAAATTTTGAAAATATAGAAAATCGTCGGTCCTCATAACAGCGTTGGCGTCGCTCTTCTGACAAAGGGAGATAGATACCAGATAACTAAAAATAACAGAAGAGGAAAGGAAAAAAAAAGAAAAAATGTTGATAATATAGATACGCCTGCAATGTTTTGAGGAATTATGAAATATGGAGGATATATACAAATAAACATGTCAATGCTCTACTGGCAAAGGAAAATCAATTCCTATAATTACTTTAAAGAAAATTTTTATTATATATAATTCTTGTCATGTCACGTCAATACCGTCAACATTTTCACAACACATTCTTAAAAATATAGGATGACTATTCTGGATAATTTTCCGTTAAAACTGATCATTTGTTTTGAAAAAAATATATTGCAGCAAATTAAAAAGTACTGGTTACAGGGTACAGTACGTTCCGTTCATGTCCTTGTAAATTATACAACATATTTTTGTATTCCAATTAATTATCCACTTCAATAAAATACGTTTAGTAATAACGTGTTGTATAATATTTAATGGTAATAAATAGCGGTTCTACACAGGACAACTTTATTTCGATTCATACATTTTTTCAATAGTCTTTTCCCGGGTGATTGATGAATACATTCATCCGTATTTCCTACCGTTGCGTACCGAGCCTTTTCCCCGTAATTCCGCCTTTAATCCAAGGCAGAGAAATGCGCCAAATAATTTTTCACATTCACGAATCAGCAAAGTAAATTTTTTCTAATCAAAATTTCGATTGGTAGCAGCCGCTGTAATTGCTCGCGGCGGCTCAGGTGTACGGATTTGGTAATTTTATACATTCCATCGCCATTTCCCATGATGTGTTCCTCTAGATTTGATATTTACATTATGCCCGATCTGTGCAGCTGCTGCGAGACGAATGAGGCGACCTGAGGTTAGACATAGTTTTGGATTCTATTGTCAAGATTCAACGTTATCATATTACGTAAATCTGGAATAACGCCTTTTTGTGCACCATGTTAACATATGGGGACACCAATTAGGCGTTATTGTCCCTATTGCATTTAATACTATAGGTATCATATTATGTTAAATCTTGAACGAATAAACTAACAAGAGCGTTACATAATGTTCCTAGGGGAATATTAAAATGCCTATTATAAAATTTAGTGAATATAAAACACACTTTACTAAAATAATATGGCGTTCTTCTTAATGACGTACAACCGGTTCTTAATGCAAAACTGTCTGTACGCTATCCCAATCAACAACCACTAGTAAATGGTTAATAGAGTGGTTCGAAAATTAGCCCTTCCAGCAACTCAGTTTCTCCGTAATTAAATGCAATAATTTCATTAAAAAAGTTGTTAATATTTAGTTCTGGGAAGGTGAACTTTTGATACCCTCTGATGTGTGTTGATTGTTTCCTAGTGAATCCTAACTTTATATTCTTTCAGAGATTTAGTAATGCAGTTAACGAATATATTAATTTTACAAAAGTTTGTATAAAGCAAAATTCTTTTCAATTTAATCTACAAATTGAATTGTCATTCAGTTCAGTGAAATTCTCTTGTCTTTCCCCATAAAATTTTGAAATAGACAAATGTCGACGCGTTAAAAAGTTCTGATGAAAAATATTATAGGGGTTATAGGGGATATCATTATTGATAAGAAGGTTTACTCTCTTGTAACAATATCTTAGGGGAAGGATTTTGGAAAAAAATACATGAAAGACCATTTAATTTCGACTGAAAATTCATCTTTTAAAATCTTTCGCATCAATTTAGAAACACCCTGTTAGTCGAGTTAATGAAGCGGAAAAATCTCTAATCTCTCCCAAAAAAGATCCCAAAACAGAACTGTTTTTGATGATTTTTTTGAATGTAAGTTACATCAAATTAATCAAAATGAGAAACATTCCCCCTGGGTCAGTTAAGTAATTATATTGTTTTGGACAATAAAAAATAATTAATATTTTTGTCGAGGGTCTGGCGAAATATTTTATTTGCAGCTGGCATTTATTGTCTAGACATTTCTGCGGTCTGTCGTACTCCTCTGGTACTGCTGACCTGGCGTCCAAATATATATATATGACTTTTTTCAAGCGTGACTTTTCTATCTAAGGTGATATATCTAAGGGTACCTAAGTGCTATGAGAGCCTCTAGCTAACCATATATTCACTCATCCACGACCTCCGGAAAAATCTGAGCAGTCGATAGGCAAAATAAAAAATCCATCTGTATGCATCTTCTGGATGAGAGGCTATTTCATTCACGTAATATAAATTTAAGGAACAGGTGTTATAAAACCCAGAACTCTGGTCCTGTACGTAAACATTAACATTTCCAATACTAAAAATCGCCAAAATCGGATATGTTTTGCATGGTTTAAAACTAAAAATCCTCATTGACTGGACTCAAATCAGAAATTGAGTATACAAAAAAAATTGGTATATTTTTACTGAAATTCTTCGACCATTCTTATTGAAAGGGAAACATCAATTCAGTATTTTGGTGTTATTGAAACTATTTCAGTGTAATTGAAATCAAAAGACCTGTCAAATATTTCATAAACAGCAAATGTTAAATTGAAACCGTCAGAGATTTCGGAAAAAACACATAATTTGAAAAATATTCATAAAAGTTACCTGCGTATTCGTGTTGGAGGAAGACGACGCCTGACACCAGCTCTTCCTCTCGTCCGAGTTCACTGAAGGAGCGGGGCTTGTCGGATAAAAGAGTACGTGTTTCTCCCCAGTCGAGGGCTGTTGATAGATGCTTTTTGTTCTTCCGGCCCCATTTAGGAATAAATCCTCATCAGCCGACATATTATACACAACAATTGCCAATTCCGTAGCTTCATATAACCTTGCAGATTTCGAGCCTGAAAATATAAATGGCGCGTCAGATGGGAAATTCGAGAGGTTATAAATTGCCGAAACGGCTTTGCAACACTTATGCGTTATACTATTTAGAAGTAAAAGTGAAAGGTCACATTATCTTTAAATTCTGTTATCACATTTTTTAAATCATTCAGTCTATTATGACGAAACTTTCAAAGATGCATAAAATAATGTTATAAAATATCCAGATAATAAAAATTATGAAACTTGATATAATATTTATTTTATTTTTTAGTTATCAGTACACCATTCAATGGTAAAACCAATTCAACGAAAAAACAGGATGGGGGCTACAGAATTCTAACAAACGTACTTCAGTTTACGTGCAACATGAACAAATCACAAGTTGACAGAGTAGGTATTTAATGAAATATATAAACAAAGAAATATATAATCAGGACAGATAATGAACAGAACACAATAAAATACTAAGTGAAAAAATACCATACAAAATGAATTTAACGCAGAAAATTACAGTAAATATCTGTAGACATTTCTATTTTTGTTAATTTCTGATACCTCGCAGGAAAATATATGAAATGAATCTTGAAAATCATTATATTTGTTAAACATTTGATGCAAATGAGAGTATTTGCTAATATTTTTTGTACGCGGTGTACGAGTAATAGGTAAATATGGTTAGGTGCAGCTATGCTACGAATGTGATAATTGTAACACATGTTATATGTTAGAACAGTCGTTGTGGACATTAAATTTTTTACAAGAATATTAACTGAGGACGTATCTGATTACGTATCTAGACAAAATCTCATCAGCAGATCAGATTTTGGAAAACCAACACCCAGGATACACTTCATTCTCTTTGAAAGATGCGTATTCTAAAAAACGTCTTTGCACATTTTCTGTGATATTTATATACGTCGTACATCCCATTCAAGACTCGCATCTCAAAATATCAAAATTTTACAGGAGAGACAAAATAAAGTAAATACATACAAGTTTTCAATACAGTAACACTCCAACTGATTCATGTTTTGGTTTTGTTAAGTAAACTTTTTAAAGAATCAACTAGATAGTGTACTTAAGAAAAGTGTTACCTTTTGTCAATTAGTGTTCAAATTTAACATCTGATTAGAGATAAAGATTGCACCTCGAGCAATAAAACCAGTTACGCAATAAAAAATATATTTTTTAATAGTCAGGGTTAATGCCTATATGTTTATTAAACTCAGTATTACACAAGTTTAAATAAAATTAACTTTCCTACTTAAAAACTTACCTTAAACTTAACTTTTATTAATCAAACAGTAACTTTTAATCTAGTCATTAAACACACACCATTAAAATAAGGACTGTTCAGATGAAGAGGAAGAGGAACTACTGCTACTAGAGTTTAATGCAGAACTTGAGAAGGAGGAGCTATCAAGAATATGATCCTTAACAGAATCGTCATAATATCCGCTATAATCAGATGTAACGTCCATAATATAATTAGATTTCGTAGTAATATTTTCGTTTATTGGGATTTCTGTCTGATTGTATAAAGTTTAATAAATTTTTGCTTCATTTGACTTTATAGTGTTTTCGTGGATATCAGACGGAAGTTTTAAAATGTTTTCATCATTGATCTGGCTCAAATCGGGCAAGACAATACGAGTACTCCTTGAATACATCACGACATCTAACAAGAAAGAGAATTTTATTTATTGTTTAATCATTACATGGCTTTGATTGCCATGTAATGATTAAACATGATTGAAACCTTGTTCATTTTATATCTATGAACCATAGAAAATATCTATGTTGTGAACTATGAAGACACTTTTTACAGAAAATATACTTCTTTAAAAAGGTTGGGATTTTGTAGAGTGAGAGGCAAATAGAAGCAATTATTTTGGTAAACTCTAAATAGCTAAAAAGTTTTTTATACGGTGCGTTTATTCGGAGCAGAAGGCCTTCAAGGACTGGACTCCTTGAAGGCTTTCCGCTCCCATGTCTTTGAACCATGACCGATTGACGTGAAATTTGGTGAGTAGTTAGGGAATGACTCAATGCCGATGTGTGCTTGAGGGTGGAAATGTTTTCACTCAAAATAACCCTGAAAATTGATAGAGGGACATTTTAAGTAAATTTATAAAGTTTTTTCGATATACCTATCGATATTTTTCCAGTTATTCACGATTGAAAATGTAACGGAAATGCATTTTTTTGGACGGTTTTACGCGATTATCTCGAAAACCTCGCGTTCTCTCAAAAAATTACCAAAAACTAAGCTGATAAGAAAACAAAGATATTATGTATCTATGAATGCGCTACGTCCAAAATAAAAGGAGTTATGGCTCGTTCAAGAAGACTTTTCGCAACAACTTGGTTTGAAATATTCAGCAGCACTTGAAATATTGTAGCACTTGCAAAGATCTTATAAATGGGTACTGTTATTTTAATATTTCATTATAACTAAGCGAGTTACGGTGGGTCCCTCAAATTTTTGATAAAAAATGAGTGCTAAACTCCAGCCAATCCACCTGGATGGATATTGACCATTATCCCTTTACAAATTACTTTATTTTAATATTACTAGTGTAATTCATAAGTTTGGTAACGTTAGAATGCGTAGTTTTCAAAAAAAATATGATAAAAATGAAACACGTATTTTTCAAATTTCTTAAAATAATACTAAAAAAATAATTATTTTCAAAATAACTGTATAGAAGAAGTTCGAGAACATGAAAGAAGCTTTATTCTACATAATTAAATAATATGTGAATCCATAAAATGGTTATATCTACATTTTTTCAATTTTTTTTACGAATGGGTAGTTGCCACCCCTTAAAAGCAAAAAGCATTTAATTCCAAATTTTCATGAAAATCTATACAAGTTCAACAAATTTGGAGGAAATAGCTTATTTTTACTTTTACAATGACTGTACTATTACTTTACTACCAAAGTGACTGGACTACCAAAATGAAGTCAATTATTTTAAAAACATTTTTAAGTTTTTCACCTGACAGACATATTTTATATCCGACTTATATATCACTAGAATCACATTCATTGGTGGAAAAAAAGTGCATCACATTTGTATCTCCTGAAGCATTTTCTGTACGTCTAGTTGTCCACCAATGTCTGCAGTTACAAAAAGTGAGAATCACTTTGTATTTCATTGTGAAATGTATAAATTAATAACTACTCTCCAAATACAAATTAATGCTTTTTATCTTGCGTTCATATATTTCTTCGCTGAAAAGATATTCAATGTTTGAATTGGCTGTTTCCTTACATATTTTTTTTATAAATAGTAAATGTTTTTTATTATTATTATTTTAGTTACCTATCATCACTTTCATCATAAGAGAAACCTATAATTTCGATTTCTTTTACAGATAATAGGAGGGGGATTTATAAAAATTGAACCAAAAAATTACCGGCAAGATCCGGATTATTAATCTTTGCGCTATTCTCAGCTAATACTATTGACAATATGCGGTCCCATATTTTGCATACTAACATCCTTCTAGCTTCCGGTCTAAATAAAATTACAAATATTATGATACAACTACCTAAACTTTTGTCAAAATGATTCTTTGGCTTAGTTATAATAAGTAATCCGTCAAATTCGCTTGAAATTCTTTTCTGAAGTAGTCATGAAATTCCCCAGAAAATTCATAATTAAGAATCTGAAGCTGCATTAAAAAGAGAGGGTTGAACTTTGGAAACAATCTGAGATATGATAAAAGTTTTAGATAAAACTTACGGAGACTTATTCTTGGGTCTATGGCTGGTGGAAGAATGTAGATATTCAAAATTAAAAAAAATTACGTATCTCAGTCTGTCGTCTAGAGAAAGTATAGAGAAATATGGCCCCCATTTTAGTTTAACTGAGAATAAAGAGATGGCACATGTGCCAAGGGAGATTAGTAAATCGCGTATTCTGAAGATTGAACGTGTAGAAAGAGGCATCGAGCCGTAGATATTGAATTTGATGGCAATTTTATTGAAAGATAAAATATCACTCTACATTTATTGCATATTACCTTGGTTTAAGTCAATTTAAATTGATATATTTCGATGTGTATCACAAGAAATATCTGCTAGCGACATCCGTCGAATACAACATATAAGACATGGTTCCTTTGAGTGAAGAAAAACCAATTTCTTGGCAAATTTACTATGAATGTTATATATTCATAGATATTTTTCCCCAAAACTTTATAATAATTTAAAAATTAATGTCGCGTTAGATTTTCAATTTAAAAAGAATATTTTTAGATGCCCTACAATAGACGTGTAATTTGTTTCAATTATGTACAATGGAAATAGTCTATACACCATTTATTAGATATTAATTATCGAAGAAGAAGGGAAGAAAAGTGAGCATGTTTTATGCATGTTTCAATACCTTACATGACCACTGACTAAATTGTACCCATAATAACCTTCCTTCTATATTTGTTTATGTTTTAATTTCACTAATGAAGTAATTTTACGGACTTAAAGTTGCGAAAAATGCTATAAACCTAATTTAATGCCGTGCATAAAAGTAAATATTCCTAGAAAATTCAGTAATAAAGGCCGCTATTTGCAGCCTGCATGCTGATTGAACGAAACCTAAAATGCACATATACAATTTTAACTCAGTTATATAGTGCACGGATCCTGTAAAAAATGGCAAAGAATTTTCCAGTGGCTTATATACTGTTTTCGTGGATGCTGAACACGAATCTTAACTATGCCCAAAAAAAGTTAGAAGCAAAATTAATTTTAATAACTTTTTGTTTTTTCCTAATAACACCTAAGCTATGCATTTCGACTACATTTTTCAAAAAATATAGTACTTCAGACTTCCTAGTTTATTAATTGCTCTGATATTAGGTTGAACAAAAATTATACATGAGGAAGGGACTCTTTAACTTTGATAACAGTGAAGTTAAAACGAATGCCGAGGCAACCCGTCGCCGTGTAAAATTTACAACACTGACATACCAACGCTGCAACGGTTAAAAAACAATTAATAATGAAAATGGTAATATGGTCTTATAGGTCTCTCTGAAAGGCGCATTCTTATTTACATATATACTAATTCATGTGTTAGACATATTATATTAGACATACATCCTCATTGATTACAGTTGGTTCAATGCCTTGACGATAACATCGCCAATATACAAAAAAAAACATATTAAGTGGAACAAAAATTATGGCTACAAGTTTTAATTCCAGACGTTCCAGGCAGGTAGTACCTACTCGTACATTATCTGTGGTAATCTGTAGTAGGATAGGTCGGATGTAAAGTTTGGAGATTGTAGCCCTGATGGTCTTCCACCTCTGCATCTTCTTCATCTTTTTGATTTTTTTACTTATTGAGTCTACCTACTGACAGGGCATTCTTGAAACTTTGGGAATGGTTTGATTATATGTAACAGCACTTTTTGGAGAGCAATGAATGCCGCCCCCCATGACGTGAAACGTGTTCTTTTCGTCAACCGTCCGCATTATCAAATACGAACTGAGAGCATGCATTTTCGTGAACTTGTGATGGTGGCGGTTTTATGACTACTGACACCTCAAAACGCACAGCTTCTGTGTAGAAGACTAATAATCCCATGGAAGATAACACGTTTTCACATTTCTTCTTGATAATAACTATTCAAAAATCGGTGTTTCTGAGATGAGATCTTCATCTTCTTTTAGAAAACGATCTTCATTTTGTTGGGTATAGGCTTAGATGATAGTCGTTGATGATTTGAAACACCAGCACTGATAATTCACCGGTTAAACTTTGTTTGTAAGCTTTCTTTGGAGCAATAATATTGTTAGGGCATAAAATGTAAGAAATTTCATGAATTTTATTTTTGTACAATAACGTTGAATATATTAGGTGTTAAGTATATGAAAAAACAAAGAAACATGTGACTTTTGAAGTTGTTTTAAGTTTGTAACTTTTTTCCCGAAAAGGTGGAAAGTTCAGATTCATATTCGGCAATCTTGAAAACCGTATGTAAGCCAATACAAAATTCCTCCCCACTTTTTGCAAAGTCGCTTATGCCTTGCGTCACCGTATGACTGGACTATTTGTACAAATGAAGTAGTTACATTACTTTCACATAATATTCAATGATACGTAATTGAATATGGTAATAGGTAAACTATTGCAGATAGTAATACGTAAAACACGCGAAACTATCAGAATTATGTTTCTTTCCACTATGTTCTACCTCGATGCGGTGAACTGACTATGTAGAACTTCTAAAATTAGATTTGCTTCCTATAAAAAATATGTAAAGGTTAGTAAATATGTGGGAGCATTCGTAGCCTACTAGGAATCCGAAAATATGTTTTATAAAACAAAGGGAATGGAATAAGGAGCATGGTAAGATGTAATTCGAGATTTTATTTTGGTGTATGTATTTTTCTCTGAATTTGATATTTTATGATGAAAATGGATATCTCAGGACAAACAGATATAAATATACGGTATTTGTCATTCTAGCATCTTTTGTTTTAGTAACACCTTTATTATTTAAATAATATTAAATACGGTAATAATGGAGAATTTTAAGTGAATTTTAAGAGAATTTAATGTGTTCTGGGATTAGGCGATATACGAGGGGATGTTATTTAATGTCTTACTTAATATCTTAACGTCTTAGAAATCGAGTTAATCTCCTATTTGTTTATTGAATATTATGTGTAGCGGTGGTTAATGATTCGTGTTTCCTTATTCTTCAATATTGCTTTGATTAGCTAATACAGATAAGGAATTTATGAGACTAACTATTGTTATGTTTTTCGACGGTATTTTTATGATATTTGGATTTTAAACATTTTTTAATTGAAAGTCATTCATGTTTAATCGACTCGGTTTTTATATTTCAAGTATAAATAATAATACATATTTGGGGTACACATACAATATGTCAAGGATCATATTAATATGATATCTGGGATTTTGTTTTTTAGTAGTGTCAATTAGTTGTAATGATTGTAATAAAAAATATGTTGGGCAAACGAGACAATCAATTAATATAAGATTTAAACATCATATGGTTCACCTAAAATATGGAAGAACAGACAAGTCAGTCTAGTGTTGCCCAACATGCTATTGAGATCAATAATAAAATAGATATTGGTAACTTAAAATTAGTTAGAAATGTAATCAATAGTAGGCAGTTGGATGGATGTGAGGGCAGAGAAATTAAAAAAAGGTAAAAATAGTATGAAAGTATGAACAAAGGCCATATCCCTTTAGTCCGTTATACGTGATAGTTGTTCTACGTGTGTTAGTTTAAAAATCGGAATCAATTATCTCCAGATGGTGTCAACTTTGTTGGTGAAACGTGCGTCGAGAGAAGAAAAAGTGTTTTTGTGTTCGTGGAAACTCAGTCATCGTTGTCGTCATCAGTGTATAGCTAAAGAACTGAACTTGCATGTAAACTTATAATTCTTTTCCTGTACTATCGTGAAAAAAGTTTTGATGGAAAAAGTGACAAACGTTAAATGTGTGAAATATGGCCACATGTTTCCTTTTCTACACTGAACGATATTACTTAATCTTGTTTTCTTTTAGTCCGTAATGCGATGTTGCGATGCGATGTTGTGATGCGATGCGATGTTGCGAACTTCAGATGTCCGATATGCGAAGACTAGATAAGTTTGTGCAGCCTGGTTAGCATACCTATGTTTTTATTACTTTTTCTTATATTCGTAGGATATTTTGTTTATTTTTTCTTCGAAAATACAGCATTTTATTCTCGGTTACATTCTTATTTTTGTGTGCATACAAAAATCTTGATTTGTAATTATTTACAGCCTAATATAATAGTTTAATGAATGAGCCTAATGAACTTAAAAAACAACATAACAAACAACATAACAAAATAACATAAAAAAAATTTCGTCAATTCTGTCTACAATTTTTGAATCCCCATAACCTATAGATTATCTACAAGTAATTTCATTATTATGTAGTAAATACTGTAACTGCAATGAAATAATTTGATTAAGGGTGCCCATATTTGGTTCGGTTACCTTATAATGGGCATCGTAAGGATTTAAAACTTGAGTTTCTGTGTACAGGATATGTGTATTATATATTTGTGATATCTACATTATTATTAATAGTAAATCAACTCTAGGATACATAACCAATAAAGATTAAATTAAATCAGACACTGAATATGAATAAACATTATTGTTAAAAAAATATTACTTTTCTTTTAGAGATTAGAGACGCAAGTAGTGCACATTCTAAATAGGTATCTCACAACTCCACTCAATGCATTTTTTATTTCATCTGCATGACAATTAGCTGCATGTGACTTTTATACATCCTAGTAATGCAGGTTTCAACTTGTACAGATACGCAGAATTCCGTGCAGCAGTACGTGACAAATTATAATAAGGCCGGCTTTGAACAAGTCGTGTACTTGTTTTAAGGAACTATTAGTAGATAGGCTTCAGATGCCCGGTTTATGTAAATACAAAATGCTAATGGAAATATTTTTTTCTTAACTAAGTTCTTAACTAAAGAGGTGTTCAGAGCATATCTAACTGCTCAACGGCTTGAAATAATTTCAAGCAAATTATGACCAAAATAACTAACCAAAATCGCTCCACGCCTGAGAGGCTCGGTTTATGCAATCTAGGGTTAAATTGAAACCAACGAAAAGCTAGTTATATTTAAAATTTGGGCGAAGGAGCCGGGGGAATTGCCTACAATTTGAAATATGTAATTAGATTTGTAATATATCGGAGTTTGTACTTACCGAAAGGCTTTACAAATATTATTAGTTTAAATATTATTAATAATTTAATAATAATATTATATAATACAACAACGTAACCACTATAAATGCGATGCATTTAAAATTCTGGCGGCGGCGCAGGGAAAAATTTATATATCAATACGTTTAGTCATTTCAACATTTCATACATTATAGAAATTAACGTGAACTTAATAATATTCGGCACTATTAATCCGTTGCTTGAGAACTACATAAATAATTTTGAACCCTCCAATAAATGCCTTAAATATTTTTGTGATAAATTTTATTAATTTAACTCTTCAACTGCATTTAAGCATGACATAATAAATAATCGCTTTCGACTGGACTGCGGAACTCCATTGATATTATGTCCATCAAATCCCAAATTCATGTATTTTTATTTCGATAAGTAAACAGTACCTGGACTTCATATCATGCCGCACCAGCCGCAAAATTCATGTCTGGGGTGATCTACTCGCCAACCTCATTGTCAACTCACCCGATCAAGAAAAGTTCCCCAAAAACATTAGAACTCGTAACGTACACGTGTTGACCGTAGCAGCGTCGAGACGCCTGGCGTCTCTGCTATCGCTCGCGCTTCGACGTCGAACTGAAGCATTTCTCACGTGGAAAACGGTGTGTGGAGAATCTTAGCGGTGCGCATTCGCAATCGCAGCCAGTAGCAGATGTGGGAAAGACACATTTTTCGCGAAAAAAGCCCGAAAGGACGATCACTTTTTTACTATCAATTATTCATTGTTGACTCGTAATTAACCTGATTTATGAACGTGTTATTACTTAAATTTTATATCGCATTGGGGCGGGAGTTACTTTACAGAGAGACTAGCTGCGTGTCATTATTTATATAATATTTAATATTGACATTGAAAAATAATAGAAGCAAAAAAATATTCTATGCTGTATTTATTCTTTAAGCAACAATCTTCTATTAAAATTTAACCGGTAACCAAATATAAAAATATTATAAATATATAAAAGATTATAAATTCTATACATTTATTTACCAAAAATTATGTAAAACGTCACATTTTAGATAAAAAATCAAAGTCTGTGAAATATTACGACCCTGAACTTAAAACAAAAAACATTATGTTCTACCCTCCAAATCTTAGAGTAGTTCAAATGTTGTGTAAACGTATTTTAACTCATTTCATCTTTCAAGGATATTATCATAGCGCGGTATAACGTCATAATATTAATTAATCATAATTAATTGATTATAATAATTTCGCAAGTCGCTGAGCAAGTTAAATGAAATTAAATTTAACATAAAATTGTGTCAAACTTTGCCGGAACACCATAACAGAGAAGGCAATAGAAGTTACACCGACAGTAGATATGATTCGGATATTAATTCATTCGCTGGAGCAATGAATAGGGAATCAGGCTGTAAATTTAAGTGCGATCAGTTCAAAAAGGAGGATAACTTGAAATACTATTATACATTTTCTAGAGATTATTTTTTCGATCGGTAGAAGGATATCGTTTCCTTGAAATATTATTATATAATAATAATTGCAATGGATTATTTATTTAAATGTTTCATTTTACGAAAAGAAAGGGGTCAAATTTCTTTTGTTTTACTAATTTTCGTTCCATTAGACGGTTGTGGTAGTAATGCTACAGCTATGGTAATACTTCCGAGTAGAAAATTGAACATTTCCACAAATTCTAGATCTAACAGAAACTGTTGCCGTTGCTAATAAAAATAACTGCATACACCTAGAAAATTGCGGACCAATAACGATACCTTTTAGGATTTAAAAAGCCGTTAAATAGTTGAGTCAATCTGAAACATGGAAGTTTAAAATCTTCCATCGACTATCATAGGAGATTCCTATTGTTATGAAGATTTTAACCAAGAAGTAGCAAGATTGCAAATTGACCTGTACTTTACTGTTTAAATGATTAAATGACTAATATCGACAATGAACATGTAACATGAAGTTTCCTGAACAAATTCTAGTTGATAAATTTGACCAATGACCTAAACCTGTCCACCAATGTCCTGTCATCTTACAGGACACACAGTCTCAAAATTAGGAGTACATTTCTCTTCAGTTCTCCTAAGGACAAATTACTTCGAAATGATGGAGTTGAAGACTAATCCTCAAATGTCGCAAGATTAATGTAATTTTTTTCTGTCATTCAACTAAGTGTTTCAACTATGTTTCAAATATAGTATCGTAACTTGTTTTTTATATTTAGAAATAGCACCTAAGTTTATTTTATGTTTAGGAATATTTTTTTTTTATGTTTAGGGAAAAGTACCTATGTTCACCTACGCAATTTCTGTTATTATGTTATGGAGCAACAGGGTCAGTTAAATTAGGTTAACCGATCTTGATTAAGCAAGAGCGTGGGTTTAAGTCTAATATATCTAGGTATATTATACCGCTTTTTTATCGTTATTATTACGATAATTAAGGTACATCAAAGATACAGTATCGAAAATATAGGGCTAAAGCCTATGGTGGTTACCAAGTGGAAATTAAGATAAATAATGGAAAATATCCTGTGTTAGAGTGTAGGTACGTGATACGAGATATTGTTGAGGTAATGTATTGTGTTGTTGAGGTACGATAAACATTACCGATTCAGTTCGTTTTAAAAGAAAGAGATACAGTATGGTAATAATTAGATTAATTCATCCCTTCTCGTCTATATGATGTACGAAAGTCTGTGTTGGGTATATAAAAATCGAAACGATATAGCTTCCTCTTTTTTAAGAGCCTGTAAAATGGCCTGGTGTAATCTTACCCTCCACGTTACATTTTTCGACAAATACAGGATTAGGACGTCCAATTAACTATGTATCTAATTATTACCATATTGTATCTCTTTAATTTTAAAACGAACTGAATCGGTAATGTTTATCGTATCTCAACAACACAATACATTACCTCCACAATATCTCGTATCACGTACCTACACTCTAACATAGGATATTTTCCATTATTTATCTTAATTTCCACTTGGAAACCTAGGCTTTAGCCCTATATTTTCGATACTGTATCTTTGATGTACCTTTTGATAATCTAAATTGACATCATTAAATAGCTTATATACTTACCTTTTCATAGTATTAATTTGCAGACCACTTTGCCATATTATTACTGCTAACTTCATAGAATTTTAATCAATGATTTCTGGGAAAATTAATTAAATTCAATGTACATATTTTACAGTATCAATTTGACATAACTAAATACTTAGTTCGTCGACATTTCTTTTCTGTTGAGTTACCGTTGAATTTTAGTAAAAACTACAGTATTTAAATAATTAGTTATCTATCTTCACCTGTTGGTCGAATATTTTCTTTTTCTACTTAAAATGCAGTGAAAGGGTTAGAATAATATTATACTTTTAATTAATTTCATTAGATACTTATTCATTTTTGGCTGAATTTTTCATTTTCTTGCAAAACTAATTTTTGATTTCTGGCTCAAGCGTAGAAGTATATGCATATTTTTTTATTTCTTAATTTTAAATTTGTAAGATAAATCTGATACTGATAAATATTTCTTCTATGCACGATACGATCGTGAAGCAACTCCTCCTGCGACTTAGCTGTGCTGAATATTTCCGTATTTCCTGGACATCAGATGAAGATATCTCCTCTTGAATATATTTTGCTCTAACCATGTAATGATTTATGCCAGTACTGCTGGCGTCACTGGGGTCCCTGAGATAGCTTCATCTAAGTCCTAGGCCACATCGAATTTATACGATCTCCAGAATTCTGCTAGGAAAGGTATACCCATATTTTGTTGTAAGTCTGAGACACACTCTCCAGCTAGAATTACCTTAAGTTATTTGCATACCTCCTACCAGTGTCGTATTCTTTTTATATATTTATCCTAACTCTGTAAATGTAGGATTTCTTTCGTTAGACAGAGTCCATAATTATTTATAATTTATTTAATTTTGGTATTGATCCCATTAGGCTAACATGTATTAATAGTTATTGATAATAATATAATTATACTTGTTTAAAAAAAAGCTGCCATTTATTGTTGTCTATTTCTGCGGTCTTAGTTCAGTTATATGGTATTTTGTGTGAGGAGAGTTCTGGTGTAATTATTTTGATTGATTTACTTAATGTTTTTTGGTGTTCTGAAGATGCATGTAAAGTTGTCTAACAAAAAATTTCCCCGCAAATACGAAAAATCATCAAAAAAACACTAAAAATTATGATTTTTAGTAGTTTTTGGCTTATAACTGATAAACCAAGCCACTTACGTAAAGAGCCCTGTCGCAGTGGCCCTATAGTAAAATAAAGATGAGAAAATTACCTACAATCTATGTCTTGAACAATGTGTTGTGCGTCGTATGGTTTCCACGAAAAAGTATGTTGAAATATCTGGGAAATTAGTATTTTTGGAAGATAGCAAAAAATACCATTAATTTACATTTCAGTGATTTAATTCCAAATATTTGACAATTTATTAAATAGATATGAAAGTAGTACATATATATTTAGAATTTCGATCCAATTTATTTTTATTTAGGGTTAAATATAAGCCATCTTAGACACGGGTTCCATAGTTTCGTCATAGCAGCCTTCCAGTTCTTCTACCCCTGAAACAAATACGCGAAATAACTCCAAATACTTGACAACTTATTGAATAGATATGAGTAAAGAAAAGAAATTAAAGTGGAATAGAATTATCTATGCATAGTTACCTTTAGGTAATTCAGGCAACTTCAGCCATCCTCTGCTTCTCCTTCAATTTCTAGACTTCATGTTATTGCAGCTAGTTCAGGCACATATTGGAACAGTTGAGGCCTGCTTTTTTACATCCACAATTGATCTGATAGGTCTTCTTTCATTTTGCAAGAAATTATTTTTAAAACTGCTTCTGGTGCTTGTGACTGTAGCGTTGGTACCAGCTGCAGACCAGATTTGGTTTTCTTCCAACCCCATTGCACAGGATCTTTTTCATTTCCAAGTTATTGTTGTACTTGAAAGTATACTCTCAACGAATGTTGCTGTTAACAGTTGCTTGTTGATTCATTGATTTACTCTGTGCTATGGAAGTGAGTCACGCTGTATGTACTGTATTGTGATCAGACGGTGCAACATTTATAAATGGCAGACAAGCAACGTAGGTTGTGTCAAAGCGGAGACTTGTGATTTCCTCCATAACACTACGCCGTCATGGAATTTCAGGTACATCTTTCCATTTGCCATAAATCCAAATCAAGTCTGCCAAAGGGGATGTGGCGGTATCAAATAAATAGCTGTATAAGATCATCAATTTTGATACCATTCAAGCCAAGAGAGTTGAGCTGGTATTGTTTTCTTTACTCGCATAATTCTTTGATTTTGAGCAAAAGCATTTTAGTTATGAGTTATCCAATGGATTCCACCCATTGCATGGAAGGTATTACTTCAAACTTCAAATTCGTATTCTGCACAACAAGAAACATAAAATAAATCACCAAAAACAATTACACCAAAACTTTCTACTTCAAGTCCCTCTTGTGCACCATTTGACTAAACTACCAAGCGCAAGTGGCTTGTTTGGTATTTTCCAAATATTACTTTTTAAATATTTTTTTAAATATTTTTACTTATTAAATTTTATAAATATTACTTTCCCCGACATTTCAACACTCTTTTGCATGTAAACCGTACGACGCGACGTATAAAAGAATATTAACACACATAAATTGTAGGTAATTTTCTTCTCTTTATTTTACTACAGAACCACTTTTTACGTAAGTAGCTTGGTTCTCAAGTTATAAGCTATAATTCGCTCAAATTTATGTTCTACACACCAAGAAATATAAAACATATCACCAAAAACAATTACACCAAAATTTTTCCTTCCACTTCGAGTCCCTTATGTGCACCATTTGACTGGGTTAACTCCCGTACTACTTGAGTACTGCTGACCTGGCATCCAAACATATTTTATTTATAATTACTACTTAATAAGGTATAAATAAAAGCAGAATAGAATTCAGGAATTGTAGATCTGGGATTTATCTGCCTCAAATTTTCTGAAGTGATACATTCCCAATGTGTAAATTGCAACGAGAGCCTCGTTATTAAACAACATATCCCTGCCAACACCGACCGTGATAAACCTGAGCAGTCGATAGGCAAAATTTAAAAAAATCCTGGATTCCTGTAAATGATTCCTGGATGAGAGACCAATCATTATAAAGCACTCCCACTGTAAATATGCTGTTTTCAAAGTGGTCCCTATACCATTTTTCGTTAAAAATATTAGACAGGTACATTTTGTACATATATTACCGAAAAATCAAATAATTAATTTATATTACTTTTTTATTTAAAAAAAAATAAAATATGTTCTAATGTCTGATTTTGTCTGATGATATTGCTATATTTTGAAGCGTGAAAATATTATTATTATATTATTATATGATAGTGATTTTGCTTTGGCACCTTCATCCCTTCTCGTCTATATGATGTACGAAAGTCTGTGTTGGGTATATAAAAATCGAAACGATATAGCTTCCTCTTTTCTAAGAGCCTGTAAAATGGCCTGGTGTAATCTTACCCTCCACGTTGCACTTTTCGACAAATACAGGATTAGGACGTCCAATATCCTACCAGTCACTATCGCTTTACATGAAACCTGCTGATATAAAACGCGTGATAATGCCTATAGTGAGGGGTTACTTTCGGTATGTATACTAGTTTCTAATTCAATTATTATGCAATTTTTCTTCATATAACATAATTAATGTAGTGCCATAACGGCCACACGTGCTCTCAATATCTTATTTGTTATCTTTATTATTTGTTATTGTATATAAAGTAAAACTAGTTCACGCGGTGTAAACATACCCAGTAAAATTGCCAGCTAAGACATTTTTCGGATCAAGGCCGACTTCATACAATTAGTGTAAATACCTAAGTACCGACATTATATAAGACGGTAACTAGGTCACCCAACAGAATTCATTCCAAGACATTCGCACATACTGCATGTCTGTAGTCTGTGCTGTGTCATTATTTAATCCAATATCAATACCGAATAAACGTTATTAATTGTTCCTGGCGAGTTTCATTCGAATGCCATTACGGCATTACATTAATATATTAAGCTTGTTAGTAATTTTCGGCAAGTATTCCCAATATAAAAGCTTTACATAATAAGTTGTTCATTATTATTACTTAAAACTACTTTTAATAATCTAATTCAGATTCGTCATCAGAAATAAACAAAGGTAACCACTTTTGTTGAACTTTGTAAAAATTAGATTATATTAAGATTATATTATATTATTATATTAGAATCATAAGAAATATATTCTTTTATTTATAATACATATAAACACATATATTATATACATACTTTCGGCTATCTCTTTGATAAAATTAGAAAAGGTAAATAAAAACAGTAAAACAAATGATGACCTAGGTTAATAAAAACATTATTTTCAATAAGTCAATAAAACAATTCTTAAAATTATTTTTTTATGTAATCCACCGTGGAAAGCATCAGCTGTGATGGCGTGGTGGCGGACGGAGTGTGGGGACGGTGCGAGGATGTGATAGAGTGAAAGAGAGAGTACACGCTTCAAAGGGAGAAGAGGATACATGCATCACTCCAGCTGTATTTCCAGAGTCTTTCCAATTTTCGATTTTTTTTTACTAATCTGATTGGCTGCCCTACACACGTGGCCGTATATAGAGGCCTTATATGGTGGAGGTACTGAACAAGGTGCAAGGTTAATCTGGAAACTAGTAATAACATAAGAACGACTTCGCCAATAGCTGTGAAAGTAATAAGTTCATAATGTAGCACTTTAGTGAACATGACATAGTCTAAAGCCAATAGAGCGTAAGCGAGTGAGACTGATAAATAAAGTGAGTCCATACAATACGACTGTGTACTAGTTACATATGAAATTGTACATATGACTGCCATACGTGTTCTATAACTAATATCTCTGAAGAAACCGTCTGCATCTCAAGAGGAACATTACTTCAACACCTAGTTAGCCAAAAATCATTGTTATGCTGATTTGTCTTTTTCACATTGAACGAAATGTACTTAATATTAATATATTGATGCCAACAGTCAATAGAGTTCTGCCATCCTGAGCGCCATTAAATATTCAAAACACTTAAAAGGGTTGCTGCTTTAGATCGTGCTGACAGTATTCAGTTAATGTTCGCTTAAACATTTTAATTATGCTACAGTAACGAACTTGATGTATCCATTTAATGTAGTTCTGCATTTTAAATACATGTAACCCGGCGAAGCGCATGTATATACATCTACCGGGCATGCATGTACCGTGAGATTCGAACGCTGTTTAAATATGTAAATGTTATCTTACAATACGCTATTTAATTACTGATTTAACAAATTTATATCATAAATAAATGCTTGTTAAAATAAAATATTTGCTCTTTATGTAAAGTGGATTTCAGATAAAAATGTGCTATGATCTGCGCTCTGTTCTACACTCGTGCATCGTACTCTGTAGTATGTACTCTCTATTCTATACTCTGTAATCTCTACTCTGCTACATGCTCTGTTCACTTATTACTATGCTTCATTATGCACTTATTACTTTGGCACTTTTCTAGTTCTATAAGTACAGCGGTAAATTTGAAATAAAAGAGCAGATTTTTAAAAAGACTCAATTATTTCGGCTGCCTATTAACTCTGTACTGTATTTTCTATAATCTCCACTCTTTACTCTCTACTCCCTACTTTTACTATATACTCTGTACCCTGTATTACGTCCTCTATATTTTATACCATGTCCATTGCTTTGACTTTTGTTGTTCTCTCTAATCTGTTCGGTATAACTTGTACTCTGATCTATGTACTCTGTACTATTCTACTATAGTCTCTATAGAGTGTACCCGTTCTCTGTAATTTGTATATACTCTCTCCTCTATACTCTTTAAGCTATATTCTTTAATCAAAGGGTACCTGTTTACGCTGTATTATGTATTCAAAAGGTACCCGAAGTTTATCGTTATTGCCGTCAGGTGTAATTAAGGCCGTTTTTTGGTTCTTTGTATCTTCTATAGCTATGTGATGTAGTGGCTGATGCAGTGAACACTACCATAGTAAAGTACAGTTAATAATTGTCAGCGATTTATAGAAACAGAATCACAAGCATGCACTGTATTAATTCGCACTAGGCCACTCGCCGTAAACTAAAAAGGCGCGCATAAATTCGATAGCAACGACCGCACCGACCACGGTCAAAGCTGGCGCTGCCGCGGCTGCGGCGAAATCTTCCATTATATCACGGCTAGCTTCTGCGTGCTTGTGTAGTTCGCGCTTCGCTTGCTGCATGCCCTTTTTAGGGTTCCCAAAAGGTAAAACGGGACCCTATTACTAAGACTCCGCTGTCCGTCTGCCACCAGGCTGTCTGCGTAACTATCAACTGTCTAACTATCATGGTTCTCATGAACCGTGATAGTTAGACAGTACCGTGGTAATTAGACAGAATAAAATAAATATTTAAGGGGCCTCCCATACAACAAATGGACATGGACCTGAATACGTATGCTAATAAATGCCGGAGTCGCCAGTCGGACGAGATACTACCATTAAAATAAAATTGATATTTGAGGGGGGCTCCCATACAACAAACGTGATTTTTTTGCCGTTTTTATAGATAATGGTACGGAATCCTTCGTGCGCGAGTCTGACTCGCACTTGGTCAGTTTTTTATCATTCACAATGCGAATCGTGAATGCCACGTAGGTATTATATTTGCTTTTTGGTAATAGAAAATATCTTAGTTAGATTACTTAATAATTTTTTTGGGAGACCTTTATTTTACCGGACCCAAACTAGAGAAAAACTGACTCCCTTTTAGTTTTTCAAGAAAATCATCAGCTTACGGTAATGGAAATATGTCCTTAATGGTCTTGGAATTCAACGCCCTCTATGCCATACACTTCCGTTTTCTCCGTTTGTTTTATTTTCCAGAAGTTTGGGCTAGAATATGGTGATTGTGTCACCCGAATAATTTTATTTTCCAATATAGCACGCTAAGGGCTGTTAAGGGGTTACCCAATTGAATCCCTCTGTCGGTTATGTCTATCTTGTATCTTATACTTGCTAAATTTTTACAGCTCATTGTCTATTTCAAATATGTTTGCTTCAAGGACACGACGGCATAGCTACAGTATAATAAACGTTTATAATATTCATGGGTAGGTTAAAAATGTTACTCATACTATATGATACCAATCGTAATAGCAAGACTTGGTAAAATGCGGGCAACACAATTATAAGAAACTTCTGTTCATACGTAATTTTAATGAGATACAAATTGCAGCGCCGACTGCTGGCTGTTCTTGAATGCGAACTGGCCGAACTGGAGTCTTTTGATGGAGAAACTCCGGTAATAAGAGAGCAGAGAAGAACAACTTCGGGCATCAAAGTACCATCAGGCCAGAGCGGTTAGTAAAATGACAGGCTTATGTCCCATAGTCAAATAAGTCGCAGGACTCGATGTCGGTGGAATATCGCTGTTAAATTGGCGGAAGGAGAGCCGTTCTGAAGAACCAACCTTTTCAATTTTCATAATTTTCCAGGCGGTGAGCAAGCCGGCCGAGAGGAACGAATTTATTTTCAGAAAAATAAGCGATTGTTTTCTGTTTCGGTAATCATTACCTAAGGACTTTAAGACATCATTTTATATGCAGTTGACATTCTAACGAGATGAAAATAATAATAAAAATGTTACTATAAATTTGAGGTAAATAAATTTGAGGTAAAAAGTATAAATTTTCGGGTAGGTAACAATGAAGGCTGGTATTTAATTTTCAAGTTGCAAGTTAGTTAGAAAAATGTTATAAAATAAAACACATTACATTTTAAATGGAACTATAAATTTACACACGGTTAGTATACGTATATTATATTTCTATAACACCATATTCGGATCATTACTAATTTTTTCATGTTTCACAGTTTCTATAATTCGACGCACAGCGGTGGAAAATAAATAACAAATTTTCTCCCAGAAAATATAGGATTGTTTCGATCGTTAAAAGGAACGACTGGCTCTCATAATGTTGGAAATTGGAGATTATTTACAGTTTGCCACTGCCAATCTGATTACTCGCGTTTTATCGGGTAATCTTCAATCTGCGTAAGTATTCAGTGGCGGCAGCTCATCCGCATCATTGGCACTTTTCGAGCTCCATAGATCTGGCGGCAGATTTGAGAGAATAGAGCAGGGACCCGGTTTTTAAAAAGACCCAATTATTCCGGCTGCTTATTCGAAAAATCTCTATCGGTGAATCGTAACCTTCTTTATACAGTTCCTCGGATATGTAATCATAATGTTTGGCATCTGTAATAAGCACAATTTCGTTTTGAGAATATAGTATCTTAAGAGCCATTATGCACAAAATATATACGGTGTTAAATTAAATATGCACTATGGCTATCTCAGTTATTATTTCAGTTACGATGTTGGATAAATTCGCTAACTACACTGACGGACAAAAAAAGTGGCGCACCTAGATTTTGTCCCAAATTTAATGTTCAATACATTTTAAACCAGCCTATCGATTTTGATATTTTTTTTTTGTTTGAAAGGGCGATTCTTGCGGATTACTATTTTGTAATTGGCTTTCCATAAAAATGTATTTTTTAATATGTACAGCCTTTAAAAACCGATTATGATTTTGACACGAAATTTGAATGTCGCTGTGGAGTGAAATTTTATTTGTATTGAATTCTTAGGTTGTCCACGGTGTTTACCATTCTTTTTTCAATATTCTCTTTTTTGAATCACCTGTCTAGCCCCTTCCACAACGAAGATGCGACATTTTTAGATGAAACGGTGTTGACCTGAAAACGGAGGCCGTTGAGCTGAAAATGTCTAAAAAGTTCATCGTTTAAGAAATGTTTAGCGTTTTCGATTACGAACGCTGAAATAATTGTTACTTACAAGTACAAACAACATCAAAAAGAAATAACAAACAAGAATTATTCGACATTTTAGTAAAACTACTGTAATTATTAATGATTACAACAATAAACTTAAAAAATAACTGAACAACAAACTAACTAATAACGAGTACTTCCTCCTCTGGCTGCTATAACAGCTTCCATACGCCTAGGCATGCTTTCAATCAAATGTGTGATAGTGATTTGAGGGATATAGTCCCATTCTTCTGCAAGATCAATCCTCAATTCATTCAGATTCTCTGGGTTGCGTCTACTAACACGTTGTCCCAATTCATCCCATAAATGCTCAATGGGATTCATATCAGGGCTTTTAGTGGGCCACGGCATACGATTAATTCCGACATCGTTTAAAAATGGTGTTATCATCACTACTGTATGCGGTCGTGCATTATCTTGCATTAAGAGGAATTATTTGCCAATGTAAGGTGCAAATGGGACAACATATTCATTCAAGATCTCTATGTATCTAACTGCATTTAGAGATTGCCGTGGTGGAAACACAAATAATTCTGTACGGGCATCGCTGGTAATTCCACTCCATACCATTAGTGAACCACCGCCAAAACTCTCCCTTTCACTGAACATACCATCCTCGTATCTTTCCCCACGCCTTCTCCAAACCCTCCGACGCCCGTCTACTGATCTCAACATGAATCTTGATTCGTCAGTGAATAAAACTTGAGACCATTTCAACTCATTCCAAACAAGATGAATTCGAGCAAAATCCAAACGAGCTACTCGATGTCGTCGAAGTAATCGCATTCCAATAGCAGGTCTTCTTGCGATAAAACCGAGACTCCTGAATCTCCGACAAATTGTTCGATATGACACAACTGTTTCTCTTGCGTTTCTTAAATTTCTGTTTGTGATCACAGCTGTTTGATAGGGATTCCTCGATATTTGCTGACCAATAAATCGATCGTCAATATTTTGCATATTCCTGGAACTACCCGAACCTGGACGTCTGCTGTATTGGCCCGTTTTTCGGTAGCGCTGGATCGCTCTTCGGATAGTTGTTTCTGGTAGACCAACAATACGAGCTGCATATCTTTGACTCCTTCCATCTTCTACCAAAGCCACAACTCTAGCTACTTGAATTGGACTAATTTAGCACTGGCATTTTCTTTTACAACGTTAACTGAATTTTTTTTCACGAGAATTTCAACTGAATTTGGGACAAAACCTAGGTGCGCCACTTTTTATGTCCGATAGTTTACTATAGTAGGGGTGTCATAGGTTTCGGTTTGGACTTTGGACAAACCCAGCTGAAATAAGGCTTGAATGGAAGACCTTAACGTATATAGTAAGCTATTAAATTACAATCAGCGAATACGCGTCATGTTTTTTCGTGCCAACTAATTTTGAAAACGGTACTTTTTCCATTTTTCTCTCACTAATGGAAAAAGTAATTATTTTAGAGAAAAAAGTTTCAAAGTTGTTCAGCGGATAATTATACGTAAGGATTAAGCATTTTAAAAAAATTGCATTTTTTTCTCTTTGTTTAAAATTAAAGTTACAAAATGCAAAAAAAATTAAAATATGATAAAATATAGGAAACAAAATTTGATTTCGTTCAAATTGAAGTATTACATAGCCATTAAAATGCTTAACAAAATGCGCTGCTTCCAATTGAAAAATTTTAATATGGCGACCTATGGCAAAATTGTTGTTGATATTTCGAAACGCTGCCAGTCAATTCTTGCAGTCGGTAGGTAATAACAGTATATTCCAGCGTGCCAATTTGCATAATTTTTAATAATAAAATTAAATTTTTTTTAACGAAAAACCGAAACTAAGGACCGTAATTTTGTCAATTTCTAACTTAGAGATGTTCGGCAAACTGTATTCGATTGCGCTGTTTTTTACATGAATTTAAAAAGAAGAAGAAAATAAACTACAACAAAAAAAACATGGGTGTGTGCTTCTGACCACAGGATTGAAGTGAAAACTTCTAATTTTTAGTTTTCGAATTTTAAAATAACCCGCAATACAACTCACTCGTTAATATACACCCGTTGATCGTAAACGCCCGTGACACAGATGATTCAGGCAACCGCGTGGGCCGTGTTTCAGACCACTTGTAGAAATTAATAGAATAAAATTTATGCCCCAACTCTTTCCAGAACGTCTGAACTATATTAAATTATGTACTGAGATTAAGTAAACATTACTAAATAGATAATAAAATACAAAGAGAACCCTGGTCTTACCTTAGATACTCCCTCAGGGGACGAGCTCTCGGGATTCTGCAGCAAATAACATAAAAAATAACACTAACTATGTTTTATATGAGGTAGGGGGAATATTCGGAAATAGGTTTAAAATTAAACAGTAATTAAATTTCACAAACAGAAAAATAATCGACAAATTCTCTTGAATTCGTAATTAAAACGTAAAACTCAAAATTTAAGATTAATAAGAATTAAGCTAGAAATGCGTAAAACGCGAAACTAAAAATACAAGAGTCGCAAATACTACCCTTCGGTGAAGCCGTAAATGAAATGAATATGTTAAATACGAAATTAATAAACGCTAAGGACTTGAGGTAGGAAATTAGATTTACCACTGGCAAAACGGGGTTTATATATTTAGATGTACACAGTACTAGGGTATGAAAAAATGAATCTGTGAATCTGGTCTGGATTGAAAAAATGAATCTGTGAGTCTGGAATCTGGATTTTTTTGGTCACTCTATTCTTCTTGACAACCGCACTTCAAATAGACATAGCCTACCGTGCGTGCATGGTGCATTTCTAGGGCTCATTCGTTACAGCACACAACGTCTCGCTCTGCCGACTGATCCTCTCTCACTCAGTCGACTCGAGCCGACTTTACCCGAAGGAGCGTTAAATAGCCGAGCCTGACGGATGACGCGTGACGGCCCAGTCTCATTCAACACCCACAAAAATAAAAGTGCTGAGCGCGCCTAAAGAAGTTTTCACTTCAAAAACCATACTATAATTTGTTGTATTCTTACGACACCGTATATAATTTTAATGTCTCTTTTGAATAAATAGTAGTAAATTGCATACATTTGTGTATTCATTGATAATAACGAAAACACGAAAAATAACCTTAAATTGCGTATTTCCATGTTAAAACGCAGAACTGTAGGGTATAAGCTTGATTGAGCATAAAATGATCAGCACTATCGACTGACTGAGGTAGCTGAATATTGAACAACCGCGTGGCCGCACATTTACACCCTATATTAAACAACGATTTCTTCATGAAAAATGGCTCGATCCGCTTTGAAAAAAAATCAGTATTTAGCTTAAACTTGCTACTTATTATCAGCGATATTTCGAATGTATAAGTTAATACAGCTGCTATGCGTGAAGAAGTGAATGTCTCATATATCGGAATCTATTGGTCCCACAGTAGAAAAAATAATTCTTGTAAAAACCAGTGCAATAGAATGCAATTTGTTGCACATCTCTAAATTGAAAATTGACAAAATTACGGTCCCTAGTTACGGGTTTTTCTTTAATAAAAATTTCATTTGATTATGACAAATTCTAAAAATTGGCATGCTGAAAGCTACTGTTATTGCCTGCCAATTGCAATAATTGTCATCAAGATTGGTACGCTGTGCCAGGCTGGGAAATGTTCCGAAATTTAAACTTAACAAGGTTGCAATAGGTCGCCATATTAAAATTTTTCATACGTATCGAATCGATAGACGTAACGCTTAAATATTTATATATTTTCGCTTGTATTTATTACAAATTTGGGTTTTTAGGGTGGGATGGTAAAAATAGATTATTCTATAGACGACTTATGGACATCCACTAATTAACGTACTATGGATGTCCACTAATTGACGTACTATGGATATCCATTAATAGACGTACTGTGTGTCCAATGTTGTGGCATATGAACTTAAAACGGACGTCCATGGGAGGTCCTGTGGACATACAAACGTCCATGAATTTACGTCCATTGGACGTCCATAGTATCATTTGGTGCTCTCTGGGCGATAGGCACAGTCAAGCGTCAATACTGAGAACTTTGGCCTAATATTGAGTTACGTCAGAGTTACTTATACATTTACATGTATAAGTTTGGTTACGCTCTGGAAAAACGAATACATAATACACACCACAAGAACACAGCTTTCTGAAACAGCTCTAGTTTTGGTTATGACAAAAAAATAACTGAACGCACGTTAACCTTTGCGTTTAACGTTGCGTCGAATGTTGCATTGTGTTTATCGTTGCTTTTGTTATGAATGTCAAAAACCTTTTCAATAACATTATATTTTTATTACAAGTTGGTATTGAGTTGATTTTATTTACAGTAATTAATGTATCCTTATACGCTAAAATAATAATTTGCACACATTTCCTTATCTTTAATTCATCCTTGGCAAGTGTTTCAGAACGTAATACGTGTTTCACAACGGATCCTGTATATCTATGATCTTGTTTCAAGTCTAAATTTGCGGTTTGCGGATCAGCTCCTCACATATTGCTTATAATATTTGACAGACATTTGAGAAATATATCAAATATTTACAACTTCCCAAACTCAGGAACTCAGTGAAATATTTTGTGGGTGGATATTAGCTTTCGAAATAATAAAAAATATATTAAATATGCCTTTTCAAATAGTAAGAAATGGATTCAAAATAACAAATAACAATCCACAAATATATTTATACAGTACTATGTGAAATTAAACTTGGCTACATTCAGTTATTCTCTTTGAAACTGTCATCAACTGAGTTGTCTTCACCATGTCCTTCCTCAATTGATCGTCAAATAGAAAGCAACTATAGTTTGTTAAATTAAAGAGCAATAATGATAGTCATATTTATAACTGGAATCTTAACACCAATTCCATACATGTTATAAGTTGCCGTAAACTGATTATTGTATATCTGTCTATCTAAGATTCTTAATACACCTTCGTCTTGATTTCTATTTTCAAACTACATATCTAGAGAAACTAGCAAAATGCCCTAAATATAAATGATGAATTGTTACCGTTCGTGACGAGGCTGGTGCCGTTGTCACATAGGATAGATTAGAAAACTCGGGATGAACTAAGAATGGATTCGGTTGGGTTTGGCGGTTTGAGTTATCAGAAGTAATAGTCGACAGGAGTGTTTTGATTCTCTGAGCTTTTCATTAGCGAAAGTACAAAAGCCGGCTCGGAGCTGCGACTGACGTGTCAGCGTGTCATTTTCAACGGAAAGACCTCTGCCCCGTTTGATTGCAACCTGAAAATTCTGTAAATAATTTGTTTTTCGCCAGCTTCTCCGTATCAAGATTTTGTGCAGCTGGGCCGCGATTGTCGAAAGTTTAACAGGGCCATTTGATGTATAAAGTTTTTAGGCGATTAACGATTTGGAACAACGGTAGTGGCTATTATTTTTTCTCTAAACAGAAGTGCTCTATTGCGTGATCCTGCGATATTACTTTGAAGGGCTGTAAAAACACGAGAACGTCAGTTCAGACAGCTCTCAATTAATAAAAATTAGTATATTAGTAATTGCTCACTTAATAACACATATTTTTTTTAAACATACGAAAACCTATGTGCACTATATTCACTTTCCAAATTATAGGTGTCTCTATTTTGATATTTAATTTCATTAATAAGTACTAATATAAATATGTTAGGAATAATATTGATATAACGTTGACTTTTGTTTAAACCATATTCATCAAATAGTTTATAATCTGTTGAGTACAAGGACTTCAAATCACCTAAGTTTATTGCTACATTAAGGGTTACCCAAGGTTCCATCTTAGGGCTGTTGGTCTTCATATTTTCATGAATGATCTATTAGTTCAATTTAATTTAAAATATTTGTTATATGCTGATGACTTGAAGCTGTTTACAAAGATGAGCAATATGCAGGAATACAAGAAAATAGTATAGTTTATAGTAGTATTAACGGACATATAGTAGTATTAAGGTTTGAAACAATTATGAGATTATGGCTGTCTCCTGTCCTCCTTCTGGGATTTATTCAGCCTGTATTCCTTAATAGGTACACATGTATAAATAACAATTTATAAATTTGAACAAAAACTGGCTGATCATAGCCATGCGACGCAAAAAACAATTGCGTTTGGCGTGCTGTATTTTTAAAACTAATGGTCTGAGAAAAAAATGCAAACAACATATTTTATGTAGAATTGAATTGAGTTATATGCTCGTGGTAAAACTGGCGTGGTAAAACTACCCATTACCTGGGCTATTAATACCTGATATTTAGGTGTAATATTTGACAATAAACTTCCATTTGATATAAATAATATTGCCTCTCCTGCGACGCGTTCACTGCGTAATGTTAGAAACTCAAAATTTTTCTACCTTCCACATGCAAAAACAAATACTATGTTACAGTCCAAATACATTCAAAGTGCCTAGCATAGCCTAGCACTCGCCTACAGCACCTTGAACTCTCCTTGGAATGTGGATGCCTCCTACACGATAGTTAGGCCGTTCATGGGTAAACGTTTAGTTAAAGTTCTACTGCAATTAGCATCCAGCAGAGCGGTAAAATAGTGCCCAAGCGAAGCACACGTTAATACGAATCCGCGTTGTACGCGAGGCAGCATTCCGTGGGCTATTGAGCACACATGGTGACGTCTAGCAATGCGCCGCACCACGCCATAGTGCCTAGGATAGCCGTCACTCGTCTACAGGACCTAGAGTTGTTATAACCCTGAACTCTCCTTGGTACGTGGATACCGATAGATAGGCCGTACAAGGGTAAACAGCGTAAGTTTTACTGCAATGCTAAGTTATACATACAATGCTAACGAAAAGACCCACGCAATAGAGGAACTAAATAACAATCTTGAAAATAATATTAACAAAATCAGATTTTGCTATTATGTAACCAAATTGTGTTCGAAATGCTTACCATTATTTTTAAAACAGAAATACAACCTTCACTGCGTGGACTAAATATTCGGTTTCTGCTCTTGAAATGCTGCCAATAGCATCTTGTATTATTTTTCGCACAGTTTCTACGGTGGTGGAGCGAGTTTTAAAAACAATATCTCTGGCATGGAAGGATACTTCGATCTAACCGCTGTGAAACCTTCCATCCAAAAAAATCACGCGGAAAGTGTACAGATCACCCATCATGTTGAAAACACATATTTCTCTGGTTACTAATGGAACCCCATCTAATAATTGTTGTAATTAGTTAGTCGAAAAATCTAATCTGTTTCCGGTAAAGCCCGATGTAGTTGAATATGATAGGGATGCAGGTTATGATTGATTCAAATTCTGATGTTTTAATAATGCCTAAGGCAATGGCTATTCTTCTAGTACTCCAATGAGAAGTAACGAGGACGAAGGCAAGAACGTTACTGGATGCACTTATCTAATTTGACGCAGTCGTTTAGACACATGGTAAAATATTTTTCTAGTAAAAAGCCTTCGACCAGAGTTAGCTGCATATACTTGCAATCATTTCATTATTTATTTTTTGTTCACTAATTTGAGAATAACTTAATAACAACAGTATATAATATAAGAGTTTTATCCTGCTCATTTACGTTTTTAAGAAAACTAAATAAATCACTAAATAAGCTATATTATCTAAACTACACTTTTGTTAGAAATTTCAAATTAACTTATGCTTTATTCATCAGTTTTTTGTGGTGAATTCATTTATGTAAAGAAAACTTTGCATTGATAAATTTTGAAAAAAATTAATAAAACAACATTATTTTGAAATAACGTCATCTATTGGTTTCCATATTGAGGTAAGTAAATTACATTACGTACTTACCACGAGATAAAGCATCAAAAGACCTTTCCAACCTCTCCTATAGCCTTATGATGAGCCAATCCTACAAAAAAAATATTTTTCAGATTATATATTAGGGGCTATCACCCCACCCCACCCTTGCCGTTAAGACAAAAAGCAAAATGTCAATAACAAAAGTTACGCACAATGAAATCGGCTACATATTTGTGCTATTTAACATACTGAATAGGAAACATTTCTAAGAAAAATTCAATTTTATGTTTTGGGGTCTAGATTTCGTTCCATTGCGGCCGAAATACTACAACTTGACAACTATTTCCAGTGATTTCTCTTCTGTCGATTTATTTAGAAACATTTTTTCCCAAAGCTCTGGGGTGAATAATTTCCCCACTATTGTACCTCGCTGATCTTAATGGGACACTGTATATGTATGTATATTTTGTCTATTTACACTGTATATATATATATATATATATATATATATATATATATATATATATATATATATATATATATATATATATATATATATATATATATATATATATATATTGTTATTATCATTCAGTCCTATTACTTCGCTTTGTCTGTTGGGCCCTGTATTTAAATAAATAAATAATTTTTAGATTCTGGTATAGATAATAACCCAGACGCGTCAAATCAGGAGAGCTGCGGCCTGTTCTACAGCTATCCTGGATTAATTAATGTTTTATGACCCTTATGCCTATTGAGATGAACCCCATGTAGAAAGTTCATTCTCTTTCTTAGAGTAAATGGGTCGTTCCAGCATATATGTTAGTTATTACCAAAGATAATTTTAAAGATAATTTTAATCTGGGAATTTTAAACGGAAATTCAGATTGACAGACTTCATCGAGGCTCAACTCACCCGTTAAATTTCGGCTGTAGATTAATCGTATAAGGTGAACACCTACCAAGAAGGGATGCCAGCTGAAACCGACCGCTAAAAGTGAAAGTATTTGTTCCTCAAAATATTTTCGAAAAAATCGGTAAAATACATACATTTTTTAACCAATAAGGGATTAAAAATTCCACCTCTATTACTGGCTCAATCAAACCTCCCATTACATGTGAAAATGTTATTTTTCAAAAATTTAAACACTGAAGAAGCGGTGAGACACGACAAGTTTGTTTTAGTTTCCTAAATATGAAATTAATATTTTCTAAGATTTGAATATCATATAGGTAAAGCTAAACTACAGAAGGACGTCACTTTAATACCTTTTTTTTAGTATAAATATATTTATATTGAAATAATAGAAGGTAGGTGAATAATTGTAATAATAAATTTAGAGCATCATTTAGACACAAAACAAGCCTCCCTTACTATGTCAACCCATCCTGTCAACCCATTAGGGTACACCATTCTGGACACTCGGCAGCAGTCAACAGCTTTCTTCACAACATCAACTATTGTAGATGATCGTCGTTGGAGTCCCAAGAAGATAATTATAAAATAAAGCAATGTTGATATTTTAAATTAACTTCTACGTTTTACATATTTTCTGTTGAAGCCACAAATTTAATGATCAGGGGAATAGCTACAATCAGTTCATCAATGTATTGACATACCCTCTTCGTAAAATAATTCTTTTATTTGGAAAATACTTGAACAGGCGCGGCAGAACAAACAAAATAGTGATACGTTCCAGAGACCTTTTTTATGTATCTTTTATTTACATAGCTGACAATGTTTTCGAGTGATAAACAAACTATAATGTAGATTATCGATACGTGGCGACCAATTTTTACACGTAGCTGGAAATTTTGTTCATTTGAGTCTATTAAAAACCATTAAAATATTTACCTTGTATTGACCTGTATCACCAGAAGACTGATATTATTTTCTAATATTACAATATGGAATTAGTCGCTAACACCACGTTTTCTTTACATATTGACAATGTCGCACATTGTATAGTTTATTTGAAATGTAAACCGCTAGTAAAGTTGATTTAGAGGTAATGTACGAATTACGTGCACATGCAAATAACTTTGATATATTTGCCCTAATCGTGCCGAAAATAATATCTACAAAAACATTTGTTGAATTAATGGATTTTCCCACATTATAATCAAAGTTTAAAAGTAGTTATTTATCTTTATAGTGTGCCTGAGACGCGAATTCATTAACTCCAGGGACTAATATCAATAATTTTAGGGCGGCTTTTCTACATGGTGTAGGTATATAGCAGGTAATTGTGTTTAACTAATAACGAAATAATATAAATTAACTAAATTTCTATATTAGCAATATTTAAGTAACATATACCCTGCGACAACAGGATATTAGATGACATAATATTAATATTATCCACCAATATATAACGGATTATGATAATAAACCCATGATATAATCAATATCAATCAATTTTATAATAAAATTAATATTTAACTAGCCGCAAGAATTATTTACAATCTATCATAATAATATAAGGGTATATATCTCAATAGTTCACTTCTTCTCTTGTATAATTCTCACCGAAACCGGGACCGAGATGATCTAAGCTTATAAAATATTGGTGGTTATAAAATATAAATTAATGCCACCGACCGTTTCTCAACGATGACGCATACAAAAAACTACTCAAAAACATTTGGTTTTAATTTATTTAAAAATTAATACCAAAAAAACATTTTTAAAAACAAGATTTTATTTAAATGCTCTAAAAAAGAAAATAAACTAATTAAATCAAATCCCACAATTTATTACGTTACACAATTTATATGATATAAAATCTGGTCGCGAGGTTTACCTATTTTATAAAAAACTTATTTTTTTCTTAGAACTACTTAGGTCAATATCAAGTTAGATACTGTGTTCTAGTATATCTACATAGGTAAGTTCCGCGACAAGCTTTTATATCATATTAATTGTGTAATGTAATAAACTGATGGGTTTAATTTAAAGTTTATTGTCTTTTATTTAGAGCATCTAAATAAAAACTTGTTTTTAAAAATTTTATACTATTATTTATTTTTTAGTTATTGCTGGATATGTTTCTATGTCTATTCAATCCATTTAATGCGTCATTGCTGCATGGTCATTTGCCTGTTAATTTAGTACAGTCCAGTTCTTCAATAAGGAGGCCTTCTAGTGATTTGGCTTAACTGCTTATTTCACTTATTTCAGATTAATGCTTACTTGTGCCTAATAAAACACAGTTCCGGGTTTGATTTTGGACCTTTCCTTCTCATATACAGGTTACAAATCAATGCTATTGACGCCCCATATGGCCAAATTACAAGTCATAGTATGAAGCCAACAAAGGCGTACTTTTGAATTCCAGTTGCAAGATTTGACCCGAACAATTCGACCCAAAATCGTAATTGGGGTTTTCAAAACGGGATAAGAAAATTTCAGACTAATTGAAACAACTAAGTTTTTGATCGCCATCTTAGATCCGCCATCTTGAAATTTCTTTGTCGCCAACAGTTGACCCTTGGCGGTCCCTACAACATAATTTGTTCGAGCACCACCAAACTATTCCTAACTTTTGCCAAGTTATAACTCTTTAAAATTGTTATAGCGGCCATCTCGATTTCCGCCATTTTGAATTTTTCTCCTTGAGCCTTTTCTTTTGATATCCATGGGGGTGCACAAAGAAAATATAGTTCACCATCTTTGGGAGTCCGCCATATTGAATTGACATGACGTAATTTAATTTTCCTATTCTCGGCAAACCCTTTCAATTGATACCCATATGATGGAAGTGCATAAAAAATAACTAGTCCGCAATCTGAGGCGGTCCGCCATATTGGTTTTAAATTGGCGTCACTTAGCTCACCATGCATTGTCTTTCAAACTAAATGTGTATGTAGAATTTCAGCTCAATCGGATGGGAATAACTGCTTTAAAACCCTTTGATGCACGTAATTGAGTATAAAAAGTTACAAATACGACCTATAAGTCATAGTCAAAATCAGCAGATATAGACCTGGAGCTTTATCCAGTTATGAATGAAGAAATAAAAAAATACGTTATAGTATGTACCTTCGATACGATACGTCAGGATCCGATCCAGAGAACCGCCCAAGACAAGAAACTATTTGTTTTTTTTTGAAAAATAAAAAAAATATAAATATTTTATTTTTGTATGTGTTGGCCTTAGGTAGGTAATCTATTAGCCAGACTTCACTACAATCAAATTCAAATCAACTCTTTCTAAAGTTTTATAGGTAGTTACGATCATTTTTATGTATCCATATTTTTTATTTCTATATAAAAAAATAAAGTGATTTACTCTTATTCGTACAAACATTACATAAGGACTAAATTTGTTTATTATACGTGGTTACACTATGCAACCACTATGACACAAAGGGTTACAATTCAGTTGCAATATCCGGGCAAGACCCGAACAAAAATATACATAATATATACATAATATATACATAATATATACATAATATATACATAATATATACATAATATATACATAATATATACATAATATATACATAATATATACATAATATATACATAATACATACATAATATATACATAATATATACATAATATCTACATAATATATACATACCCGAACGAAGATATACATAAGATATACATGCAAACAGTGCAAGTTAAATAAAAGCTTGTAATAAAAACTAAATAATCTTCAATTTTTGGATATTATAAAATATGAATCATGGAATGTAGTCTACAAAAGTCTACAAATGCTTTTTGCAGCATATTTGCAGGCATGATTAGTGAATGTCCACAACATAAAAAAATACCTAAATATAATCTAAAAATCCTGGACAACAAACGGTTTTATAACATCTATTTCTCAAAGATATATATATATATATATATATATATATATATATATATATATATATATATATATATATATATATATATATATATATATATATATATATATATATATATATATATATATATATATATATATATATATATATATAATATATATATATATATATATATATATATATATATATATATATATATATATATATATATATATATATATATATATATATATATATATTTATATATATATATATATATATATATATATATATATATATATATATATATATATATATAATATATATATATATATATATATATATATATATATATATATATATATAAATATATATATATATAAATATATATATATATATATAAATATATATATATATATATATATATATATATATATATATATATATATATATATATATATATATATATATATATATATATAAATATATATATATATATATATATATATATATATATATATATATATATATATATATATATATATATATATATATATATATATATATATATATATATATATATATATATAATATATATATATATATATAAATATATATATATATATATATATATATATATATATATATATATATATATATATATATATATATATATATATATATATATATATATATATATATATATATATATATATATATATATATATATATATATATATATATATATATATATATATATATATATATATATATATATATATTCAAAATTTTCTGGAACACAACCTTAAGAGGTGGCAATAGAACAACAATGTTAACATTATTGAAGTAAACTAAATTCTCTATTAAAAAAACCATTCATTAATTAAACACATTCATTATTAACTAATTATTAACTAATTATACATTCATAACATAAACACATTCATTAATTAAAATCCAAAATTTAAATAAAACAGAATTCATCTAAAAATATAAATATGGATGGTAATCAAAGAACACAAATAATTATAAAAAAAATAATTTGATATTCTAAAAAATAGACTTTTTCACAGGAGCAGGTGCTCCAAATGCGGGGTTAAGTCACACAAAAATTGCAAACGATGCTTCCTGGAATGAATATTATTTACGTATGAATGAAAATTATTTATTTTATAATAATTGAGTATACACAAATTAAGATTTAAGAGCGCCGCTGAAGTATACATGCTGCGTGCATAAATTTATATGTGCATGTAATGCTTAACCAAAGTCATCTTAGTCTTGGCCTTGATGTTCTCTCTTCATCTTCGCATTTAGGGGATAAGTTGAGTTTGATCAAGTTATACAGTGTTGCCGCATCTCCTATCATCCGTCAAGTTATAACCGAGAAATTATCTGTTTTTGTCCCGATATTCATCTATTGCATCGAAAATACGTAGTAAATAGATTTAATCTATCGCTGAAACAATTTTCGTCCATATCTTTTTACTTTTTCTACCACTTTCTGTCAATTAAACTCAATTTTAATCTAATAAAGTCAATGTATAGAGACTCAACTTTGAGATGTTTCTCCCAAATGACGTACATGAGATAAAAAAAATGGTGGATAGGTGTATAATACAAGAAGTGTAATACAAGTAAGTGTCAAATAGCATCTACGACGGCTTTAGTTGAGAAGTATGTTATTGCAGGCAGAATTCCGCCTCACCATTTCACGAATGTAAGAGAAAATATTAAAAGGAATGACCAAACGGCAAACAATAGTTAAACAAACACCAGGTTCATAAAATAAACTACAGTGTGTCTGCTGTAGCTAGGCTACACCATAACAGTGCCTTTGAAAATACTCTTGTCCTCCATCTAGATAATTGTCACAAATAAAAGGCATATTAATCTGCATGTGCAATTAAATTTAAACTCCGTCGTAGTCAGTAATTAAATAGAAATAAAATATCAATTTAAAGCGCTGTAATCTGATCGGTCGATACCAGACGCTGGCTGTTCAAACAAATTCGGGCGAATAATGGGACAGCTTTTCACCCCAAATACTTTGTCTTTTTGAAACCTTTTTTTTCCGCCGGATTTGAACGCTCAATCTAAGTTAGCTGTATAAGTATCATCCGATTTGTGGCAAGGTACCGATACCCGTCTATTGTTTTATGTGTACTCGAAAGATTCTTCCTCCACTTTAACCTGTCCCCATGCCATTGAATTAATCTCAGATTATTTCCGCGGATTATTTTGCATATGGGAAATCTCGCCGATGTTAACAGTACACTTGATATGTTTTTCGAACTTCAAATTTACACGCACTCATCTATTAACTGTATATTTATTTTAATTGTGATATTATTTCTTTAAATTACATTATTTTATTAAAATTTCAATTTTATTTTAAGTCAAAATGTAGATATGTTTTTATGGTCTTCAGAGTAAGATACAAAAAGTTTTATCCTGCTATTTAACTTTTTTAAGAGTGAACGATTTTGAACGTGAACAAGTTCACTCTTTCAAAAAGAGGGTAATCTATCTATTTCGGTCATCAGTTTTTTTGATAAACCCGTAGGAGAGACGATATTCAAAAACGATGGTATGCAGTACATATTAAAAATAATAATTTTTTTCTCAAAAACGGCAAACTGTGTCACTCTGATTTTTTAAAGTAGAATTAAAAAGAGGGTAATCTATATATTTCTGTCATCAGTTTTTTTGAGAAACCCGTACGAGACAATATACAAAAAAATCAAGTATGCAGTGTATGACATTAAAAATATTTTTTTTCTTAAAAACGACAAACTGTGTCTCTGAGTTTTTAAGGTAGTATTAAAAAGATAGTAGTCTATTTATTTCTCTCATCAGTTTGTTTGAGAAACCCGTAGGAGAGACAATATAAAAAAATCAAGTATACAGTGTATGACATATTAAAAATAATCATTTTTTTCTCAAAAACGCCAAACTGTGTCACTGAATTTTTTAGGTAGTATTCAAAAGAGGGTAATCTATTTATTTCTGTCATCAGTTTTTTTGAAAAACCCGTAGTAGAGACAATATACAAAAAAAATCAAGTATGCAGTGTATGACATTAAAAATAGTAATTTTTTTCTCAAAAACTACAAACTGTGTTACTCTGAATTTTTAAGATAGTATTTAAAAGACGGTAATCTAGACAATATTAAAAAAAATCAAGTATGCAGTGTATGACATATTAAAAATAATAATTTCTTTCTCAAAAACTACAAACTGTGTCACTTTGAATTTTTTAGGTAGTATTAAAAAGAGGGTAATCTATCTACTTCTGTCAGCAGTTTTTTTGAGAAACACGTAGGAGAAACAATATTCAAAGAAATCAAGTATGCAGTGTATGACATATTAAAAATAATAATTTTTGTCTCAAAAACGACAAACTGTGTCACTTTGAATTTTTTACGTAGTATTAAAAAGAGGATAATATATCTATTTCTGTCATCAGTTTTTTTTAGAAACCCAAAGGAGAGACAATATTTAAAAAAATCAAGTAGAGAGAGAACTTTTTAACGTAAAAAAACGGAATCGGATAAACAACGCCAGTAAATCATTAAATAAGCTACATTATCGAAACAACACATTCGTTAATAATTTGAAACTTATGCTACATTCATCAATTGTTTGTGCTGAAATCATTTATGTAAAGAAAACTATAGCATTGTATTTATTTTTTTTATTCAAAAGAGGGTAATCTATTTATTTCTGTCATCAGTTTTTTTGAAAAACCCGTAGTAGAGACAATATACAAAAAAAATCAAGTATGCAGTGTATGACATTAAAAATAGTAATTTTTTTCTCAAAAACTACAAACTGTGTTACTCTGAATTAAAAGTAGTATTAAAAAGAGGATAATATATCTATTTCTGTCATCAGTTTTTTTTAGAAACCCAAAGGAGAGACAATATTCAAAAAAATCAAGTAGAGAGAGAACTTTTTAACGTAAAAAAACGGAATCGGATAAACAACGCCAGTAAATCATTAAATAAGCTACATTATCGAAACAACACATTCGTTAATAATTTGAAACTTATGCTACATTCATCAATTGTTTGTGCTGAAATCATTTATGTAAAGAAAACTATAGCATTGTATTTATTTTTTTTTGAAAAAAAATCCATAAAATGGCCTTCTTTTGTTATAACGCCACCTATCGGTTTCTATATTGAGGTAGATTACATAACGAACCGCGAGATAAGGCATTAAATTACCTTTCCAACGATGTATAACACTATGGCCAATCCTGAAAAAATACATTTTTGCAGAAAAATGCATCTCTATGTTTTGGTCTACAGGTTGCGACCCCTAGCGATAGAGATAAGAATTTGAAAACTATTTCCAGTGTCTCTGTACTCTGGAAATACTCCCGAAGCTCTAGGGCCTATACTTTTCCTAATACCTTACCACGCCGACGTTAGTGGACACCATGTATAATGACTGTTATTGTACTTAATTAATTAATTTGTGTATTGACTTTATAGTAAAAATATATTAGTTTTAGTTCCTTAAATAAGTTAGATTGAAATTATTAATCCTCCCTAGCGTCCACGTTTCGAATCTACGATAACCTTAACGATTATGGATAGTGATCCATAATTGTCTGGTACTCGCTTGTTGCGCTGTATTCAGTCAGGTGAATGAAACTTTATAAGAGGGATAAGAATCAGCTTTAGTACCACTCTAAATTAATTTCCTCTTCTAATGTTATCTCGATAAACCCTTTCTGCCGGTGAGGTATAAATGGCGGTGTATGGCACTGAAGAGACTGAGAGTTATGATGATCGTGCTTTATACAAGCTACGGGAATTTGATTAAAACTGTTAAATATCTATGAGATCCCTGTCGAGGTTAACCGTTAACCCTTTTATGTAAGTAGATTGGAAGCGTGGCATCCGTTCCTCCTAGCCGCGGATAACTAATCGGCAACCTCTTATGCGGTGCTATCGTCGGCCTGGTATTAAGCGGCGCACCGCCTAGTGTAAAGATGCAACGCTCATAAAATATGTATTATCACGAACAAAAATCTCCGACGTGCTGAAATATTCAGGGGCTTTTGGAATGATAATGCCCGGGACGTTGAAAACTGGACAGCTACCCTCATTCAGCGGTCCAAGAGATTACTCGGATATTTACTCCACTATATACCGCCAAGCCCCGACACTTTTTTGCCCGCATTACTGCTTTATACTACCAGCAATGCAATGATGTACAAAATTCCACTTCTAATAACTTCCATGTAAGAGTTCGCATAATGCGTGGATAACACTTATCAGAGAGAAATCAGAGGTCTCACTTTTTGTTTTTCTTGCTTTATAACCTGTGATAACTGGGGTTGTATCAGATTTTGTAACGTAATAATATTCCGTCTCATTAATTAAACATAATATATGTTAAATAATATTACCGTATTTCAAATATTTTAAAATAATAGCCTACTGCAAGAAGCGTAAAGTAAATAATGTACCGCCAGTAATTTCAAATGTTACATACAAAATGATAGCTCACCGCGGTCCTCACGTGAGGCACGCCACGAGCTTAGGGTATGGAGACTTGATAAATAGGCGAAACTCTTGGATTTCGTTCTCCTTTGATGCGATTATTTCGGCCTTCTTACTTGAATAGTTAAATAGCGTACTTTGTTTTTTTTTTGGTGTAGTGAATGAAACTGCTAAGATATTGTGGTCTATTTTATCTATGATATATATGTAACAAGGCTAAATCTAGTCGTCCATTTTAATAAGTGTTTCCGCAAGGAAATTTCGTCGATTTAAACAACCGATCTTTGCGCTTTCTTTCGACGGTAAAAGAGGCTTTGCGCCGCATTCAATTTTATTGTCTTAATGCAAGCTTGATTAATGGTACGTTGGATTTTTCTGAGTAATACATAATATATTTATATTTCATTTAATACATAATTTAATAATTAACTTAATTATTTGTATAATTAAGGATTTATTTGTATAATTTATATAATTAGTTGGATTTTAATAACTAATTAAAGCTCATATCAGTTTTTATTAATTTAATTATATTAAATTAATTTAATTGGCTGTTTAATTTTGCCTATATTTCAAAATTTACTCTTGATTGCCCTTCTACTGAAGTGCCCTTCCGGCTACATCACATAAGTCTTTCATAAGTTCTTATCATCCTAGGCCGTCATCCTAGGCTACAATGCTCATCCTCCCATACCAACCTGGATGCCGCCTGACACCCCCAGGGACACGACACACCGACGAAGAAAGTCAAGAGCGCCAGAAGCAAAGCTCTGTCGGTGAGGCTCATCAGCCAGGACCGGGGGGAGAGCCTGCGTAACTACACGTGCCACTGATTGCATTTGTTGGGAGGTTCACGTGAAACGCGCGGCCTACCCCTTACGAGGCGGTCTCGGCTTATAGAGATACTAGGGGTAGACCGAAGAGCGATGGTACTGCTCGGCCCCCTCTTATCGAGGTCACATCTTTAGCAAGAATATTGGCGGGATCTTTTGTCTTGTAGTCAAAACGACGATCGCACTTGTAGTTATTGCTAAAAACTCAACGAAAGATTTTTTGGAATTTTTTTACAGTTTTTCGGTCGCCATTTTGGTATTAACTACAATTGGCTGTTTAATTTATATACGGTTTCATCTATGTATTATACTTTAAAACTCTGCATAGTTCGTTACCTATTATTTTTTAATTCCCTAAGGACCCTCTGTAGCTTGGCCTAACCACCAAAATTAGAAATGCACACAAATCGTCTTAGAACACGACATAGTAAGAATATCGAAAATGATATGGCCTGCAAACCTGCAACAATGAAAATAACAGGAAACTAGATATAACGTCGCTGGAGGTTGGGTCATCACATACAACATTTAGGGTTGAATCTTATAACAAGGTTAAGAGAAATATTCTAATTAAACAGAACAACTGAAATTAAACGGTGTATTTACATGTGTACCTACATAGAAGTATCTAATGGGTGATTTGAGTAAATTGTTGACAGGATATACCTATCTATAATATACCTATATAGGTACATCCTATATCCACAAATACGAAAGTCACGTGACTGAGCGGAAATCACTTTCCAGAGCTGAATTCAAATTTCACAATTTCCTCTTCGAATCGTGCCTCTAATTTTACGTTAAGTGTCCGTAATGTATTTATATGTCAATTTTCTGATTTGCCCTTATATTGAGAGATCTTCCGCCATATCCTTCCCTCGCCTTAAAAGCGACGCTGATGTTTTTATTTCATGTATATCCGGCAATTTCCTCGAACACCGGAGGGGGGCTCCGCTACGTGGATGACAGACAAAATGTTTGATGAGGAAATTACGAGTGAACAGAATCGATTACGTTCTTGTTAATTACAATAATAGTACAATAATAATTTATTGGATTTTTTTTCTTTTTGTCGAGTAGAGTCAACGTTTATTATTCATTTAGAGCGAGTTAATTTGATTTATAGAATTAAATAAAAACCAATCTGACACTATTCTACTATTTTTGCAATAATTATTGTAAGACTGAAAATATCGAACTCCGATTTTCACATTTATTTTGTATATTTTATTATCCAAAAATTTCTTTTAAGAAATCGGTGATAGTAAAGAACGAGTCAATATTTAATATAGAACCTACATCAATGATGTAGAATGTAGTATATTACAAAATTCCCGATTTTTTTTTGGAAATGTGTTCATACTAAAAATAATATTAATTCTATTCCTAATATACAATGACATACAAAGACAAAAATGCTAACGATAATAGATTCATGTAGCGGAAACCCATCTTAATAAATATAACAAATATATTTAAAATAAAAGTGCGGTAATATAATGCACGGGGCCACCTATCTCAGAAATAAGGGCAAGGCGACTATATGCCAAATGTGCCAAATATTTCATCCTCTTAGTTTCATTTTCGCCGCTTGAATTCTACCTATCTAACCTAAATGTTTACTTTGTTTCTCTTGGGGAAAAATACGGTTTAAGTGTATTATAGTACATGGAAGGATTGGTACGTATTGTAATTATTTATTTTTGTAATCTATATAAACGCCCAAATTTTCTGCTGTCCAAATTTAATTATTACTTCCCTACGAGATTTATTATAGATTTTCATCCACCTTTTTCTGATATTTCATGCTTCTTATTTAATCTTATTGTCATAAAAACTAATGTTTCTTATTGGATTGCGCAAAGGCGTGGGGTGAGTTTAAATATATTTTTGTATATTTTACTGTTTCCTTACCTTAAAAATTAAGTATATATTTTATAATTACTTACCGTACCTTATGTTTCTCTCTTATTAAACATTCATTAATATTTATCGTACCTTGCAATACCTCAACAGAACCTAACACTAAGTACTTAAGTACACTTAAATACCGAATATTTTTCGAAATTTATCGTAATTTCCAATTGGAAATAACCATAGGCGTAGGCACTACCTTTTCGTTAATTTTGACAATCTCAAGTAACAGCTTTATATCATTTATTTATGCTTTTATACATATTATCTTTGCTGTATTTTTACTGCTAATTGCATAGATTTTTAATCTGTAATTTCTGGATATTTGAAACAAATTTTACGTATTTTTCTTAATTAGAATAATTTTTCTATTACATATTCACGGTGGCCCACGAAGTTTAGGCCAGTCAATATCTCGAAAACAATATGCACTATAATTTTAATATTTGGTGAATTTAAACAGTCGAAAGCGTTGCCAATTTTTCACAATAAGCACTTTATTTCACTTCCACATATCCGGTCACGTGACATCAACTTCAAGCTTTTAAATGGGACACCCTGTATATTATTACAACTTTGTGATTGAGTGAAGGTCTGATTATCAGAAGTTACAGCTGTTATTTACTGTTTTCTGTTTCTGCGGTCTCCAGTACTTTTTAAGTACTGCTGGCCTGGCGTACAAATATTAAGTTAATAAGATATAAATAAAAGTAGTAGAGAATTCAATCACTGTCAAGCTGGGATTTCTCTATCTCGAACTTTGATCATAGATTCTAAGGGTGTCTTAAGTGATAAGAGAGCCTCTATATTTACAAACGAATCCTTACCCATAATCACCGTGATATATCTGAGCATCCGATAGGCAAAATTAAATAACCCTAAGTAAGTGATATTAATAAATAATTATCCAATAATTATCAGGTGATATAATTATTAAAGAGCTTCATTATATTGTATTGCTGACAATATATTCTTCTTTAGTTTGCACCACGAATATATCGGGTAGGTAAAGTGTATATAAGCGGAATTGAAACTGGTCGATGGCTAAAGCTTAGGACTGTCCGTATATATCTTGAAATTTGGGCCTATGTATTTAGCAGTGGCATTAAAATTTGAAGAGTAGTTGAAAACGTGCATGGGAGTTTATTTAAAAATTGTAATTTAAGTTATCTGCTTTATTCCACAGAAATATTTTTATATATTATACTTTTTATGTATACAAATATTTATGTTTGTTTTCATATTCAAGAAACCTAAATTTTCATCATTGCCTCTCGTTAATCTAATCTGTCCCATCCCTTCTGGCAATAACATATTTTAATAAAATTTTAGTATAGTGTGGGTTAACTTTAAAACTAAAATTAATAAATTTAAATATTAAAATCTACACTTTATATCTAACACTGGTACGTAGAAAAAAATGTCTCAAAAATATGTTATTGGCTAAATGAACCAATAATAGGTATCTGATAAATAATAAATTTATACAGTATTCATAAAAGGATTCCTAAAATACTTACTTAATAACAAACATTTCTAGGGCCCATGCACAATAAACTGTTTTGCCGACTGCCGACTGTTTTTGCCGCCTGTTGTTTTCATACGGTTTTAATTTCCATCGTATATACTTTATGTCAACAGCCTTTATCAACAGTAAAATTACTTAAACTAGTGAACTTACTTACTACAGACAGACTGCAATTTATAGATATTACCTATAAGCACCCGGACTACACTTATTGAGGATTTGCATTTATAATGAGCTTCTATTAATGTCTTTCATTTTATCACCTCCAAATCCTAGCTTGAATTACTTTCGAGATATGGCCGCTTCATGCTGTATGTTTAAACTATTTCCATTAGTCTTTTTAGGTAAAATTTGTATTCAGCATCATAAATCCAAATAACTGGTGCCCGTTTCCAATATCTGAAACAGCGGAACTCGTGTAAATTCAAAACAATTTCAGCTAATCAGAAAATCCTTCGCAATCTACCGTTTCAATGCTTTGTGGCTCTTGTATTTATGATCACGCGTCCACCACATTATTAAACGAGATATCAATCTCTCTATACGTATACACACCTATTATCAACATGTGCTACAGTGTGTAATATAAGGGCATGGATTTTTTGCTCATGCTGCTCAGTGTTCGTCCCGACGCATGCACCATTTTCACAGCTCAAATCTAAATCGTGTTTTATTTGTTTTACAATGTGTTGCGTCTCCATAATATGGTATAGACTGAAAGACCCGGAACATGCTTAGCATGTAAAATCTGGACGTAAGGCATACTGTATTACATTAACCTTTCTCATTATTTGTTCATGAGTGTGGCAAATTATGAAAGAACGGCTTTTTCATCTGTCTCCAGTGTCGAGCGCAGCGCTGCGTCTCTGTTTTCTAACTTCTTGGTTGAAAATCAAAGGGGGTTGCGCCGAGATTGTGATTGCAGCGTACGTGAAGCATTGTAGGCAAAGTGCACATAGTAATATTCAAACAAAGCGGCCAGCCGGGGCCACTAACGAGCAACACAGGCCAAAAAGCTTATACTTCAAAGGGGGTTTTATTAAAAACGTTCACAAAGTAAGAATTTTTCATCGGCATGAAATACACGAATATGGCAATGATACGATACTTAAATATGCAGTTTTAATAAGGCGGTTCGATTTTAACGAACCCACTTTTCAAATTACCGTAATGGTTACATTTTTATAGTTCTATAGTTTAAATAAGCCGCTTTCTATGTTTACAATAGACGCAGTGGCGTAGTTAGTCCTGAGGGGGGCATGTAACAAAATTTCGTAAAGGGGGCATTTTTCGGAAAATTAACCAAAACTCAAGCACAAAAAAAGTATAAAATATATTTAAAAATAAAACTACTAATTTTCTTACTATTTATTATTATGTCTGATTTTAAACAGTTTTTTAAATAAATAAATTCATCACAGAGATCAACTCAAATCAAATATCAAATGTCAAATAAAGATTTGAGGGTATTTTAAGTACATTATTGTATAACGTACATGGGCGGAGCAACATATATATTGCACTAACATGTTTATTAACTTTATATTATATCAACTTGTTAAGTTGATATAAGTAAAGCTCTTATTGCTGTTTTCTAGGGCGGATTTTCTAGGGCATATGTTTTAAGAGTCATTTTACATTTTTGAGATTTTCGCACCTTTAGTTAAAATATATATTGCAAATTGGCGCCAAATCACTATTGTCACTATTTAGAGGGGTACTTTTAAAATTCTAGAGAACTAGTTAACCCTTGCTTTTGTTGTTATGGTCATACACATGTAAGTCAACCAAATATTAATACTTTAAGAATATTTATACAATATTGGTACTTATCTTATTAATTAATTTCTGTTGTTGTGCTTATCTAAATCGTGTCATGCATAATGTGCCGGAATACGAGCAAGAAACAATAATTGGCAAGCAAGACAGGTTACGAGTAGACCTCTCGTTGATGACTTTTTCACTTTGTCCCTGCAATGAGGTACGTATGCGATAGTCATTAAGGGAGTTATAATCTAAATGTCCGCGAGCATATTCACTGTAAATGTAATAACCTCGAGATTATTCCGTGAATGTAAAACCCCGTAATTTATTCATCACAGTAATTTTATCGGGTTTTCTCTAACGCAATTATTTCGCCTCTAAAACTTCCACAATGTAACATCGTGCAAATCATAAATGAGTTGGAGTTGAGGATTCTCAATATAAACACGGGACACATCCGTTGTGATTTACAATCACCATGAGGGCACCCATTAATATTTATGGTATGTTGAAAATGTAATACTACGCCCTTGTCCTGACGGTTCTAATCTAGATCGAGATGTACGAGGTAGGGGGGTATTGATTCATATGGCTAATAATAATAAATAACATATTTAGTGTAAATTGCGACCTACGACGAAACTGATACTATAGAAACATTTTTATTACTAACACGAATAAAATTGCAGCCTTTACCGGAATATTTTATTGTTTCTGTATTAGTTTTGAATATAAGAATATCATTGTTTTCAAATTTCTGTTTTTTAACAATGTAAAAAAAACTTATATTATAATATATTTTGTTGCACATGGGAATCTACTTAAGTGAACCTAATCATATCTGGAGAAGAGAGGTCAGATTGTGAAAATAAATAATATAGAGTCTAAAGAGATGGATGTAACATCAGGGGTCCCGCAGGGTTCTTACCTAGGAGCTGTGTTGTCTGGAATCTAGAATCTGGAATATGTCCGGAGTGCGGATCGAGATCCGCTGCACTTAGGCCCCATTGGGCCCCTTGTGCTTCCTCCGTGAGGGAAATGTCTCCCTAGGTCATCGACCAGCCCAATGTTGTACAAAAGGTGATGATGTTGCCCAGGGGCATTTCCCTCAAATTGGCCATAAAAGGCCAACGTTCCCCCAATATGGATTCTCTGGTCGATGACACGGCGGGACATTCGCAAAGTACATGCTCGATCGTTTCATCTTCTTGTTCACATCCTCTGCAGATGGGTGTATCACTTTGTCTCATGTTATAGAGGTGTTTACTTACCCGGCAGTGTCCGGTTAGAATTCCTGTAACAAATCGCAGTTTACCCCTGGACATTGCCAGCTGACAGCTACTTGTTTCATCCCATAACGTCTTAAATTTTATGTGGGTGTTTTCCTTTATTAATTGAAGTTTCGCTGCAACTGGTAGCGTACTTGAAGGACCAGGCCCAAGGATACTCAGGTTGGCTGCCTTCTTGGCCAGTTTGTCAGCTTCTATATTGCCGTTGCATTGTGAGTGTCCGTTGATCCAGCACAGGCAGACGTTATTCATCTGACATGCTCTCACAAGTGCTTGGTGACATTCCCATGTTGATCCTTTAGTTATTTTATAATTTTTCAGGGCCAGTAGTGATTGTCTACTATCTGTGCAGATTCTTATTGTCTTGCCCGTTATTTCTCTGCGAGCAATCTCTTGTGCGGCTATGGTTATACCAGCGAGTTCTGTTTGTACTACACTGGCATTTTTATCCATAGTCCAGCTGCATCGGAGTCGCAGATTCCTGAAATATATACCACAGCCTGCTCCATCCTTTTTCTTTGATCCGTCCGTGAAGACATAGTTTACACCTTCAATGCCGGCCTCGTCTTCACCAGTAGTATGTATGGTGTAAGGTTTATCAAAGACAAGCCGAGGCGGAATACCATCTGCACATGCCTGTAAAAGGGGTATCTTTCTGACAGCCTCAGTCCACAGGCGGCTTCTGGTTTGGCCACAGCTTGCATTTGGTAGTATGCCAACAGATTTAAGGCGAGTCATGGTAGTCAGAGCCACTTCTTCTAGATGTAGGTCTAGTGGTGGAAGACACAGCATTATCTCCATTGCTCTCGTTGGTGTTGTTCGCATGGCTCCGGTTATGCTCAGACAGGCAACTCTTTGTACCTGGTCTAGCTTGAGTTTTGCTGTTATTTGTTGACTCTTGGGCCACCAGACAACAGCTCCATAGGCCAATATTGGTCTTATGATAGCAGTGTATCCACAGGACCACCCTGGGTCATTCCCCAGGTTTTCCCTACTGTCCTGCGACACTGCTCGTATGATATGTAGGCCTTATTTATTCTTCTTTCGAGGTGAAGATTCCAGTTTAATTTAGCATCGAAAGTTACCCCCAAGTATTTCACCTGTGGTGCAAAATTTAGTGCTGTGTTTAGGAGAACAAGTGCTCTCATTGGCTCCAGTTTTCTTTTCCTTATAAAGAGTACCATTTCCGTCTTCCTGGGGTTGACGGATAGGGCATACTCCTCACACCAATTTTCGATTATTCTTAGGGCTATCTGCATTCTCTGACAGAGAGCTCCTTCGAATTTTCCATTAAGCAGTATCGTTAAATCATCTGCGTATGCAATTGTGTAGAATCCTTCCACGTTGAGGTGGTTTAGAAGGCTGTCAAGAACCAGATTCCATAGCCGTAGTGATAAAACACCTCCCTGCGGACAGCCTTTCGCAACCAGTCCTCTTATGACAGTGTCTCCTGCACTGATTTGTACTGCTCTTTTAGAGAGCATGTTGGATATTCAGCTGCTCACAGTATTAGGAACGTTCCTATGTGTTAGGGCCGCTGTGATTTTAGGAAAGGTGGTCTTGTCAAACGCACCCTCTATATCTATGAAGACACCCAGGGTGGATTCCTTATGATCCAGGGATTTCTCAATTCGACTTGCTACCACATGGAGGGCAGTATCGGTGGATTTTCCTGGCGTGTATGCATGTTGGTTGGGGTGCACGGGACCTGTGTTGTTTTCTACTTTCATAAGTGTTATGTATGTTCTCTAATTTTGGTTCCCTTTTTAGATTTCACTTTACTATTAAATTATTTTATTAAAAATGACATATATTTTCTCGAAATTCTGCAAACAATAATCGGACCAAATTGATAGTTGCTTCAAAATGCCACCAAGCAAAGTTGTGCAAGGTTGTCTCGGTGAAATTAAAAATATTTTAGTTGCCGACTTAAGAATGATTTTGGAAAAAGAAAAACTCAAAATGAAACGCAAATTCTGGGTTAGGGGTTGGGTCTCAAGAAGGGACCGATTAGGAGCCTCGCAGCAATCCTTATTTTTGTAAATATCAAGAGTTTGAATCCCCAACACTTTTGCTGCTGATAAAGGTGAAAAAACTTTAAGGTTAAGGTATTAGTCCATTTGAAACCTTTTCTACAGGAAGTCATGTTGCTCCCGTACACTTTTATCAAAAACAAAATACCTACTCCAACGAAACAAATTAATCGCTTTTGACTTCACGTTCTCACGTTCGATAAGATTCAACTCGCTGGAAGACGTCATAGAATTGGGATGACAGCAAAAGTTGACAGCCAGGCAACTTTTTGTCATGCAACAAAAGTTGAACAACTTTTATTGAAAGTGTGTTCTCACGAAGCGTCTATCGTTCAATTCGGAACCGATTTTAAGTTGATCGATAAAAATCGCCTCGTGAGAACCGTGATTAGGATAATGCATAACATTACATAATTCTCTGGTAAGGGGCCACTTAGAATCTGTGACAGTAATTTGGAATTCCTCTTATCACAAATAAGTATATCGACAGAATGGAACGCTTCTAGAAAAAGTTTATCAATTACATTAACTACAAATTTATTAGACGATTTTTATAAAATTGTTTCCTCGAAAATATGCGAAATATCTCAAATGTAATAATACCTACTTCTATTTAAAATTCTAAATTACAATATCGGCATAACTTACTGTGTGAGTAAGATATCATATTATGTCACAATTCACCCTAATAAATTCGAATTTATATTTCTGACATTGACCTATTTTACTTTCATCTATCCATGATCATAAAGCTGCTTATTAAAATTAAGAAATATTACAGAATGATTTGCCGTCTTTCTCATATCATAAGTATGCATGAAAAACTTGTTTATTTATACTAATGTACACTCGCGAGCAGGTGAAAGTAATAGTAGGTTTGCAAACGGAGGTGACTTTTTTGAAAAAAATTGTTTTCCAACTTGTTAATAATGTTCCCCCCTACCCCCTGTTAACTTTTTCCGGTAATTGTTGTCCACCAGCGGGCCCTTCAAATATGGTAAAAACAGTTTTTTTTAGATTACGCGTAATCGAGGAGGCGGATAGAAAAATGTTTTGAACAAGAAAAATAAGTCTCCTCTATACGCGTAATCTCGTTTTGGACCCGTCAAAATCGGTACATTAGAACCGAAGATACAGCGGTTTTAAGATTTTTTGTTTTTTAGGCGGGACAAGAAAAAGGGAGTGAGCAATGGGGCTGTTTCTCTTGTAGGTAATGGATATCGGAAGCCCAGGCCGAAATTTTTTTGAGATTTCTCAATTAATTATGGAAGGGTTGGAAGGGGAGAGGGTGGAAACGGGTTAAACGGGTATATCTCCGGCCCTGATTAACCGATTTAAAAAAATAAAAGTGGATTTTTTTATAAGGAATCGAGGACAGCTTGAAAAGAAAAACAAAACTCAAAAACACGGGCGTGGGGGGTGAAATTAGAAACGTTATTTTTTTGTTTATTTTTTTGTTATGAGAAGGAGGTGGCAGGGGTGCCTATCATATTGAAAAAGTTGGGCAATTGTATAAACTTTACTGAAAAAAAATTACCGATTTCATTCATTAGGGACGTCAGGGCGTCGAATCTAGGTTAAAGCCCTGTAGAAGGGCGAGAAGACGTACTACGCCCTTAAGCCAGGTCTCATTCTCAAGGTGAAGGTTTCCCCTATTAATTAAAAAAAAAATTCCCGATCGCACCAATAGTTTTCATACGCGCGCGAGTTGGGACGCTGGGAAATTTTATTTTTTCTCGCCAGTATCTCCAGCGGCAGAAGAGTGGGCGTGGACTCTACCCTCTCTTCTCGCGCGGGGGATGACGGCAAAGTGAAGAGGGGAATGAAATCGGAGCTCAGGAAGGTAAGCCTGACATTTTCTCAACTTTTCCGATGGGTGCAGTGCAGCAAGAAGGTTATCTCTCCAGACTGCATCATTCTGTTTGAGTGGAAAATAAATACAAAAAAAATCCCGTCATCGCCTGTACATTAATTTACTGAAGCTACTGTAACTACTGCGTGTTTATTCTTGATCTATACAATAAATAGTACTTTTTTCCTTCTACTGAACAATCTTAATTTAATTTACTCAATTTTTAATAAACGCAGATCGGGGGTGCAAGACGATGCTTGCAGCAATTTTTTTGTATGAAAATTTGGAAAATAATGACCCAGATTCATATTGGGAATATTAAAGCAAAAACGAATCAAGTGGTAGCGACGCAGAAATAGAGATTCCAACTAAAAAAGCACGCCTCGATTAGATTTAGGCGCTGCGGTTAAAGACTCGAGTCGTGATATTATGTATAAGTATACCGCCGAAAAATTGTTTATTTGTGATGTTGTATATAAATATATTATGACAAATGTTAATTATAAATTGTGATTTATTTTTCTTAATTTCATAACCCCTCCTCCTCTTCCTTCCTGCTCTCGCTGTTACCTAAAAAAAAATTCATTGCTCAATTAAGCATTAACAATTAATTCCGATTCGAAAATTCATCGTGAAGAAAAAAACGTTGAAGTGGACAGCGAAATGAGAGAGTAAAGGAAGGAAGGAATCGCAAGGAATCTCTCTGTATGTGAGTCGGGATAGCGCGCGGGAAGAGATGGTAGAGTCCACGCCCACTCTTCTGCCGCTGGAGATACTGGCGAGAGAAAATAAAATTTCCCAGCGTCCCAAATCGAGCGCGTATGAAAACTATTGGTGCGATCGGGATTTTTTTTTTAATTAATAGGGGAAACTTTCACCTTGAGAATGAGCCCTGGCTTAAGGGTGTAAGACATTTCCTCGCCCTTCTACAGGGCTTTAACCTAGATTCGACGCCCTGACATCCCTAATGAACGAAATCGGTTAATTTTTTTTTCACTAAAGTTTATACAATTGCCCAACTTTTTCAATATAATAGGCGCCCCTCCCACCTCCTTTCCATAACAAAAGAAATAAACAAAAAAATAACGTTTTTTATTTTCACCCCCCACGCCCGTGTTTTTGAGTTTTTTTTTTTCAAGGTGTCCTCGATTCCTTATAAAAAAACAAAAACATTTTTTATTTTTTAAATCGGTTCATCAGGGCCGGATATACACCCGTTTAACCCTTTTCCACCCTCTCCCCTTCCATCCCTTCCCTAATTCAGCAATCTCAAAAAAATTGCGACCTGGGCTTTCGATAACCATTACCTACAAGAGAAAAAAAAACAGCCTCCCAGTACCACCCCCTTTCCCGCAACACCCCCATTGTTCACTCCCTTTTTCTTGTCCTCCCTAAAAAACAAAAATCTGAAAACCGTTGTATCTTGATAATACATCGATTTTGACGGGTCTAAAACCAGATTACGCGTATCGAGGAGACCTATTTTTCTTGTTCAAAACATTTTTCTATCCGTTACCTCGATTACGCGTAATCTAAAAAAAACCTGTTTTAACAATATTTGAAGGGCTGCGCGCCCCCCTTGGTGGACAACAATTACCGAAAAAAGTAACCAGGGTGGTAGGGGGGAACATTATGAACAAGTTGGAAAAAAAATTTTTTCAAAAAAGTCATTCCGTTTGGACCCCTTTTTTTTCGTAGATCCGCTCCACTATAAGGAATCTTATAAAAAAGCCAATATGACAACGTTTTGATGTCTATATTGTTAGTTAGTATTAGAAAAAAATATTCAAATAAAGCCATAACAGCGTGTGTCTCATTTTTAAAATATAGCTAAAACGTAAAATTAACAAAGAACTTAAATCAATTAACACTTTATTTTAAAGTCAATGTTTAACATTGCTAGCAGTTACTGCTTCCAACAGTCTTGGCATAGAATGAGCCAACGTTGGACAGTAATCTGCATCTGTTCCCAACGGCCAACAAAAGTTCTTACCTGTTTTGTGGGCTAATATTTCTGACATAAATTTCCTTGACCAATCGTCCCAAAACGTTTTCAATTGAATTGAGATCCAGACTTCTGGATGGCCAAGGCAAAACTTGTTATTGTCCAAGAACCAGTCCCGCACTAATCTGCAATTGTGAATTGGGAAATGGTCCTGATTGAAGGTAATTAGGTATTGGCCGCGCTTATCCAGGTCAAAATATTAACAGAAACGATCGCTAGATTCTATTAACTGGCTTGGTATATCATCTTTCGTACAGCGAATTTATTGCTATACACATGAAGTGACCCATCATGGTACCACTTGAACATTTTTTCGTTTGAGAAAATTACGTTGGAACAGAAAGAGCAGCCTTGGTTCTTTGTTGCGGTCAGATAACCAAGGATTTTTAGCAGCTGCATAATTACTTATGGCGCTATGTTTAATTCGGCTAATTCGTGGACAGCTAGATGTCTACAGTGAAGATGAAACTGTGTACCATGACAAGCTGTTGCAGCCGTATCAAAGGGGTTTGTTTCTTCTTAACCAATTTATAATTTGTTCATCTTTATTCAATTTCTTCTCCTTGTAGTTCCTCCCACATGACGGTATGCTAAATCTTCATCTTGTAACTATTTTCTTTTCAATTTAAATATGAAAATTTAATACCAATTTAAAATGTAAATCTTTACTTCATAGATAAAATCGTTTACTCTCAACTGTTCCCAACTGTACATCGAACATATTTCTCTCCATCAGGATATACTTAATTGCAGGAAATCCAAAAACACTATCATTAAATAATTAATTAAAATAATTTAATACAGAAACAATATTCATAAATTAAAACCCAATACAACTCTATTTTTTTTTAGAAAATGGTGTTGAACATTGTAACTAGAATAAATCTACCTAACATTTTTTTTTAATAACTAGACTTAGCTGTTTAGTAGATCAGTATCCAGTGACACCTTCCACATAACGCTAACAATCACTTGGTTCATGTGATAGACATATTACTTAGAATTCTAGTCACTTTCATTGTCACTACACCAGTTTGAACGGTTTTAGTCTCTTTAGTCGTCGAAAAGTCCGTTGTTGTCGAGTAGTGATATCGCCCCGACGTGTTCGTAGTTTTCTAGCCTCTTCTCATGTTTGCCTGTAAACCTCTTAATCTCATCTTCAACCATAGGCCTATTCAGGTCACGATGGATGTCTCCATTGCGAATGTACCACGACGCTTTGAGGATGCTTCGAAGTACTTTATTCTGGAACGTTTGAATTAATTTAACAACTTAATAAGCTACCAACAAGTTGTTTCTTTAAAAATGCATACCCTAAAATGTACACTGAAATTGAATCACATTTTAATCGAAATATCGTCTGTAATAATAAAGATATTAATTTGAGGAATTTTAAAAGACTTGTCAAATTATGCTTCACCTTGAAAATAATATGCAATGACGTAACGACATAGCTTAATATTTATTTTGACGTTATATTCATCAAAACAACTACCTACCTTCCCTGGATATATATGCTAGAGAAAATTGAATTATGTAATATAATGACTAACATTTAAAGTACAAAGAAATAGTGATAGTTACTTTAGCATACCATGATTTTTTCCTTTCTGCAGGTGTATAATTTTAAGGGAAAGTATTAATCTCAAGATTTTCGTTGAGAAAATTTACAAATAATAAAATCATATTTCAAAGTACTTAAAAAAAAGTTCACTGTATTTATTAGGGGTTCAAGTTGAAAGAAATTGGAGCGGTCTCTTAAGAGCTATGTCACAAGATCGGTTTCGATGGTACAACAGAAACATTTGATGTGATGTATATATACTTTTTTTATCTCTTATTAGAATCTTGGATAAGTGAATATCAGGTACCTCAAGTGCATACGATCTAAATTGAAATCGCATAAAAAGTAAAAAGTCGGTAATTCCTTTGTAGAACAAAGCGGCAGCCCATGCATACTGTCGGCATCTTCTTCAAAGACAAAATCGGCCGCTTTTGTTTTACAAAGGACTTGCCGACATTTTACTTTTTATGCGATTTCAATTTAGATCCTATGCACTTTAATATGTTCTGATGTTCTGATATATGTTGGTATAAATTATCCATAAGTTTCTACTCTAAGCTAAAAAAATTTTCTGAAATCTAGACATGACTTAATGGTGTCACAAATATCTGGATCATCAAATTCGGTAAATAAAACCGCATTTTTTACCCAAGATGACCAGGTTGGGTTCTTTAGAATGCCATTTGGTCTGTCAAACACTGTGGTAAATTATTGTATATTTAATTCATTTCATAGTCATTTGATTTCCGATGGGCGTGTTACCTTGAGACCAGTATCAAAAATCAGTAAATCTAAATCTAAACATTGAAAAGTTTCGTAAAGTATTCATGATTAAGATAAAACAATTCCTAATGATTTCTACATAATTCTGATAATAAGTATTATCTCTGCCCGGTATAGAGGGACATTTAGGTGGCTCAAATTCCTCAAGCGAACGCTGTTCTTACGTCAGTGGAGTATGAATGAGAGTTGACTGGAACGCCTCAGCGACAGTTAGCGTCATAATAAAAGGTAAATTATCATGAGAAGCCTCTCATCTCGTTCTCTCGGCGTAGGAGGAAGCGAGACTTAATAAGCATATGTAAATTGCGTAATAAGTAGGAAATGATTGTAATGGCCGACAAGGGAAAATCTCATTAGAGACAAAACGACGTTCATAAAGCAGCGCCATCCAGTTTCCTTTGACATAATGTCGGAAATCCCCGAATAAATCTGTCTAATCATACGGCATAACGTGCCAACTACGCACTAACATAGCATTACAGAGGACTAACTAAGACTCCGAGTAGTCGACTTTGTAATAAGACAGCGGCAAGATTCACTGCTGAAGTTGCTGGCCTGCAGCGCCCTGATAACGTGACATTTTCTTATATGATTCCCCGACACTACAATCTGACAATCTCCGGACGCTACAAGGTGGAATATAATATATATAATTACCAATATTAGCTAAAGTATTTAAAACAAGGGCACCATTACATGTTTTAAACTGCAAACTATTATAAGATGCGAAGCTACGATGTAAATAATAACTTAAAAGCTCGCTGGGACAAGCTTAAGGGCGGAGAAGTCGACCTATTTCGATAATTTTATTAGATTAATATGAATATTTTATAATTAGAAGTAAATGAGTTATGTTTCTAATGAAGTTTCAACATTGAGAATCGCAAAGGTTTCGTTCGGATTCATAATTCTATGTTTTTGGTATGTACCATCCACATAGACAATTTTCGGCGTTATTATATTTTTTCTTAAAAAATTTTTGGACGCCACTGTGGTGGCATTTAGTATTGGATTCCGCTCAAAAACAATAAGATATAAAAAACTAAATCTTACCTTGTTTGAACATTTCATTCTTTAGGTGCGTGTTCACAAAAAACGCGGACAGAGCAACGGACATTTTTGAAAGTCGATTAAAATTTGCTGACGAGCGATCTCCGACGATAAAATGCAATATACTCTTCTGCTTTCGCAACGAATAGTATAATAATCAGTTTCGTAACTTGTTATTACAGATATTTGCTACAATGACAAGCCCCTCTTGAATATTCCCTTATTCACACTGTAATTCCCTGATAGCAGTTGTATATTACATAGACTGGTCAGTTTGAGTTTATGAATATTCAGTTGGGATTGAGGATTTAAGCTAGCTTGAGTATTATAGTTATTACAGGGCTTTTTACGAAACCAGCCATATACCATAAAGTGCCGTTACAGCTAAAGGTCTAAAATGGCGGAAAGCGTAATCCTCCAAGAAGATTTGATAGATCAAAACGTATAAAATATAACGCGATTTGCCCAGTTATTAATGTTATTATACCGTGCGGTGTCAAGTGCCATCATGATATAGTTTTCAGGAATATATTAATAATAATAATTATAATAATATTCGTAAATAAGGTTTATAGTAATTAGTAGGAAAATTTGCCAAGTTACTTAAATTTTATTGAACCTGTATAACCCATGTAGGATAGTTATCCAGTGAGTATAGGACAAAAAAAACATTTACCTTGCAAAAGGTACTATGTGGTTAAGGACATCGGCTTGGCAACCTTGGAAAAAATAAATTTTGTTCGCTTATCCAGAAAGTCGCAAGACTTAGTGCCACCATTAGCGCCTTCAAATATCCGGATGTAACACCAGAGCACATCACAGATGCTAGAACACGGTTTTTCGTTGATTTATATGGTGGCAACATGGAAGAGAAAACCCTTAAAGTAATCCGCTACCAACGTTTCGCTAAATCTACTTAAAAAAGCATATTAAAATCTTGCTTCTTTGCCACCAACGAAGGACGCTGCCCGGTATCATGCATTTAGGACTTACCATCAAGTCCAAAAATGGCAGGGGACTCAAAAAACCCAGAAGACGGGGGCTGGAAACTTGGCAGCAATGGGCTCGCTCCACTCACAATGACAGAGCAACATGCACCTGAGCGCTTATTGAAATTCATTTCATGCACCTGTCGAAAAGGATGCGGCGGAGCATGTGATTGCAGGAATGCTAGGTTGAAGTGCTCTGTTGTGTGTGGCTTCTGCAGTGGCCAATCGTGCGAAAATGTGAGGGAGGTTCTTATCGGCAGCGAGGACGAAGATGACGAACCTTTGTCAATAGAAGAACAATTCATAAAAAGCACCGATGATGGTGATGATGATGATGCTGAGGTCGCAGATTATTCTTATGAAAAAGTCAACATACCGCCAGCAAGATCATCAAAAAAGAGAAAACGCTAAGATCGCGAAGCTATGGATTAAGCCTATCGGGGAAACCACCAAAAAAAAACGCGCCACTTACTCTACCTCAAGGTGGTAGGTGGAAATGAGTATAAGTGCAGTATAGCGCAATTTAAATGTCGTTATGGTCATTAGAACTTTTGCAATAATTGAAACGAGTGATATGAATGGAGAACTATGATAGTATTTTATATGTTATATTATAAGTGTTTCTCTTCAGTTTGACGAAGTAAATTATGGGATTAGGTCATATTGCAAACATTAATTATAAAACGCATCCTGACAACATTGAAATTGCACGATACTGTACCTACTTTGAATTTTCAAACTTATTATAAATATATAAAAACGTAATAAATAGCGAGAAACAATCGCAAAAATTGGGTTTTACTATTTTTTGTAAAAAATGTTCATCTTTTCGCCGCTGTAACTCGTGACTTATTATTACTACCCCACCTTTTCCAAGGTATAACTGCCTGCTGACTGGGCTATAGTGATTATCTTCATTTACGTTTCTTTTGAGAATACACATGACATATCAGAAATGCACATATCCAATAGAGGCCATTTAAATTGATAACAATGTCATATTGATGAAAACCATTGAATAGGAGGAATTCGGAAACTAATATTGTTTTGAAATCGTTTAAGTTAGCAGATACAAAATTAGTGCCATTAAAATCTCCTACAATTAATACATTTTTAACGTCAACGAGACTAAATTTGAAAGATTCTGGAAATGCCTCCAAATCATTAGTACTTATGTGTGGAGAAACATACACCACGTAAACATACAAATATTAGTTATTTATAGAAACTTTGCAGTCTAGCAGGTCATTAGCTAGATATAAATTATTTAAATAATAATTATTAAGCTGAACTATACGGAAATCTGATTTAAGAGCTAAGAGAACGTCACCGCCGCCGTATTTAGCCGAGGTCTGCTTAAAGTCTTAACAAAACACCGTGAAACGGTCAGGTAAAAATTCACTACTTAAAAGCATCTTCTTTCAACCACGTCTCCACAATAGCAATACAGTCGAATTCCAATTCGTAGGCCGAAATAAACAGTTCTTTTGAAAATATACTGAAAATTGCGTTGATCTGTTGAGTTCATCTAATTTAACGATGTTAACTGTGGTGAATCATGAATATACTTAATTTATATAGAAATTCTTCAAGCAAGTTCGTTTTTTTGTTGGCAGTAATGTTCTTGGTGACGAGGTGTTTCATCCGGCCATACTCTGAACTCTCCCCTCATAATTTAACCAGTCTCATATGTTGTGGTGATGATTCCAGTTGGCGTACTCTGGCATTCCTATTAGTGGCGGACACCATAAAGTATAATATTCTTTCTGCGGAAATTAATTTTTATAATTTTGACATGTAAAGGGCACTTTTCAGAACCCTTTGACATTAGGAAATGTCTTACTTTTCACAATCAATTACGAAAAGTAAAATATTACACAACTGGTTTTGTAAAATTTCATAGTAGGTTATTTAGATCTGACGAGCTATGAAAGTGATGAGCTGTCAGGCCGTTACAACCTACTGGATTGTGTTTAAACGTATAAAATTCAGAGTTTTCTTCTCATGAAATATAAAATTGGTGAAAAATAGAAAAAATCTTGCATGAAACACGTTGGGAAACACTATTTTGTGTAACTCGCATCCTTTTCAGGAACTCGCTAGCGCTCGTTCCGCAGAAATCTGCTCCTTACGCAAAATAGTACTTTTCCCAACCGGTTACATAAATAGCTATTCCGATACTTTTTGAATTATTTCCTTAAATTCTATATATGGACGATTTAGAAGAGGTGGTGTCAGGAAGTAATTTAATATATTTTAGGGTATCGATTTCTCTTTGTAAAGTACCTAACCATTAATGTTTTCAAATCTTGTATACTATTACCCATCTGATAACACTTTTTGCAACTCCAATTAATGTTCTTAGATCGAATTGATTTAACTTCAGCAGCAGATAAATCAGCACAAGAGTGGTAATAATAATCTTTACAAATGCTTCACCATGAAAGTTTATGTTTGGTTTTACCGCACAATTACACTTGACTACAGGCATAGTTAGTGATTAAAATGAAATGAAGAAACATTTCTGATAGGAATGTCTATAAACTACTATGGTTCCTTCAATGGAGATACAATTACTGCAGTATATGTAGGTAATGTTTACAAGCCTAATTTAGGTGTAATTGTACTGACAGTATTAACAAGTTTGTGATGAAACATTTATAAAAAAATAGATACAGGCTATGAAGAGGGAAAGCAGCTTAGAAGCGTTAATTTGAACTATCTGTAGTACTAAATCATCGGTATGATCTATGCTCTGGGTATTGAAGGTCAGTGTATCGATCAGATGATGTTCGTAACAAAGTTTTGAAATACTCCCTTATGACAGGGACTGAAATGTCATTTTCTGTCCATCCGGGATTAAATATTGACGGAAATCCCGGAAGCATAAAATAACAAACAAAAAATGTAACAGGTGTTTTATTGATTTAATATTTACCTAAATTAATGTTGTTACAATTCGTCATATTTACTGGGTGAATGAAGCAGATATTTGACCTACGCGGCTTCCCTTTTATCAATATGTCAGATACACCATCTTCACTCATAATAGAGGTCATGACACTAGCAATGGCAATGTTTCCAAATTAATCTTGTAATAACGTAACATTACTATGGCTACGAAGTGATCAATCAGTGAATACGAAAAATATCGTATGTACCTTGCGAAGTACTTTTAATCCCTCAGGTAAATTATGTTATTAATAGGTAAGTTATTATTAATTATAAACTTTACCTTCGGGATTAAAAGTACTACTTCAGTCCCGCCGGCGCCGTATGTAAAACTATTGATTATTGACTATTGAACTGGATTTATTTTAGTTTATTATATTTTTTTACTTTAGTTTAGTTTCGTACTTATATTTGCTTATATTTTGCATTCTGTATTATTTATTTTTTTATGTACATAATATATTTCTAAATTAAATTCTGTACATCACCGATGAACATTAATTGTCCTTTTAGAGAACACTTAGAGCCGTAAACTACCCCAAGTTATTAAATAAAAGTTACTATTGATAATAACTTAATGTTCAACGTAGACGACTTAACTATACTATAAAGGTATTATTATAAGGGTGGGTTTTTATTGTACTAGATACTGGTATCATAATTACCACATAAACTTGCGTTATAGCCGCTACATCGCATAGATGCTGTAAAATGAAGTGATACAGGGTGAACGTGGAAATTACTTATAGATTTCTTAACACAACGTTTAGAGGCTGCCATAAAAAAGTTTACCTCTTAAAGTGGCAACATTAGTGGCGAATGAAATATATTTATCCCGGCGTTTAAGTTCCAAATCCGATTACTTATGTTTATATAGCACCTGAGGGACTCAAGCAACAAAATCTACATTTTATACGGAAGATTCAATTTCGAGATACTTCTTATATACGCTGAGGTGCATGAGAGTCAATCCTGGGGCCTAAAAAACCGCAACGTTACCGCCGAGCTATACGTAACCAATAACATCGTCGGCAGGGGAGGAAGACAGACACAAGGACGCGGCGAGGGTTAGACAAGAAAGGGTCGTCTCCCTGGAATGACTATGTAGCATCTGTTCCGATTCCCAATAATGTGCAGCCGGGAGAAATCATATTAAAATACCTAAAGTGCGCCCGAAGGTGTATTTGCCGTCCACATACCTGCTTTATGTTTTGTTCGTTGTATCAGGAATCGATAGCTGTGTCTAATGTTATAATACTTGGCATGGATGCTCACCTTTGAACACGACGGGATCGCATCTTCCGTAGCAATGGGTATCAATTTACTCTATTAACTTAATTACTACCAATTTGCGTTCATGCTCCTCACAATATATATATATATATATATATATATATATATATATATATATATATATATATATATATATATATATATATATATATATATATATATATATATATATATATATATATATATATATATATAAGGGTCCGCCAATAGGGACGCTCGATCTTTGACAGCTCATGGCGGCCATGTTGTTTGTGGTAGAGTTGGCAAACGTAGTTGTTATTATTCAGTGTATCTTCACAAATCACCATGAACCAATTCAGCCGCGAGCAACATGTGCAAATCGTTAAAACTTATTACGAAAATCATTCATCGGTTCGAGCAACATTCCGCGCGCTCCGCCAATTTTACGGTGCAATTGATCGTCCTGCTGAGTCGACTATCCGTCGTTTGATTAACAAATTCGAGGCAACCGGTTCGGTGAACAATCAGCCAACACCGACGCGTCGTCGAAACGTCCGATCTGCCCAGAATGTCGCCGCTGTGCGCGATAGTGTGCGTGAAAATCCGCGACAGTCAATTTCACGTCGCGCACAGGAACTCCGCCTTTCGGAAACATCACTTCGCCGAATCTTGCATCTGGATTTGGGCATGCATCCGTACAAGATCCAGCTGACACAAGAGCTCAAAATAAACGACCATAGACAGCGCCGTATCTTCGCTGATTGGGCTTTAGAGCAGTTGGAAGTCGACCCCGATTTTGGTCGCAAAATCATCTTCAGCGATGAGGCACATTTTTGGTTAAATGGGAATGTCAACAAGCAGAATTGCCGTTATTGGGCCGAGAACAATCCACAGGAGGTCCACCAGGTCGCAATGCACCCAGCAAAGGTAACTGTTTGGTGTGGATTTTGGGCCGGAGGCATCATCGGGCCGTATTTCTTCGAGAACGACGATGGTGTGTCCATCACGGTAAACGGCGAACGATACAGATCCATGATAACGAACTTTTTCTGGCATGAAATCGACAATATGGATGTCGAGGATATGTGGTTTCAGCAGGAAGGCGCTACGAGCCACACAGCGCGCGCCACAATGGATCTTCTGCACGAGCGCTTCGGAGGAATGGTTATCTCGCGCGGAGGCGACATCAACTGGCCACCGAGATCGTGCGATTTAACCCCACTAGACTATTTCTTGTGGGGTTTTCTTAAATCACAGGTCTACGCAAACCAACCACAAAACACTGATGCCCTCAAAGTCAACATACGCCACGCCATCGATGAAATACAGCCCGATTTGTGCGCCAGAGTCATTGAAAATTGGACTTCTCGTATGCGCGCCACCCAGCGAAGCCGAGGTGGACATTTGACCGATATTATTTTCCATACATAATGCCTTCGAATACTCTTTCAAACAAAAAATAAATTTCATTTATACCTCTCACACAACTTGCTTTATTTCATTTTAAAGATCGAGCGCGCTTATTGGCGGACCCTTTATATATATATATATATATATATATATATATATATATATATATATATATATATATATATATATATATATATATATATATATATATATATATATATATATATATAACTTGGGTGTTTAGCAATTCATTACATAGAGAAATAAGCAAATAGATGAATAATAAGGAAGACACACTTACCAGTTGCATATCTGGATACCTTGTACACTTAGAAGTTGTACAAGTTCTTTCACCTGCACTGAGGATCTTCAGAGTGATGTACGATTTGTTTTATTGATCACTTATACTTCATTTAAGATATTCATACTTTACACAACACAACTTCATACAACACTTTCAGTGACATTTTATGACATTAGTTTTTGACGGAACTGACATTCATAGAAAACACAAACCTAATTCTACTATTTATAATTTATATTTGTTCTATTTCATCATATTATATATAAAAGCATTAGGCATACAGTTATCCAGAATATGTTAAACTTTAAAATACAAAAAATCTTGTAGAATATATTAAAACAACTACTTTTCCTAGCTATATGCTAGAAAATGTTGAATTACAAAATATACAATAGAATTCTGGAGCATTTAAAGAGGGAGTGATACAGAAATTGCTTGCTTTCACCCTGGAATATATTTATTAACTTTTAAGTTCTTTGCTATTCATATATGTTTTGCGAAAAGAAATCTTGGGTTTGTAGCAATTCATTACATAGAGAAATAAGCAAATAGATGAATAATAAGGAAGACACACTTACCAGTTGTATATCTGGACATATATACGGAAACGAACTTAAATATATTTAAAAAAATATATTACATTCAAAAACTAATGTCATAAAATGTCACTGAAAGCGTTGAAGTATTAATATTTTAAATTCAAGTATAAATGATCAATAAAACAAATCGTACATCACACTGAAGATCCGTAATCTTTTTTTTTGACGTAATGTTTCTGAGCTATTTCAAGATACATTACTAAGCTGTATCAAAATATGTTTCCGTTACATCACATGAACGTTTCTAGGACGTTTACGTTTCTATGGACATGGACTATGTGTTTTCAGAAATGTTTCTATTGAAACATCCAAAAGTAATCATTATTCCGAATTCTTTTCTGGTTTTTGTTCTGTGTCTTTAAAGTCTCTGAGCGTCTTCAGTAACGTTACAGATAAATCTCATACTATGTTTCTGATATAAAACATGAATATCTCTACATATGTTTCAGAAATGTTTCACTTGAAATGTTTCCAAATATACCGTCGTTTAGGGAGGTATTTTGCGGTCCCGGCCATATTTCTGCAGTGTCTCTGAGCTCTAGCTAGATATGTTTTAGTCACAAAAGATATGTTTTGGAAACGATCAGACACATATATTTGTTTACTGGGGAATACCCCATTTTAAAGAAAACTTTCAATATCATCCTTAAATTTCCTCTCTTACAGTTTTTGAAAATTTGTCAGGGTTTAGGAGATAGTGGCAAACATAGAAAAAAAGCTCTTTTTCGGAGTTGCTAAATGTGCTTTGATATTTCTAACAATGTAACTCTTCTATATTCTATTTGACTTAACGGTGACACAAAATTATACTATGGGTACTCCTATTTTAAATCAAATGTAATGCTGAAGAAATTTCCTCCCTCATAGTTTTTTTAAAAATGTATCTCGGTTTACCAGATATTGGCACAAATAGAGAAGCAGTTCGTTTTTGAGATGTTCACCTCCTATAACTTCTAAACTGGCTATATTTCAGAAAAGATCTCGATATTTATTCAGGGGATGAAAATTAATCAATGTCTGCAAAGGTACCTCGGGGACCTCTCGAGCAGACGTACACCTCTATGTGGTGTCTGTACTATATAATGCAATCCGATGTATATTAATTTTCTTACATGTGCGACTCATTTAAATAATACTGAAAATAAGTATTATCATTCAACTGTAACGAACTATTTTAATTCCGATGCATCGTACATAGTAGAAATTTTACTACAAAAAATACTTATGAGTAAATAAATCTTGTCGGCCGTTGCAGCAGCGGCAGCCGGAGCGTCTCAATGTCGCAGTTGGGATTCCAGGAAGGAAGCGCCGAGAATCCAGAGTTATGTAAAAGGCCTGTTATTAGTCAAGCCCCCCCCGGAAATTAGACTATGAGATATGTGCGGGCCTGCTAGCCATGTTCCACAAGATAGACGACATCGATAATGCCGAAGCTCAGTTTTAGAGACGTTCGTGAGCTTAATATCGCAGAATGACATCTCATATAAATTATATTACAGCATAATAGATTTCAAGTTATATGCTCAGTTCAGGCATACCACATACAGTGTGTCGGCGGTATGAATGTAGAGCAAGTGCGGGGATGCATAGAAGCCGGTTTCGAGGGGTAGACAACATCCGACGTTTTACACAATACACTATACGATCAGCCTGTCATTAGCTACGATGCAAAGGTTTCGTTTAGGCACAGATGAATATCTCGGAAAATAAAATGTACTATAGATATGATACAAAAATATACGTAAATATGGTACCGAATTAATTTTGCTATGCCTGGCGACACCAAATATATGCTCTGGTAATCTATTATTCCCTCTGAAAAAGTAAACGAAAATGGATAAAGTCGTTATATCGATAATAGACTTCTAAACAAATAAAAATACTTTCTGCGCAGACATAATACCTTTGATGTGAAAGTTTGAACAGCATTCCGAGGCCCATTTGTAATGTATTTCTGTATGAGGAGGTAATGACGTGAGGAAGTTAAATGTGTTTTCCAAAGAATTCACGGTAGGTGTTGCTACAACGGCAGCCACTTTATTTACTTTTTTATACAAAAATATTTGGATGTAGTAGTATACCAATAATAAATTCCGTGCCTTACATAAAGTACATACATAGTTGAAAATAATATACTGGGTGATTAACACTGCCAATTAATTTAAATGACCCAAGAAACATAATTCCTCATTCATTCCGTTCATTTTCGTTTCTGGTTTATTACAGTTAATTGTTGTTGATATTGTGAGGATTTTTATGCAACAGCATCTATCCTGATTTTGAATTCTTTGATTTTAATTTGTTTTGTTTTTAATAAGTAACTCACTTTAATGAATCAAGTCATAAGTGTATCATGTAATTTATCAAGTATCACCCGAATTTCTAATTATACATATTTATACAAGTTAAGCAAAAACTATTATCCATTTTAAGAACTACACTAAATGAGCGATTTTTAAAATTAACTTGCTAATTTCTTTTACAGTATGAAGAGTTTAAGTTAGCTAATAAAAAAAATACACTTGTATCGGGCAAACATTTTGTTTAGCAATTGTAGAAAATTTAAAGACTGTTATAGCTTTCTTAAATTGAAATTTAAAATCAGAGCATGGTAACACTTATCTCAAGTTGAGTTCAAAATAGTAATTTTTTTATGTTCGAGAAAATAATATTGTATGTTACGATAACTACTTTGTAATTACTTTGCAGATTATTTAATAAATGAAATTTATTATTTCTATTACTGAATTGATTTTGGAAGAATTTTGGAAGAAAAGAGATTGGTTTGCATTTTAACTAGTACATTTATTTATTTATTTACTTATAAGTGATTTATGGATGGCAGTTCAATAATATTGAACAAAAATGTACTTAATCTATACCCTGGTTCCGAAATAGTGTGGAGTGATTCATCACCAGCATATGGACGGCTCAGGGAGATGAGGGGCGAAGGGAACGAAATTCCATTGGCGTACCATTTTAGAGGGGGCAGAATAAAAAAAATGAAATAAAATATCCAAGTTATTAATATTGTTTTTAAGTGTACTTGTAATGGTTTTTTTATTATCTTAAGAAAAATACTGTCATTAGATGGTTTTAAAAATGTGTGATATGTATACTCTATAGTACTCTATACGTTTTCTTTATCAAGTGCAAGTACCAAATATTTTTTTCGCCATAAAACAATTTCGTTTTTCTCAAGACTTCAAATTCATCTCATGCATAGTTCTCAAAAGAACTTTCCGATATAACTTGGGTAAAGACTGATCGTCAGAAATAGCAAGTGAAATTATCTTCAGTGTCGGAATCTCATTTTTAAAAAAGAAACCATGGATAATCCGGCGAATTGCGTATTTAACATCTTCGTCGACGTCAATTTTCTTTCTGCCACGAGTTTCCGTTTTCTTCTTTTTTGCACTGGCTTCCTCATCTGTAATTGCCCGAAACACAATTTTCACACAGACTTTTGTCAACGAAGCCCATATATCAACTGCCTCAGTTTTAGGGATTCCAGAATACCGTTCCAATATTCCTTCGGATACATTTTCAGTCCTCCTCCTGTCAAATTCGGTCGCTTACGATTGGAATTATTGGTTTTAGAACCACTACTACTCGCATTAGCATAAAAACACTAAACACTCGCGTATAACTTAATATTATAATTAATTTATATCGCGAATCAACCGTACATAAGATAATGAAACGCCACTGTCGCGCCAAAACATACATGTATGAAACAGCGTATGCGTCAATATATCCAAGGAAATCCCGTGTCTTTACCTCTGATCAATGAAATTAAATTTAATTTAGAACCGCCTAAAACTCACCAATGAGAGCGGTAGACCCGGTTACTAATGAGTTCTGCCCACCATTTCTATAGAGTGTACACAAATTTGCACACTAAGAAAATCTGTGATCCATTGCAAATAGGCAAACCGTTCAATTGTGATGGTGGTGTGATATTATGTATGAATCACTCCACACTATTTCGGAACCAAGGTATACCCTGAGATAACCTAACTTAAATTACAATGAACAAGGGATACCAAAATCCTGCACGAAACACACTTTTCACACAGACTTTTGTCAACGAAGCCCATATATCAACTGCCTCAGTTTTAGTGATTCCAGAATACCGTTCCAATATTCCTTCGGATACATTTTTGATCATTTTCAGTCCTCCTGTCAAATCGGACGCTTACGATTGGAATTATTGGTTTTAGAACCACTACTACTCGCATTCGTCGCTTCCATCGCATAAAAACACTAAACACTCGCGTATAACTTAATATTATAATTAATTTATATCGCGAATCAACCGTACATAAGACAATGAAACGCCACTGTCGCGCCAAAACAATATGAGAAACATTTAAAAATATAATAAAAAGGTGTTTGGTTTGTTACATTTTCTTGTCAATGTTAATCCTTGTAAACACAAAAACTATCACACGCATAAGATACTATTGCACTATGGTGGAGATCCCTACTGGTGGTTTGCTGTAACTGCAATACCTTCCTTGCTGTGATAACAGCTTAAGATAACTCACAGAAAAAAATGAGTACTTCTCATGGATTTTATGGGATATCTTCTTGGAAATATTATTATCTTGTTGTTAAGCTATTTTACAGCTTTGGAATCCCTCTGTGGATGCGACAAAAACTGCTACATACGTACCTATAACACCCTAGATACTATATCACTGCTTGACTATAAACACTACTTCTTGAAATTCACATGATATTATTTATGTTTATGATATATTTATGAAATTCACATTGATATTTTATATGACATAACACCTCGAAAACACAGGTGATTATTGTTATGCCCAAATTAATAACATTTACTTAAATTTTACTACATTAATTGTTACTTTGCTTGTAGAAAAATCTAAACCGTGGCTACCATCTTCAAGTGTCGTGGTAAAGTCTTAGCATTATTATCCGTAGTGAAGGAAGTGTATAGATAAAATAAAATAAAAAAACACTTCCTTAGTTGCATTATCCTTCCTTTAAGTAATAGCCACCTGCCAACCAATCAAGTATTGTCATTATTATGGTTTTTAGATTTCACTACAGATTCTTATTTAAAACATTTCACATATTATATTTTTAATCCTTGCACAGTTCCGTATAGGATCAATTATACAAATCAAGTATAGGATACTAGAATTATTAAGTCTTTTTGGACTATGGTGGTCTTTTTTGAAGTTAGACTCGATTGGGAAGCAACGCCCTCATATTTGTCATATAAATAAGAGTAATATAGTAATGTCGCTAGAAGAAATTGTTTGTATACTTCCAAACCAAATTTGTGAGACCCCGTATATAAATTTACCTAACAAGCCCCCCAAAAGAGATTTTCCTTCGACGCATTTCCTTCATTTGTCGTTCGACGCGAGGTGTATGTTTGTGCAAGAATTGGAGGAATTGACTGGCTCCACCAGTTCCGCGTAGGTGTACAAGGACCAAACGCCATTCGCTTTGATGTTTTTTGATTAAGTTGTTTGCCGGCGTGTAATTGAAACCGAAACTATGGCTGGATTGGCAAATGCGTAATCTGTATGCAAGATGGGCGTCCGCGCTATCTCAGATACGTACCACGTTTTAGTATCGATGAGTGTGACTCCCAGTCCCACCTTGCATCTCATAAATTACCGAGCAAAAACTTAATTTTCACCCTAAGGAGCAGAACAACCTTGCAGATTATTGAAATTCAAGTTATGAAGAATGTCTCGGTCCGTTATTAATTCATAATTGGTGATATGTATTATACATGTCATCCGATTCAATGTATTCTAATCGATGAAAGAACTTTCAGATAATATAATTTTGGTTTTTCTTCCAGGGGCAAACGAATAGTTAGAAACTATTCCAGGCTTAGGCATGACTTTATCACGAGTTGCAGACCTCCACATAACACCCTATTATCTAGAAAACGCTAGAGCACATGTATATTGTAAATTCAGGTTGCTCCTGCTGATCGGAATATAAAATGTATGAACGGCAGATTAAAGTAAGGCAATAAAAGTTTGGCTGGTAATCCATAGTGCATAGGCGAAATACAATTTTAAAGTAGCAAATGGGAAAGATAAAAATGTAGCAAGAGAAATTGCTGATGTCAAGGTAATCCGTCATATTTGTGAAATTGCATTAGAGTAATACTCCAAGTTACATTATTGTAAAGACATTATTATATTATGTCTTATAGTGGTAGTTATTCATGTTGTTGTCGGTAAGCAAATCCCTCTTGGGTTCAGGGGCTTACTTATAGTCTAAGATCCGGCCGCTGATTTCTGCACCACAGTTTTTTTATGAAACTTAATTCCAATGAATGATTAATGATGAAGTAATATATTGCTGCCGGATTGCCAATCAAAGTGCCTCAATTACTTTTAATTAAATGTATTTTAATTAGCAATTAATAATTTTTGATGTGAATTTAACAGAATTAAAAAAAATATGTGAAGAATGTAAAAAAAAGGTTGACAGCTCTCAGTCAACTGCAACCTCTTGGTTGCTAGGTGCCAAAAATTAAAAAACAATATTACTTGAACTACGCCACATGTATCCTTGTTTACAAATGAAGCAACAGTTTTAGAATTTCTTCTATGTCGCTAGCATGTCTAGATCGAAATTAATTTATTAAAATCATGGCAACCATTAATTGCGGCGACTAATTTTTTACAGGCAACCTCTTTAAACTTTAGCATAAATTTAGTATATAAGATTATCTTAAAAAATTTACTACAGCAAATAAGCAACAATAACATACATGTTTACACCTGGCAACCTAGAGGTTACAGCTCACTAAGAGTTGGCAACACTTATTTTAATTCTTCACAGCATCTTCTTTCAAATTATGTTAAATTGACTTTAAAAATTTTTAATTGGAATTCATTAAAATAAATTCATTATAATACATTTATTTAAGGTAATATAAGGCAATTTTTGATAGAGAGCAGTAATATATTACTGCCCAATGTAATAGATTATTGTTATAATACTGTAATATTACTTTAACTACGCCACATTGTATCCTTGTTTACAACATGAAGCAGCAGTTTTAGAAATTCTTCTATGTCGCTCCCATATCCAGAGCGCAATTAATTAATTAAAATCATGGCAACCACTACTTGTGGCGATTTTTATAGGCAACCTCTTTAAACTTTAGTATACATTTAGTATCACTCGGAGTAGTTTCCACAAACACCAAAACACTTTCACTTCGCTCCACACTTATATAATCTTATCCATCACTTATACTTACAATCACTTATCACTTATACAATCTTATATACATTTAGTATATAAGATTTTCTTGAAAAATTTACTGCAGCAAATAAGCAACAATAACATACATGTTTACACCTGGCAACCTAAAGGTTGCAGCTCACTGAGTGTTGGCAATACTTATTTTAATTCTTCACATAATCTTCTTTCAAATCATGGTAAATTTACTTTAAAAAAATTTAATTGGAATTCATTAAAATAAATGCATTATAATACATTTATTTAAGGTAATTTAAGGCAATTTTGATAGAAAACAGTAATATATTACTGCCATATGTAATATATTACTGTTATATTACTGTAATATTACTTTAACTACGCCACATTGTATCCTTGTTTACAATATGAAGCAGCAGTTTTAGAATTTCTTCTATGTAGCGCGCATATCCAGAGCGCAATTAATTAATAAAAATCATGGCAACCACTACTTGCGCCGATTTTTTACAGGCAACCTCTTTAAACTTTAGTATAAATTTAGTATATAAGATTTTCTTGAAAAATTTACGATAGCAAATAAGCAATAATAATATACATGTTTACACCTGGCAACCTAGAGGTTGCAGCTCACTGAGTGTTGGCAATACTTATTTTAATTCTTCACATAATCTTCTTTCAAATCATGGTAAATTTACTTTAAAAAAATTTAATTGGAATTCATTAAAATAAATGCATTATAATACATTTATTTAAGGTAATTTAAGGCAATTTTGATAGAAAACAGTAATATATTACTGCCGTATGTAATATATTACTGTTATATTACTGTAATATTACTTTAACTACGCCACATTGTATCCTTGTTTACAATATGAAGCAGCAGTTTTAGAATTTCTTCTATGTAGCGCGCATATCCAGAGCGCAATTAATTAATAAAAATCATGGCAACCACTACTTGCGCCGATTTTTTACAGGCAACCTCTTTAAACTTTAGTATAAATTTAGTATATAAGATTTTCTTGAAAAATTTACGATAGCAAATAAGCAATAATAATATACATGTTTACACCTGGCAACCTAGAGGTTGCAGCTCACTGAGTGTTGGCAATACTTATTTTAATTCTTCACATAATCTTCTTTCAAATCATGGTAAATTTACTTTAAAAAAAATTAATGGGAATTCATTAAAATAAATGCATTATAATACATTTATTTAAGGTAATTTAAGGCAATTTTGATAGAAAACAGTAATATATTACTGCCGTATGTAATATATTACTGTTATATTACTGTAATATTACTTTAACTACGCCACATTGTATCCTTGTTTACAACATGAAGCAGCAGTTTTAGAATTTCTTCTATGTAGCGCGCATATCCAGAGCGCAATTAATTAATAAAAATCATGGCAACCACTACTTGCGCCGATTTTTTACAGGCAACCTCTTTAAACTTTAGTATAAATTTAGTATATAAGATTTTCTTGAAAAATTTACGATAGCAAATAAGCAATAATAATATACATGTTTACACCTGGCAACCTAGAGGTTGCAGCTCACTGAGAGCTGGCAACACTTATTTTAATTATTCCCATCATCTTCTTTCAAATCATGGTAAATTTACTTTAAAAAAATTTAATTGGAATTCATTAAAATAAATGCATTATAATACATTTATTTAAGGTAATTTAAGGCAATTTTTGATAGACGACAGTAATATATTACATTCGGCAGTAACATATTACATTGTCATTAATCATATTTGAGTTAACACGCTGACGGGCATTCTGTGATTACTGATTGTTTGTTGTTTAACATATGTATTTTCACTAGGTAATAAAAAATATATTGTTATCTACGGATTCCTATAGTCATAAATAAGCTGATTACGGACCAATAGAAATAAAGGGCTATAAATGTCAATATCAAATTATGAAATTTTATTTATTACGTTTTTATTTTTTTTTTTTTATTAATTTAGTTCATTTTTGTTAGGGTCGATATAATAGACGTCGCAAAATTGAGGCCTCACTGTGGCCAAAACGTCCATAGACGTCTCCATATCAGCCGCATCTACTTCTTCCCTATTATCCCCACGTACTGTCAACGCTACATTGCAGCGTATGGACGAACATAGTGGTTAGCATTGTGAATCTATATCAAACCGACCCATATGCAAATCCTGCCAAAAACACATTTTTACGTATTTTATTGTTTTTTTTTAATAGATCTAGGTATATTAGGCAAGTGGGCTTAAAATCCAAATCGGAACTTTAAGTGGGGGACTCTAAGTGAGGGAGGGAGATTTTTGAGGTTTTACGGTTATATCTTCTAAAAGACTAGATAATATCAAAAATATTAATATATTAAAAATTGTAGAGCATTAAATTCTGCATTGAATGAATCCAGATGTATTGATTATGAATTAGATTCATAATAACTTTTTTTTCATAATAACTTTTAATAATAAATAACTTTTTTATGGACCACTTTATTGATAGAAACCAGAACGAATATTTTTCATAAATATGTAATATTTGTCCAAATTTGCTGAGCACTAGTTGGGAACGGGTGAAACAAAAAATATGCATCTGATTTCATTAAATGCAGAATTTAATGCCTTACAACTTTTAATAGAGCAATGTTTTCGATATTGTGTGTCCTTTACGCGATATAACCGTAAAATCGCAAAAATATCCGTTTTGGGGGTACATTTTTACCCCCCACCACTTAAATACAACTCCGCCGGAGGGGGGAAATCTAGGATAGTCATATTGGGCAGCAAATGAAGCCATTAAAACAATAAAACTGTTTGTAGCAATTATTTCCGATTCGTCTAATTTTTTGGTTTTACAATACTGGCCTACAGTCTCAATAGCGTGTAATTATTTTTTGCACACACAAATTAATTGATTTATTAGATATTTACTACCTATGACATCCATTACGATAGTTTTATATGTACTCTTTATACAAACTTAAAAAAGTCCGAAAAACTCATTTAATAGACAACGAATTAACATCATAGTGCATAATCGTATTTTTTTTGACTGAAGAAACAATCCAAGTAAACAAAATCTAAAAACTTGTTGCTATGTGTAAGGGGAACATTTTTAATACGTCCCGGATTATTCCTCTATGTGTATTCCTGAGATAATATTTTGTTTGTTGCCCCCGTATAAGAATAGTGTAGGAAGAATTGAAAGTGGTAGGATTTCTCTGGAATGCAGGCAGATTTCACATATTTTAGAATTTTTCTGTTACTATTCCAACTCATCAAATAATATGTTTAACGGTGTACTTCGTAGTTAATAATTTATTTAGTTAATGAACTCTTTAATATTTTCGAGTTTGTATAAATAGTGCAAGTATAAACAGTTGACTAAGACCTAGTTGCTATATGCAGTAGGAATATATTAATATTTAAGATCATCGACAAGCAAGCAAAAAATATTTTCTCTCGGCTATGCGGCATGAGCCTGACCTGATCGAACAGTTACTCTTAAATGTGTCCAATATCTCCGCCGATACACCTGCAGCACTATCGTAATCTTGTAAAGTGCATATCTGTGCCTATGAGGACGCTCCAAAACGGCAATAGGATACGGAGGAATATCGGAAAGGGATCGAGGCTACCTACCATTCCGACATAATAGCTATAGTCATCATGTGACCGGTTGCGATCGTGTGCATCAATCCGTGGTATAGAGCAACAGCGGCGTAGGGGCATTGGTGTCGGATGGGCTGAGGAATTAGTTTCGTTAGGATTTATTGGTTATAGATCACATTATATAGGTACGGCATTTAAAATAATTAAGGTAATTAAGCCGTATTTATCCTTGAGCTTTTTCAATTTATTATGTCAGATTACCAAGAATTTTATCAACAATGATCAGTTGTAGGCTAATAGTAGATTAATTAAAACAGTGCTTAGTGGCATCAAGTAACAAAGTATATATACCTGTCCTAATTTGTGGGAATTAAGTTGTGAGATATCACACTCGAAAAATGTTAATTACAAAAATGCCGTATTGTCTTAAACTATTCCGTTTATGGCGAAACAGGCACAATTTAAAAAAAAAAAACAATAGACATATTTGCTCATTTCTAATTGTAAGGAATTACGACAGATATGTCTAAAAACACACAAAATAATCACAAAAAGTCTTAAAAACTAAATTGTAGTTAAATACTCAAAATTAAAATGGCGAATCAAGTGGGAGGCGGTAGAAAACGTACTCTGCGCGAGGCCAGTAGCGTTTGACGTCAGAGCTTTGATCCATGTCGGCTAATTGAGTTTTACCACCTGCCAGTTTTAAACATCCCCCGATGATGCTAACTTGGTAAGCGAAGCGCGAGTCAAGTATAGTAAGTACTTATAATGTAATAGTGTATAGAGTAATTTTTTTTCGTTTATTTATTTTCAATTTTTTTTTCAAGTTTATTGTTCAATTTTCAAATGCAAGATGTTTATGAAAAAAGGTTCATATAAAATGTTCTTATTTATTTTTATTTAATATCGGAACTAGTGAAGGTAAAAAAACAAAAACTGATTTTATTGCGACATTCTACAAGATACCGCCATCACAAAATATGCATTATCTCCCATTAAATCGATCCACGATGTCTTACTTTTACAAAATAGCATGCTCAATCTTATCATAAGCCTAACAAAACTTGCTCTGGATATTATTGCTTAACAAATCAGGAATATGCCATTCCGTATAATATGGCGTTAAGTATAATATGCCATTAATCATGAAAATAGTCGAATAAAAATTTTATTCTTGAAACAAAATTGCATTTAAAAGGATTGAGGTAAATCATTCATTCACAGGGCAGTAATTAGTTATTTTAGAGAATTGTTAAATAAATAATATATAACTTCAATGTACTGCAGTGAAATATAATGAATAATATCTAATAGATTTCGGTTAGGCCCCAATTATCAATGAAATTTATGACCTTCTTCTACCTTCCTTCCCTACTAGAGTATTTTCGTATCGATGTCAGCAGCAATACTGATTTTATGTATGCGGTGTGGGGTATAGCAGATCTCTCACTTTTACCCTACTAAGCTAACTAATTAAGTGATTTACAGTTTTATTAATAATGTTTTAATACTATACAAAAGCACTATTTGGCGTGATTGGACCTAAGGAACCCTCTCCTCTTTCTAGAAACTACTTCAATCACTAAATCAATTTAGATAGTCTCAAATAATGATCGAAATAGAAATGAAAATATTTATTAACGTTAACGACATTAGCGACATTAACAAATGACATAATTTGTATTTTGATATATTTCCAGACTTCTAGTGTGAATTTTTATTCGCCTAGGTAAGCATAATGGGTTCACTTATCACAGCAACATTCTATTTGGTGTAGGTTAACCGGACTTATTCATTTATGGCAATAACATTTTCTGTTCTAATCCTATTTATAATTACAAGTAAGTCTATAGTAAGAGAAACGCCTGCAAATAAACTTTAAAATCCAACAAAACACTCCATTAGTGATGTGTTCACTTATAGTAACTTATGTTTAGAATCTGAAATAGATTTACTTGCAGGCGATGATTAAGATACCTCTGACCATTAAAAAAATAATTGGGACATAATTTTTAATCAGCAACATAATTTAATCGGAGTGTTTTTCTCGGTGTATTTAACTTATCCAACGTCTCCGTTTCTGGTACAATGAAGGTTGCACCAAGCTTAAACTAAAATGTCTAGCGCTTAAGACCGCCGTATAATTCCGGAGATTCTCCTTGGGTATTGCCCGTTTTCGTAAATAATAATTTATTTATTGGATACCCTAATGTTTATGTATCGTATTTAGTGTACATATAACGCCCAGAAACCGCCTATTAAATGTTTACGCAAAGCATCTTGGAGAGTAAAACCGAACCGCAAGAAGATTATGGCTGGAAGCGCTTCTAAACCACGGTTGCGCGTCGGTAAATAAGAAGTGGAGGTGTCAGGATGACTACATATTGGGAATATCGAACAATCGTACTGATTCCCTATTCAGATTATTCCCTCTATCTGAATATTCTCATGTTTAGAGAGTTGGGTCCTTGCAAATTACGCCTATTATATATCGGGATTAATAATTATAATATCCAATTTTAAGATTCTACTATTTGATTCTCTTCTAGTAAGTTATTATCTTTAATAATACTTAAAACCGTGTAACAGATATGATATATTATATTATGATTCCCAATGCTTTATGGGATTATATATATTTTCTAAATAGTTTCTTAAATAAAAATATGAACACCTGTTTTCTTTGTCCGGTAGAGGTTTCTCTCCAACTAAATAACACTAACCCTATCTATAACTGCCTACCATTTACCAGCCATAAAAAAGTTTTTGCGCTATCGAAAATCATATATTATTTATATAATTGTTGATATTTCAAATCATTAATATAATCTGAAATAGATTTACTTGCAGGCGATGATTAAGATACCCGTGACCATAAAATAATAATTGGGACGTCTTTTTAATCAGCAACATAATTTAATCGGAGTATTTTTCTGGATATATTTAACTTATCCAACGTCTCCGTTTCTGGTACAATGAAGGCTGGACCAAGCTTAAACTAACATGTCTAGCGATTAAGACCGCCGTATAATTCCAAAGATTCTCCTTGGGCATTGCCCGTTTTTTCAAATGACATTTGAAACTTACATAAAATATATCTGTGTTTTAATAAGTACCTCAAATGTTAGCCGATAGAGAAAGTAAATTATGAAACTACTCGACTACCACCGGTATGTCCAGTTTCGGCACAAACAAAACAGATGTGTTCGTCAAAATGTAGTAACCTCAATTAAAATATTAGACGGTCTTGCCGGTTGGTATTGCCGAGTTATTAGAGATTTCTCGTGTCTTGGTTCTTTTATTACGCATACTTTATATGATCCGGAAAGCAACAAGCCGATTTCTGACTTCAGAAGTAGTTAAAGCTTTCACAGGAATTAAACTAGATTGGCTTTTATTTCTGTTTTACCTAGACCGGTAGGTAAGTAATTTATAATTCAATGCGGTGCATCAGATGTCGGTGTGGGTTTAGTGTTTTATCAAAAATGTGATGGCAGTATACCCAATGGGTTATGTAAACCAAATATTTTTTGCACCGACCTCCCAATTTTATGGACCGGGAGGTAGTGACTGATTTTCAGACGTGATTTTACCCAGTAGGCTTTTTGGAGGGTATTATGATCATCCCGGGTTCATCATATATTTTCTTCATATATTATCTTCTTTTATTATAATCTGCCTAAAACTGACAAAGACGTGTAAGAAATAAGTAGGTAATATGTTTAGTCATTTACGATAGAAGATGAAATATTACGATTCATATTCTTATTCTTAATAACGTTTTATTTATTATCAACAGTTTTAATTTTATAGAGAAATGAGTAGTGGTATAAAATAATCCCCTCTGCGAAACCCATTAAAAATATTTTTAAGCAAGTAGGTGTATTACATATACTGTCATATATTGTGAAAATGAGCTCAGATGAAGAATGTGTTCTCCTGGACATTCAGATGGCGGCAAATACAGGCGGCTATTCGAGAATAAATTCCATTGAAATCTCGAGAAAGGTATGAGGATGAGTTTTGAGAAGTAGTTGTAATTCAAGGAACATAAATAATATCTCGGAAGAGATTTTGTTTACATATTTTTCGGGCAAAGCTGAAAAAGACAAGCCATATTCTATATTAATTTTCCTATTTCTAAAATATTGTTTATCATCGGGGTTTTATGGCCAGAGCTTATTTAGCTATTGGCTCTATTTCTAAATATCCACATTATGTTTGATGTTAATTATGTTGCCTGACATGGAATGGAATACATACTCCACATAACAGACGGCATTTAAATCGTTGGATATTTTACTAATATTATGCATGATTGATGATTAAGCGTGAAGCTGACGCTGATGTACATATACAATATGAATATAACTGATAAGTATACTTGTTGATAGAGAGTTAGTTAGTCGATATCAACTTAATAGCTATTTAGTAACCAGTTGTGGAAACTACTATTTTGTGTAACGAGCAGATTTCTGCGGACTGAGCGCTAGCGAGTTCCACAAGAGGATGCGAGTTACACAAAATAGTGTTTCCCAACGTGTTTCATACAAGATTTGAAATGAAAACTATGAATTTTATACGTTTAAAAACAATCCAGAACGGTGTGACAGCTCGTCACTTTCATAGCTTGTCAGGTCTAAATAACCTACTATGTAATGAACTTTACACTACCAGTTGCATAATATTTTACTTTTCATAACTGGTTGTGAAAAGTAAGATGTTTCCTAACGTCAAAGGGTTTTAAAAAGTCTCACTTTACATGTCAAAATTAGAAAAAATATTGTAATATAAAATAATATTTTTACATGGATATAAAACTTTTTTTAGATAGTTGAAATATTTGTATGAATATATTTACATAATAAACGTTTTGCGGATTTCGGTAAATATTTCGCTGGAAGGTAGAACACGATGTGATGGTAAGTGAAATTGTACATTTTTATTTCAAATTAAAACTCATTTTTTACACCGCTGACAGAGGTATTGAAGCGTTAGTGACAATAAACGGTGATTTATCACGAAATATATGATACTGCGTCGGTAAACAGATATCCCTTCCCCCTTTTGTTCGCTGCTATCATAATCTATGTTAATAAATCGGTTCATATATATATAACAGACGGTCGCTTACAAAGTAGCATAAACGTCGGCAAATATGCTTACCTGCGTTTGCAAAAACAAATTTAATATATAATTATTTGCGGTTCTTCATAAAATTTTAATAGTCCAGTCAATGATTCCTCAAAACAGGGATATAGAAGAAAATGGACAGAACCCATTTGTTTAACTTTGGCACTTTGTTTGGACTAATTAGGGGATAAACATACTGAAAGTCCTCACTTCGGTGAGGTGAGCGGGTGAAGAAGGACACCCTATCTTCCATTGTTCAACTGAATGTGTATATATATATATATATATATATATATATATATATATATATATATATATATATATATATATATATATATATATATATATATATACGGACAATAAAAGTTACAAAATATAAAATTTTCTCTCTGCTAGGTATAGAAACTTATGGAATTGTTAATGTTATAATTAATTATGCCCAGAAATAACTGAGTAGTACTATAACTAAACTATAATTCAGATTTTCAATGAAATTATATATAATTCGTGCAAGACAATTTATTATTAAACATTGCCAAAAACTATCATATAAACCCATCAGTCACATTCACCATTCGACAGTGATATTCACCACGTATGAGAAAGGCATTAAATCACCATATATGAAGTGAAGCAAAGTGCAACGAAAATAATCTCAACAAAATGACTGACAAAATAGCTTATAGATCTTAACACAAATCTAAAGATTTGAAACGAGGGAAAGAAAAAACTTTTTACTTAGTAACGAGATTTTGGTAGATACTTTAAAAATATTTTAGTCCTTTTTGAAGAAATTTTTAAATTCCTATGATTTTAAGTCCATCATGAGTACGGTATCCTGTGAGCTGTTGAGCTGTTGAGCTGTGAGGCTGAAGAAGTAGGAATTTTAAAAGGAGAGGCGCCCAGAAAACTTCGTTAAAAAAATAAGTTACCTTAAAACTTCGATAATTAAGTCATGATCAACGTGTTAACATAAATAATAGCTTCACAAAGTTATATTACTAAACTAAACTCACTATACTCACTAAACTATATTCACTTACCTACATATTTGCAAGGTTTTAAAAGAGCTCTTGAACATAAAATTTCATTAAATATTTGCATAAATATTTTCGTAGGTAAATAAATCTCCATTTTATGACCATACAGGATATAGTTACAAGACCATAGCTCAACAGAAAAGAATTATGTTATGTAGATTCATATATGCAGTATTATTAGTCATTAATTCCCATGCAAGCAGAATTGTTTCTATGGTATAGATCTAAGAAATTCAAATTCTGATAAGTAAATTTCATTTGGTAACCATTTCTTATGATTTCACCACGATCATTACCATAATTTGATACTTGTTCTGTTATTATTCATCTTCGTTATTTGTTTTTATATTTTATTTGTATTGTTTGCCTTATCACTGGTCCAAATACTGCCAAAGTCGAAAATTATATTCCTTCCATTTCCCTCTACAACCTTTAATTGAACTAAAACCCATTCCATGAATTTATGAAACATTGTAAAAATACTGTTAATGATTATCAAATTTCGTCAAAGTTCATAAACCATTCTTAGGTAGAATGTTGTACATACATTTTTGTGAATTTGACTAAAAAACTGTTAGTTTCTGAAATTTACTTAATATTTGACCAGTAAATCTTGCCTTGTTTTAGGATGCCTGTCTCCATATAAAATTGTCCAACGGCACGCTACTGGATTGGCCGCCAAACGAATTTAGTTACGCCATAACATTTTATGAATTTAATATTTCATGAAAGTTAACTTTACCATTAATGTCTCGGCCACTTTTCTTAAGTTTGGCGTATATAATGTTATATGAAGAGTAGCGCGAGAGGAACAATCATCAAATTGTAATCAGAGCGGGCAGTAAATCATCCCCGCGCCACTAAGAACAGCTGTTGACGAAGGAGAGAGCGTCCGAGACCCCCTCGATATTATCTGCTGCCTACTTTCGACAATGTTTTTATAATGCCTCTTTTAAATCGCCTCATTGCCTCTAATATACTTGATTAATTGATTCCGCCTCGTCCCCCATCAGATATACCGACAGAATTATATAAAGAATAGATTATCTTTCTTCATGACTTTTATCTTGGGTGACTTTTACGGAAAAGAAAATTAGATACAAATAAATCTCATACCGTCATGTATTTTTAAATGAACGAATGAATGAATGATTTTGTATTTTTCGCTGTCAATCAATAGTGAAAATTGAATATTTGTATTCCATAGCGAATTATATCTAATCAACTTCGTGGTTTCAACGCTGGACATGGACACGTGTTTACAAGGATCTAAGCAACCGCATCTGCCATCTTCAGGTTCTTTCTTCTTCTTCTCCTTCTTCTTCTTCGGGTCTTGAGGACCTGAAGATATCATATGTGATTCTGCCGAAACGTCGTTCTACAAGAATATAAGATACTTGGGAAAAGACCGGGAATTCTCTTTTTCTTGGTTGATAATATATTTAGGTACCTATTTCATATAATATATAAATAAATAAATAAAATAAATTTAAAAAAATAAATAAAATAAATTCTAATGGGTACTCCCGTCATGTGTTTTTGATCAATTAATTAGTCTCTGAGGATAATATTTTAACTTCTTGACAGATATTGAGGTGCTTGAACTTTTCGTTGTTCAGGTGGCGTATTAAAAAAAATGTGGTATCCAAATGGACGGACATAAAGTTTGATGACGAACGCAATAGTCTCCGACGAAAATTGGCGATTTTAATTTTTATCTGATCAAATGCAATATACTCCTCGACTTTTGCAGCGATGAGTATAATAATTGCTCTGTGCAATTGGGAGAATAATTTAGTTCGATCATCCAGTGAGCCAGTCAATATATTAGTCGTGAATTAAAATGCACAAGCTCTTATGAATGCTCGGTTTATATTTATAATCGTTCCTAGCATATCATACATTTTCCCCGGCATTAAATTACGGCAGAATCTTTTTAGCGGCAGCGTAATATTAATTAAAACAATATCCATAACGCATAATGGCAATAACAAAGTTGAAACCGCAGCACAACAACATCATGTTGGCCGTGATGGTCCCTTTGCGCATCGGTCAGGCCATCTAGATGGCCGCGCGGTCAGACCAGTCATTATATACGGTCGCCGTACTGCATACATCCACTTCAAGTAGCCTATTTTATCACCCAACGACATAATTCTGAATGTTGCCAGCAGGAATACAATCTGTAATTTCCTGCATGGGCGTAACGAAAAAACGCCGTAAATAATCTTTATGGGTTTTATTTTTCTACGGACGGTGCTTCACTTTAAAGTAGCTCATATTTCTGTCGATTGTCTCAAAAGGAAATAGTATTTTCAAAGAGGAGTCTACAGCTGTCGAAAATACGCATAAAGCTTATGTGATCAATCTCGACATACAGAAAGGCGTTCCAAGTTTTGAATATATTTGTAATACCACTATGAAAAGCTTAATAGGAGATCATGAATACTCAGCAACACTTAAAACATGAATTAAAGAATACTAAGTTATGAAATTTCTTAAGAAAATAATTAAATTCATTCAATATATACCAGTGAAATGGTTGGAAATATTTTTTCAATTCCTGCCGAAGGTGCCGGTAATATTGATTCTCTAATTGAAGTATTATGTTATCATCAAAATATTAATATGAGTATCGGTTATATATATTATATCAACTTTATTTTAGTAGCTTATCTTGTTTGATCAATTGACCGTTTATATCAAATATATCAAATCTATTTAAAACATTCAAAGGAAAATAATCCATGTATTCAAAGAAGACACTGCTACGCTATTTGGAGTGAACAGCCCTACTTCTACATTTGTTTGACTTTAGTTCTACAGTTATATGTTTTAAAACCCTGATCACCTAAAAGTGTTGGTTCGTTTGCAAGTTTTCGTAAATTTTCTTTTCTGGCGATGCGTTTTCATACACTACAAGTTTCACGACAGACAGAAAATTGGTTCCTGAAAATTTTCTCAATCATTTTTCCCTCTTTCCTAGCTTATAAATTTATAAGATATTTTAAGGTATTTTTTAAGGCCGTCATGAGAACGATTGTAGAATCGAACCACCCTCGATCAAAGTCTGAAATTTTCATTTCCATTTTTCGATTTCACTCTATGGATTCATTTTGAACGTAATATTTTATACAAGATTCGCTTGAGGATACACTGTAGTCAACTTTTCGATGCCTCTGACAGAAGATATCAAATCCCCTAAGACGTCCATATTAAGTAGTCTTGGGTTTAGCATTTCTGCCAATTGGACTAATTGTATCAAAGTTATCTGTATCCTGTTCATTATTATTAAAGTAAAGTAAATTAAAGTAAAAAGTGTGTGAACTTGTCTAACTCATTGAAAGCTACATGACATAATTTATGTTAAACATTAAAGTTGTTGAAACGTTAACAAATAGAAATAATTCTCGAATAGACGGGACACAATCTGAAACTGTCAACCCAATTAACAATGAAATTGCGGGACTACTTACTAATGAATAACACATTTAAAAAGGAAATGTCCCGGAATTCGCGTGCAAGACTATTACGTTTAACATATTAGGATGTTAAAAATTGCGAGTGAAAAATGTTTTGATTTTGATTTTTTTTCTGTTGCTGATTTTAATAATTTCTTCTCTTATCTACGGCATCTACGGCAATGCTATCGTGATACGTATATCAACCTTAGGTTCGTCATGGTAGAGTTGATGCAGTCGTAAAACAAAAGACGACACAGTCAACTTAGACAGGAAGTAACGTCATCTGGGCAATTTTCCTGGTAAAGTTTCTACTTCACAGCAGCGCTGACTTAAATTACATCAGCTAGCTAACCTATTACTTTCTGCTCAACGAATTGAAATTGACGGAATTAACTTAATAAAATACATTTGACTTAATTTTGATATTACAAGATGGACACTATCCCGTGCAACGGATATGTTTATTTCATAATATTCTGCATCAAACAACCATCTAGAGTCAGTAGGGAATATGATGGTCTTACGATGTATTACACATAAAGCAGTAGATTTGTTTGTGTGTTTGTCAAAGAAACAAAGTTTGATATAAATGGATATCTAATTAGGGGAACAAACAAAAGAGAATTAGAGAATGTTCAACCACATTAGTAGTAAGGCCGGAGACGTGCGAGTCGTGCTAGAAAACAAAAGTAATTAAAGTGTTAGACTCAAATTCGTATTTTACCTGCTAATTGCTACGGAAAAGCGACATGCGTCTTCCCTAATTCGCGTTTACTATTTCATGCTGTTATTCCGTGTTTAGAATGATAATATTTACATCAGGTTATAGGATTCCCCTAGATTTTTCTTCGTTAGACATAGAGAACTACATATATATATATATATATATATATATATATATATATATATATATATATATATATATATATATATATATATATATATATATATGCATGATTTCGAGCGATGTTAGTACATCTGTACTAATAATTAAATATTTTAGACACTTCAAGGTTGCGAAACACATGTAGTATTATCATATTCCTTATAATTCAGTGACAGTAGAAGATGTCATAATCAAAAGTCTGTAGCATGGCAGCAGCTAGACAACTATGAAATATAAGAAGACATGTAGGTATTAAAAAATAATAAAATACAAATAGGTATTATATGTGCAGTAAATTGAAAAAATGCAAAGGACATTTATTTAATTTTGTAATAGATTTAGAAGTGACTTAGAAATAATAGAGCTACATATAATACTAAAATAATAGTGCTAAATAATGATAAACTACTTAAAAATAATAGTGAAATAAACATGAAGTGTCCACCTACAGAAACATTGTAAAATATCTAGTGCTCAAGAAGAAAACACGGATTCTTGTTTAAAGAGATTTTTTGTTGACTAGTACCCAGAAAATGAAGAAAAGGTGAACATGTATAAATTGGTTGCGAACTTTTATTGAGAATCATTTTAATCTAAATCGGTTAATTTAAATTAATTACTTGCACACGAGGAAAAGACGAGGTTATGCAGACCTTGGAGGTAGAATTTGGGCGAGCAGTTCCAAGTTATTTGTGGTAGATCCATAATTTAAGCAGCAATATAAATCCTATATCGAGCACCAAATAAAACAGCATAAAAGGAGAGGAAATTGCTACAAATCACAAATATACGTATACAAGGTACTTACTATTCACATTAATATTGCTAGCATATTAAATAGAAAACGAATTCGTAAGAAACCAAGTACACTAAAAGCTTTAATAAAAGATAGCCTAGCCGCGAGAGTTAATAGTAATTGCGATCCTCGAAGTTAACCAAGACGGGCGTTGGTGGGACTTGGATGGGCGACCTAGGCAGGCTTGGGAATGAGCTGTGGCAGTCCAACTGAGACTTGGGAACATTCAGCATCTGCCGCGGGCGCGTGGTCCCAGACAAATGGTGATGAGGACAGGGTAATAAATCTCGGTAACTCAGAACCATGCCATCAATTATACGTAATTATTGTAAAGAGACTTTGCCACCAAGCCACCCGTAATAACTAAGATGGTTTGAAGAAAAGTACTTGAGTAAAAAGGAGGAATGCACAAAGGGGCTAATGAGGCCTAAGTGCTGTAGTGGAAGTGAAACCGCTACACTCCGACCCATATACATACAAGTAAATAGGCACTTACCATAGACGAATCTTGGAAAATATGAGATCCATAATCACTATTAAATCTATAATACCGATTCTAAAACATGTTACTTCTGCCATTTTAACTTATAGCTGATGAAGAGGGAGTGTTCAGATTATATCTCTGCTTTAATTTAAATTTCTTAAGGTAGATTGGATAGATAACAAGGAAAACACCAACATACAATAAAGGTTGGTGTTTTACATCATTTAATATAATCACTTATAGCTTTTTGTAGTAAGTATTACCTACATACATTACATAGGTATAGATAAAACTCTGGTATTATATACCGGGTTATTTTTTTTAACCTGATATATCCAAATATCTCGAGAAGTAAGCACTTAAATACATATAAAAATATTTCGGAACAAAATTAAATCGTTCCGTGGGGAAAGACTTTGGTACAAAAATCACCCCCACACCTCCTCCCCTTGCACAGGGGTGAGAGTGACTTTGACTTTTTAAATGGGGGTCCCCTATTTTTTATCGCGGATTCGAATTTGCGATAGTTCTTATAGCAAAGAAGAAAAAAACCAAGCAACAGAGGCACAATTCACGTTGAATTAGTTTACAAACTTCATCTCATATTGAGGTACACATTTAATAGTCGTAAATAGTTCACGTTTAATAGTGGCAAATAGTTCTCGTTATATAGTAGTAAACTTACGTCGATTGAGAAACATTTGCCTGACTAGTAAACGTTTATTAATTCCGTATATCACTCCTATTAAACAAATTATACATGCCTCGCCTCGTATACTGTTGTATTTTGTTCGGGAATATGCTTTATTTGTTTTACAGGATATAGTCAATTACAGCTTCATAAGCACTACAAATTGGCAAGGATAAAGTTTGATATATTATAGTTTTTATTAGTGACGCTTATTGCTAAGGAATTTTTGCTGCAGGATTCTGCATTCTGCAGGTCACATGGTCCTTTTCTTAATATCAAAAGAACAAATTTTTCCATTTTAATATCTAGAATAAATTGATACTGTACATGATTCAAGATTAGACTTGTTAATTTTGAATTATTTACTGACATTATATAACAAGATAATACAAATTGTTTTTTGAATCAGGATATGCCTATGCATAGGCTACTAGGATTCTTAATCCTCTCCAATGGCTTGATAGAACCCGTCCACGTATTCTACAGGAATTCGAGGCGCGTGCATATTAAATTTCAAATTACAGAACGATAAGATTTAAACGAATAGTGGCAGTAAATTTTAATTTGGTAAGAATTGTGCAAGAAGATATAATGGGGAGCGTTTGGTCAGAGTAGGTAATATTACATTCCCAACGTCAACTATGATTTGTGTCGGGATTTTAATAGAACATTAAGAATGAACGGAACAGAGGCTGGCGAAGAATTTAGGATCGAATTTAAGTAAAGTGATGGCTGAATTAATTTTTGGGCTTACCAGATAGGGGCTCTTATTAAAACGCGAGGAGTAATAGGTGCGGATGGATGCCTCGAAGAAGGCTCAGATCCCTAAAGATGTGTAGTCGTCAGTATGAGACAAATAATTTTATCCCATAGGAAGAACCACGGTGGGCGCAAATTTCGTCTATTATTTTTTATTCTAATTGTTAATTTATACACACACACACATACAAATAAACAAATATGCAGGGATTCCACTTTAAAATATATATATATATATATGTATATATAATATATAATATATATATATATATATATATATATATATATATATATATATATATATATATATATATATATATATATATATATATATATATATATATATATATCTATATATATATATATATATATATATATATATATATATATATATATATATATATATATATAATAGTGACAAAATGTCACTGAAAATGATGAGGTATTAATATTTGAGATTCAAGTATAAATGATCAATAAAACAAATCGTACATCACTCTGAAGATCCTCAATGAAGGTGAAAGAACTTGTACAACTTCTAAGTGATTAATTTCCATATATATGTCCAAATATACAACTGGTAAGTGTGTCCGTCTTCATTGATTTTTCATATATTTGCATAGATAAAGCAAAGAGTCTTTATTTGTATTAAATATAATGATAAAAATTTGGTTCGCATATACTCACTTTTAGTTGGTTACTAACCTGAAGACTTTCCTTAAAATGGGTGCCAATTCTTAGGAACAATACTTTTGAGATATCTTGGTTTTATATAGATATGGATATAAACACTGGTACCTTTCTTATCACAATTATTATACTTCGACTTTTATAAAAATATATTAGAGCATGAAAATCGTTGACCTCAGAGGAAGTTAACAATAAGCTGAATCATTTAAATTTGTTGTATTAAAGTTTTTTGTCTTAATTTAAACTCGATTAGATCTCATGAAATAGGACATAAATTTATTAAATATTAATATTATGGTGTATCAACTTTTATAAGCCTTAGTATAGCCTGCGCTATGCTACGTTATAAAATCCTTTCCTATTAATAAAATATTTGGAAAGTTCATGAAATGTGACGTATTAATATTGGTATATTATTACCTTTATATTATGTTATATTATGTTGAGGCACTCTCTGGAAGCTACATTGGAATTTCGGCTTGGCTTTGCGGGACACTACTACAGCTGTTGTGGGTGGTTTCTCACACTTTATTTTAATTCACTTATTTAGAACACTATTGACAACGACGTTTAATAAGAAGATATGGATGTAACTATTTAGGAAACTGCCTAAACGCTATCCTCAGTGCATACGATATCGATTAATTACTAATTATTTAATATTACACATAATAACAAGTTCAAATTAAACTGATATCATTCAGAAATACATCCGCTATGGAATGATGCTGTATGATTTGTTACCCACTTTCTTTTGCTTTTAAATCATTTTTACAGGAAAATATAAATACGCGAGGAGAAAGTATACGCGAGGCTATTGATCTGATTACTCAATCTTATCTGATATGTGTTGTTATCCGTTGTTGCGGAAATCCATTTCTAAGAAACAATTACACTTCCTTAGCAGCATGTTGTGTTTTATATTTATTGAAACCATTTGACAACAAATCCAATTCTTCTATTAATTACTTTTTTCTTATTTTCACTATTTTATAATAAGTAATGTTATAAGTCACACTTTAAAATGATTTAATGTAGGTCTATTATTTACTTTTTGTACACATTGCAAAAGTACAAGCATGTTAAAAATACTTGGTGGCATAACAGACGTTTAGATGGTACTACTTTTCTTCGCGATTAAAGTCTTGAACCCTTCTCGACACCAATGTTTTATTATATATATAATTTGAATTATGCTTAGTTTAGCATACACTAATCAATCATTAATCAGTCATTAATCGATTTTGTCCCCATATGGTCAAAAACTCGTTTCGATATCATTTGTTTTTCCTAATTTAAACTAATCTAGGAATCCTATAATTTAATGATCACTTTAAAAGCAATATCCTGTTGAAATGTCGACCGAAAATCTCAACGGCGCTCAATCTCAGTAGTCTGAATGCTAAAAACCTCATACTATAAATGCTCATTTAATAGAGCTAGTTTGGTTAATAGTAATACAGAAATTAATTTTGCATGAAGCACCATGATCTGAATATAATGTACGCATTTACTCTACCATTTATATAGTTGCTAATTCTTGATGCACGTTGAACTGGAGCTCGATATTATTACCATATATTTCATATGCTACTGAGTTTGCGGCTTCCATTGTAGTGTCACACAACAATTAGTTATTGTTAGGTCAGTGGCTTCACATTCCTTACGCAGTGCCGATACAGTAGAATAAAATGGATCAAATAACGAAGCCTACAAGTTTTGTATTAGTCAGAGAAGAACAGTTCAAGTTCACCTCGTTAGACAATGTGACGATTTACTTGTTTTACACCTTTAATTTTGAATGGTTGTAACACCAGTCTCATATAAGTTAAATATCCTTGAGGCTTGGTTTATTAAAGGATTCCTCTCTATAATATCGCGTAGATTTCGGAAAAATATTCTAACATTGGGTCTGTTAATGGAAGTTAATCTCTATAGGCTGCAAGCTTCCGGTTGTGTTATACTTAAGTTTTACCACGTTGAGGAAATCCGCTTAAACAAAATCGCCATTTTGGTCATATTCCGCTTTGTAGTATCGTTAATCTGGTGGTTTCATAATATGTCTTGAGAACTTCTTCCTGTCCATAATTGAAAACTAATCAACAACCGCAATTAGGGGTCGTAGAAATACCTTGAAAGTATTTTCTTGACATAGGTACCGTCGGTACAAGTTTTCAGCTGTTTTCGTAAGGATCTGATTTTATTTATAACTGTAAATCCAATACTCTAATCATTGCTTTTTCAGTGAAAGTTTCTACTTTTCTTGTGTTTGCTTTCCTCTGGAATATATTCCTAAATGATTAACTAATTTATTGTTGCCAGAAATTATTTAGAGACTCGAGACTCTGGTCCTTAGAGCAAAAATAACCACAGTAAATATAAATCTAAACAACACACGTAATTTGAAGAAGGAAGTTATGTATAATATGTGAGAAGAAATCTTGGGAAAATTTTCGAAATGATAATTAATACATAAGATTTACCATATGATTTTAACATCTGGAAAACATCATGATTTTAACATCTGAAAAAGGAGTTTGAAAAAATGTATGCATAATGCTTTTACATATCAATAGGTCATATGTATATATCAAATAGAACAAATATAAATAGTAGAGGGCGATTCCGCTATAGATGATTTCCGACATGATTTTTTCAATCACGCTATTTGTTGTTTTTTTGGTTATTAGTGCAAAGAAGAAAGTCTAAATATAAATAATCAATTTATTTTTATTTGATTTTATACCATATCTTCTTTTTTGGCGCGTTTGAAAATATTACCATCCGAAGAATTGGTATAAACTGTACAATCATATCTAGCAACACTGGCACGAAACAGTTGTTGTTGACAGTTTGAGGTTATGTTTTACCGGCTAAACGTGAAGTGACAATATTCATTTATCTTCATGTTCCAAAAAATGTAAGTATATGTTGTTATTTATTAAGAATTATTGACTGCTAGAATACACTGTTAACTTCTTGCACCCGTGATGCAAAAGATATAAAAGTTTACTTTTTTAACAGAAATAAAGAGCTAACGCTCTGAAACTTTGCAAAAATAAGAAGAAATTAAAACCAAACTTAAATTATTTGTTTTTAAGAGTGTAATGATTGTTAGGTTAAAATAAACGATAACATAAATTGATTGCACCCGCGATCTCGATGTGAGATCGCGGGTGCAACTTTTTTCACGTGTAACCTTTTTGTGTGATTAATTATACATTTCGTTGTTTTGATATACCTTGACTAATAATGCTTATGCTGAAGACGATTGATGATATATATTTAATATGTGTGTCTATATTATATTCTGTATTTTTTTACAGAAATATCCGGTAAAATGACTTCAGAGCAACATAAGGAGACTGCTTCGCAGAAATATAGGCGGAAATTAAAAGAAAATCCTGAGTTACATGCTGAACACCTCCAACGGGAAAGGGCTCGTGATTCCAAACGGAGAGAAGCAATGAAAATGAACATGGAGACAGATGTAGATTTGAAAATATTGGCTAGAATCAGACCCAAAGAAAGAATGTAGGCAACTAGAAAGCGACGTAAGGAAGAACAATTTAAGCAAATATCTACTAGATACAGCAGTCCTCGCACACTAGGGAAGGCTGTGGCAAAAGTAAAACGTAATCTACCAGCCAGTCCCACCAAAGCAGTGGAAGAAAAATAGCTTCTGAATTCAACATTGCTGCATTTGACAAAAATGACGCCCCTAAAGCAGCGCCTCGAAAGCTAACGGATGGAGGGAAAAAACTGATTTGTGATTTTTATAATAGGGATGACGTTAGCAGACAAATGCCTGGCATAAAAGATGTGAAAACAGTCAAGTCCAATACGGAAAATGCGAATCCAGAAAAGAACAATGATTATGATCATTCAAGAAGCCTTCGAAATTTTTAAAGAAACTCATCCTGAAATATCTATAGGCAAGACTGTTTTTTATAATGAGAGACCAGCTCACATTCTGCCAATTAATGATACTCCTCATAATGTTTGCGTATGTACAACGCACTCAAATTATATTAATCTTCTTCTGGCTATTTCGAAACATGCGACAGACTTTCCCAAAACTCACCAAGAGCTTCTGAAACAGGTATTATGTAGTGTCGACAATGAAGACTGCATGTCCAGTAGTTGCGATGCATGTAAAGAATCCAACATTTGGAATATTACTCTAGATACCAATCCCTGTGTTAATTGGAAGGCCTGGATCTTTCAGAATCAGAGACCAAAACAGATCGTAATTAGCAAACCTTTCAATGAAGCACTAGACGAACTACATGACAGCACTGGTAAATTCAAGTTACATTCTTTTGTTAAAAATGTACAATCCGATTACTTTCAAAACGCAAAAGAAGGCCTGACCAGTGAGAAAGCTGTCATACAAATATATTTTGCCGAGAACTACGCGTTAATTAGTCAAAACGAAATACAATTAGCACATTGGTCTCATGCACAAGTCACGCTTTTCAAGTGTTGTATTTGGACTACCGACAAACTTCATTCAGTGGTCATAGTAAGTGATGAACTAAGTCACAATAAATATACTGTGTATCTCTTCCTGCAAAAAATATTTGAGTACATCAAGTCAGTCTCTGATAACATTACATATTTGTATGAATTCACTTAAAGCAGAATATGGATTCCATCATTTCGAATGGAACTTTTCGCTGCCTCACACGGAAAAATGCACATATGTAGATGAAGTGTCAAAAGATCAATGTGGATCGCGGTTAAGTCTCGGAGAGCCATCGTTAACAGTGCCCTAGAATTCTATAATTTAGCACGCAGTCTCTCTAAGAACATTATCTTTAAATTTGTAGCAAAAGAAGAAGCTAAAGAAAAGATAGCCATGCTGGATGATCAATGGGAAGGGCTGAAAAATATACCAGGTATTCAATCTAAACATTGGCACTGAAAAGAGATTGCGCGTTTCTAATGTTTACAGTGATTTAGACACTGATTCAGACAATGAATTTATAAATGAAGAAACTCCATCAACGTCTCTTCAAGCTTCCAAATTATCACCAGAAGCATGTCCTGAAACTGCTACTATCCAAGCTACTACTGTCTTACCGAAAAATATTTGCGCTGGTGTGTATGTGCTCGTACAATTGCTCTGCAAAACCGGCAAAAAAATACTCAATATCGTTATGTGGGGTTGTGGTCAGAGTGATATGGATGAAGATGGAGAAGTTAGAGTACAATTTATGACGACGGTTGATGGCAAACGATTCACAGAAATCGTTAATGACAGGAATCACAGGAATCGTTAATAGCAGACGTGCAATTTGATGATATTATCGCGAAGTTGGAAGCGCCAAAGAAAAAGACTAATTTTCGGCAATTATTGACGTATTTCAAAAGAAATAATTAATATAAGCGACACAAAAGTATAATTGTTAGTAATAAATATAGTTTGATCTCTTATTTTGTTCCTATATAAGTAAAATTGATGTTTATGTTAACTTAAATTAGACTGGTTGCACCCGCGATAATATGGTGTTGCACCCGCGATTATTAAAAAAAATAATAATTCATTGTTTATTTTTGTTTTGTTTAGTTTTTATTTTATGTTCTTTGTTACTTTAATACATTTCAAAACATTAAGGCATAACATATTAAATGTATTAGAATTAACAGATTTATGTGTTTTTTGTTTGCGATCTGGAAAGGTTGGGTCAAATTTGTTACACCCCCGATGGCAATTTGAACCTTTCTCCTGGCTTTTAAAATATGATATACAAATTTTTGTTAATTAATATAAAGTAAACATATTAAAATGTAGTCTTTTAATGACTAATTTAATTAAAAATGTTTTTTTTAATTAGGTTAAACTAAAAACAGGCGTCTAAATGTTGCACCCGCGATAATGGAATGACCCTAGAGTAGATTTGTGTTTCCTATTAATTGTAGTTTCGTCAAAACTAATATCAGATGAAGTGTCACTGTATGAATCGTAAAGTGCTAATGTTAGATTTTAGTATAAATCATCAAAAAATGCGATATAACCAGAGGTACCAAATTCTTGTAGTTCTATTGAATGTATTGTTCGCACTGACATTACCAACCCTTAATATATTCTATAATTTGTGTGGAAAATGGATAAACCTCTACGTCACTGGAAACAGATATTATTGTGTTTACAACAATTTCTAAATTAGACCAAATTAAGTGAGATTTATTACCGAATGGCATAATATGGTAATCACAATGTGTTTGTGATAATCCATCTCTGATTGTTTCACTATTGATTATCCAAGTACATGTACAATCCGGGGTGTAGTATTTTATTTGTAACGGAAATTAATGGATTATTTTATTTCTAACGGGGTTTTATTAATTTTAATTTAAATAAAATAGTCATACAGTAGTTATGTAAATTAACTTGAGAAGGTACAGTTTAAAAACATGTTGCAAGTTCGTAAATTTACAAAATATATAACATTTACCACCAGCGCATTCGCTAGAAATTTAAGTTTAAAGTTTTATTGATAGCTATCAATATGACTGAAATACATTACAAGCATGTAATTTACGTATTACCAGCATTATTAAAAGCCTCTAGAGCTAGCGTCAGCTCGCTCGATCACTGTTCTATTGTCAAGTAAGATGACAAATGTGATTAGTTTCACAGTAAAGTGGTTACAGGAGTAGGGATGTATTTAATTAACCGCGGTTGGTCCTGGTGACACATATCTTACAGACATGATAACCGCCCCTCCCGCACCCTCACGCCGCGCTCAAAGAAAGTTGGAATTGTAAAAGCTGAGGAGGTAGACGCGGTATTAAGGCGAAAATACAGGTGTTCATATATCTCCAGTTACTTGGCAGCCGCAATATCCAAAAGCTAAGAGAACTAGGGTGTTTGTAAAGTTAACGGCGCTCTCGGAGACATATTAACAATTATGTTATATTTGTTTGCGTTGGGGAATTTTCATTAGGGAAGGTTATTTAGAACCTAATTATGCTATAATCACGTTGCTAAAACAATGGGCATCTAGATCTATATAGGATCTAGAATGAAAGAAGGAATATGATAGAATGAAATACGGAAAAAAACAATATTAATATGAATATTAATATGCAATTGTAGTTGTGTTGAGCACTGTTAAAAATAAAATATGACATGCAGTGCTCGGATGGATTTTTTAACTTTATATGTAAATCAGGTACCTATTCAGGATTGGAAAGGAGTCTGACAGCCCTAAACTAATAAATGTCTAACAAGTTACGTAATTTAAGCAGAATTTTCTTTGAAAAGCAAACATTCATTTTCATGCCATTAGCTGAATCTTAATTAAATATTTTCCACGGCTGATATCTCTTAGTGTCACATAACTATGCAGAAGCATCTTTGCTCTCCCGGCGCTCTCGCCGTCTTGCGCCCCTTTGGGACCTCCCTTACTTACTCGCAAGCCTCGTCGACGCCCGAAAACAGGCGCCCGTAAATAAATACCTATAAAACACAAAAATACATACAGAAAAAGGGGATTAATTGTGTACCGCGTCCATTTAACTGTCCTTAATATTAAATAAAATCAATAAGTGGAATCTAGTTACGCACAAGTTCATTTACAAAAGTTATATGTCTACACTCTCCTCAGAAATACAGAATGTTATTGTTTATATGTTATAATTTCGTGATCGAATAGTATAAACAAAAAATAAATGTGTCAGTTATATCAAGTTAGGTACAAAATGACTTCGCATCCCGACACTGGGCTTTATATTTGATTTTTTTTTATTTTTCAGTTTGGGGATTGCTATTTAAATTTTTTGAAATTTTTAACATTAAGTAATTTGATGTTTAACTCAGGTAACTTGATGTTTACTTTGTCTGCTTAGATTACTACATAGATTTCAATTGCATATATATTGAATAATTCTGCCGGAACCAAAGTTGACAGGGTGATATATGTAGTATTGTTAATATTTAGATACTTGACACTGTTATCGTATAAATTTCTGACTATCATTTTTGAAAATGTACGTAGGAGACATATTTCCCTGTAAATTTCTAGAGAAGGCTCCCTTTTTAAAAACAGGTATAACTTTTGATATCTTTAGTTCTGTGGGGAATTGTCCGAGTTTTACGGACACCTAAATGATTTATGTAAGATAATAGGACATCTCATCACAGCATATTGGAATATAGGGGCATACTTTTTGCTGCCAGTCCATGCCAGTACTATCTTTATTTTTTAACTGAAAAATTATATTTTTTACTGCAAGTTGTATTATTGGAATAAAAATGTTGACGTATAGTTACGTTTATCCACGGTGCTGCATTTATTTTTGGAAGGTTAAATTTATCGTATTATTACAGTTTGCAAAATAAATACCGAATAGATTAGTAATTTCTTTGTTATCTGAAATAATGTTATCTTGTATTTTAATATTTTACTTTGTTTGTTTCTGCTTTGATTTACCAATTTTCGGTTATGGATCAGAGCTTTTTTGTTTATTATTGTATTAATTTTGTATTATGTATGTATTAGTTTTTTTGGCATAATAGGTTAGTTCTTATATTTATCTTTTTTCAATTTCTTTATTTGGCTTTTTTGACATAGTAAAATTTGAAATTTAAAACTTACGATTTGTGTGAAAAGTACCGAGGAAAAATCGCGTAAATAGAATAGTCACTTAAAAATATGTTAAATATGTATAAAAATGTCATAAAATATGCGTGAGATATTAATATAATTTGCTGTTTTCAACGCGCGTGCCAAATACGGGGTCGAAAAAACTCGATTTCTGGCAAGCAGGCCGTATAAAGACCAAGCTTATCAGAAATGCTAAGCCAAAATATATGTGGATGCAAAATATCCTTCTGTTATTCCGATGACGTCCGTGAATCAAAAAATTTCGGAGCAATTAAACCAGGAACCTGGCACCTGTTTCTATAGGAAAAACCCAGGCAGACCTAGACATTCTTGCACGAAGCAGCACCATCTACTATGGCCCGCAATTCCATGTTGTTATTACGCCACGGTAGGTACTCATGAAAAACGCGACTGAAGTTGTTATTTTTAATAACATCACGGCAGAAATTTGCCAGACAGATTTTGAATTTTGTGTCGAATTAGACGAATTAGTCGCAATAGCCAATAGGCTGAAAAAAGTACCCGTTATTTTATGACGTAATATTTTACGTATCCAACGCTTGGACTATAGCGATATCTTCATTTGTAGGTTGTTTATCAATGCACATAAATAAAATTGAAATGTCTATTTGTTATGTCAAAATAACAGCTTTTTACTAAATACATACGAAAGTATATACGCTAGTTATAACCAAAAATCAGTTTTAAAATTTTTGTCTGTCTGTCTGCTTGTTCCGGCTAATCTCCGAAACGGCTGGACTGAGTTTGACGAGAATTCACTGGCAGATAGCCGATGTTATAAGGAGGCTAGGCTACTTTTATTTAAAAAAAAATAGGGTTCCGAGCAAAAAAATTACCGTGTATTATCACTCCCGAGTATTATCACTCGCTTCGAGTAAAAACCTTCTACCTTCGAGTAATAATAAAATAAACTAAACTAGCAGTGTCTAGTACCGCGCGCGCCCCACCCGCACGCCGTCGCCGCACCGAAAGGCGCCTCCCACCGCTCTCCCTCCCACGAATTCATATCATAAAGGCTGCCTGTCGCGCGGGTTCAGAACGCACGTTAAAAGAGCGCGGACGAGGTCGCGGGTAACAGCTAGTAATATATTGGTATTTCAATGTTTTGCTTAATGTTAACCAAAAATATATGACTTTAAGGTTTTATCAGTCTAGTACTAGTACTTCTGTGTAATCGTAATGTACCACAATACTCTACTGGACTCTATTAGCTTGAACCGCCGCGTGTCATGTGAAGTAGATATCTGCTTCATTCGACTATACTTACGTAGATTGACTTGCGTTTTTCTGGTATAAGTCTTTAATAGCTGAACTATATTCAGTTTCGGAAATAAATGAAAGTGTTACAGCGTTTCAATGGCCATGACAAAGACAGCGGGTACACTCATTTATTTCCGAAACTAAGTATATTTCCTTTTATATGATGCAAGAAATTGATATGTTATGTTCATTTGTTATCGGTTCTATTGTTATAAGAGGTTAGTAATTGCTAGTTTTTTTTCTGTGGGGATAGGAAGCAGTTCAACCCTTCAATGGCCCTTTATTTACCAACACGTAAGAAATTAAAAGCTAGGGCCAGCGCTTCATTTCTGGTATCTCTCCGCAACACTCGGCTCTCTAAAAAGCCAACAAAAATATACCTTCCCTTGCGGCACATGTGATATAAGAAGGATTTAAACCCATGATATACGGGACGTGAAAATGGCTGTTAATTTTTGTTATCGTTGCGGCTAATACTAGTAGAGCGAATTTAACGTTTGCTGCCTCAAGTTTTACATTATAATGACGTTATTACAAAATGAAACTCCGTGTAGAATAAAATTTGTTTCCCCGACATTCTAATATTTATGACATATTAGGGTACTTTACTTTTTCAAAAGTGCAATAATTTATCCAGCTCGACTTTTATATGTCTCATTTTCTTCCCGATGTTAAGACGCGATGTTATATATTTTCAAGATGGAATAAGCCTAATATCAAGCTCGTAAAGAATATGCGTTTCCCACATCGGAACACACCACTCTGTTATCACACTTGCGCAGATAATCGTTGTAATTTCAAGGAGAAAACATCGTGAAGAATTTTGTCTCAATTAAAACTATTATATTACTCTATTGTGGCTTAGTAGTTACAAGTAATAATCCTCAATCATCATATATTTTTCATTCCACTTGGTGTGCGTCAGTCGCTACTAAAAGTTTGCCGATAAATAATTACAAATTAAAGCTGACTTAGGTATACAAAAACTTTTTCCCTGCACATTTTAATAATGGAAGATAAAGTAACTTTTTCTCGCATGGAGTAGATATATCCTAAATGCTACCCTTATTATGTTTCTTAGAAGCGGAGTATCTACTAAATCAATTTAAATGAAACATAAAATATTTGAGGAAATATTATTCTCGGTATAGCACGGTAAAACCGATATCGAAGTCAATATATTTCTGTTTTTCTTAAGTATTAGATACTTTAAAAATATATTCAACATACATATAGCATAATGTCTTAAAATGTTTAAAGAATGACAGATGAAATATTAATTAATATTGGAGTGAAGTACCATAAACAGAAATAAGATTATTTAAATACATTACAATTGGATTACTACAAGATCGATATATTGCAGAAGCTTGTAGATATAGAATTTATTGCTATTATATTGGTATCACTTTTTGGGTTATATTTACATAATAGGTTTCAGTATATAAAGTAATATGGGTTTTCAATCTGCTAAATTTGTAGTCCTCCACCGAGGATCCACTTGAAGGCCTTTACTCTTCATCGTTTTTATCCATGACCAGGGCTGCAATTTTTGACTATTCGTTTTTTAAAAACGCTTCGTCAATTAGCGAAATATCCTTAAATGGAATTTTTCACTCTTCACGTTTAAACGAATACGCGAATAGTTGTGAGTATTATAGGTTATGTCTACAGTGAAGTATGACAAATATTCTAATATTTCTCAATAGTTGCCAAGTGAAAATGGATAAATTAATGCATGTTAATGCAATTGCCAATTTAGAAGATGCTGAACAGCAGCTGCATGGTAATAATCGACATCATCCCCGCGATCCTTTCATAGAACTGAATGAAATACAGTGTATGAACATGTTCAGATAGTCAAAGGGTTTGTGTGAATATATAATTGAATTGGTAAGACTTATGTGGTACCTCCGCAGAGGAACACGGATTTGGATGTACCAATACAAGTAGATATTCAAAACAATGTGTGAGAGCAATATTATATGAATAAACTGTAATAATATATTATCGGTTTTAACAGCGCTTAATTTATTTAGCGAATCGATTTTAGTGAAATTTTCCCTTTGTTTACCACCATGATACTAAGAGTACAAGATATGATCACTTTGGGAAACGCGTTTTGAACAAACTTGCGCATGACGTCACCCCATGACAAAAATGTATGGCGATATATGGAGACGAAAGCTTTTAACACGGTTTTATTATAAAGTTTCGTTATGATTCGTTTCGATATAACTATTTTGGACATTGTTTAAGTATACATAGTGTTTACGAACTTGAGAAACATTTTATATTTTAATTTTTCTCGGTTATTAAAGCGCTTTCATTAGGTTTATTTTTTGTAAAGCATTTACTTTTAGCATAATATATTATCATGAATAAAAAATAATCTCCCAAGTTATTAAATGCCCTGTATAATAGGTAGATACAAAAAAGAACAAGACAACCCAACCAACATGATATTCCCGCTCATTAAAGGGCCTGTACCCCGAACACTGGCAAATAGCTGGTATCGGAGAGCTGGGAGCTGGTACTAAAGGTCTACTCTACGGTACGAACTGGATTCAATGACTATCCACGTTTATAATCCTTGAACTGGAATGGCACTTAGTAGAAGGATTGTTTGTAAAGAACCTGTACATTAATTAGTAATTACTGCATTAGACCTTTACTTTTCTATAACTGTACGGGGTCTTTACAGTGAACGAGTAAATACCGTATATATAAAAATTGCTAATATAGATATAAATATACATTAGTTTATTTTATATATAATTATCAAAACCGTCACAAAATAACTAATAATATTCATATTTCCTTTAAACATACGCGCCAATTTAGCTTCGGTTATTTTTTATTTTCTTCCCGTGTCGTGTTGCTGTTCTGATTTTGCAGATGTCGGATGTTGTTTGTTTGGTTTTTGGATTTTTTAGTGTTAAATTTATATTGCTGATTAAATTTGTACAATAATTATTATTTGTACATAGTGCAGTTTTTTTACTATTTAGAGCAGGCATCAATTTAGCATGTACACACAACCGCACGAAAGATAAGTTTTGACATAACCATAACCTAAGTTTTATTTGGCATCTTTAGCCTTTAGCTAAGATTTTCGTTTATAACGTATATATTTCATACTCTTAATTATTTATTAATATAATTATGTCATCCATAATTAAAGAAAAAAAGTAAAAGGCAAGGACGTGAAGGTACAGCATTATCTTTCAACTTGGGCAATTGCAATAATTTTTCTTTGACATTAAAATCATAATCAGAAAAATGCAACATATTCTAGCATTTTTAATATTAAAATCATGCGTTTGGTAGCACTTTTGCACCCATAATTTGCAAAGCTCTGCTGCAGTTGGAAACTAAAGTATCGATATGTACTGGAAGCATTTTTACTTTTTTTTATTATTGTTACTGGTACAACCCTTCATTGCACAGTAAACCATTGTTTATCACAATCACAAATGACCAAAATAATTAAAATAACGTATTTAAACTTATAAAATATTAATGTATTTAAACTTATAATGTAATGTATTTTAATGATGTGTCAAATTTGATAATTTGAAATTTGACACGGAATGACGTCAGCAGAGGGAGAGAGATAGGAGATCGCATGCGCGTTAGCATATCTTGTGGTCTTAGTATCATGGTTTACCACTAACTAACAATGGGTTTCTCTTCATGAATTCGACGATTAATTTTTTTGTTTCTCTGACATATTAATACCCTTTTCGGCCATTGTTTACTTCAGGGGCTTTTGGACCACACACTAAAACTACTACACTACTAAAACAGCAACAAAAATCTCCAAAAAAACTTCCTAACATGAAAGTGACAAGTGAGGTAGGTATTTCAAACTGAAATATATTTCAAACTGAAACTGACACAAATATGTAAAATTGCGATGTTGCCACATCATTCAAAAGCGATCATCGGTTTAAAAAGAAACAAGCGGCGTCAAAAATTATTCATGAAAGAGACATTCGTTTTTGTGCAAACGCTTAAAAACGTTTAAAAACAGTTTTTATATTAATGATTTAGTTATTTGCGAAAAATGTTTGCACGATTATATTGTTTTGCAGGGGAGCTGTAAATATTTGCTTGAAGAGTGCACTACCAACAAACACAATGTTGCAAAATGCAGTCCGATCATGTTTTCTAAGAATGTCAACTTATTAACTAGCTTATTTACTTATGTTTATTTACGTAGATCTGATGACCTGTTCAGATGTGATTATACTTGAGACTTGGGTGTAACATTAGACAATAAATGGTATGGATTTACTTGTTATTGATTTTATAATAACTTGAAATTTATATACTTGATTATATAAGATGTTCTTATGAACTTTCAATGTGATCTTACGCTGATGGATCATTATGAAGAATGATGCTCAATTATAGTTTGAAATTGTTTTGTAGCATGTAGCATGTAGTATTTTATTCAAGCAATTGAATATATAGTTTCATGAATATGAAAATCTTAATTTTACTATATTCTGGCCTATCATAACAACCTAATATATTAAAATTAAAATTTGTTGTTTATAGTATCCGTGAGAAATAATTCATATTTGTATAACAACTATTCATATAAAAAATACCGCCAGTACTAATTCAAAATAACAGCCTGTGTCGAATTACCTTTGTTTTCGCACAAAATGATTTTTTAACATAATTTTAAAAATAATTTATTCATTTTTCTTAGTTTCATTCAGTTATTTGAGAAATAATAACAATTAATAAAATAGGAGCTTTATTTTAAAGTACCTATACCTAATGAAAATTATATCAACATCCAAAATTTTATAATTTATATAGGTATAGTTTCTTTAATTGAAACTTTCATCTGAAAAAACATCTGTATCATCAATTCATCATCCGATTCCTCTGCCAAATTGATAACAAATCATTCACCGCCATTGAAAAGAATTTGTCCTAGTTTACTGTATTCTTCTTCATATTTATTTACTTTTACAACTTCTGGCATTTCATATGTATTTACTTTTACAACTGGCCTTCGACCAGTCTTCTTTTGAAATATTTAAAAATTCTTCTTTAATAAGTTCCATGACTTTTTCAAAAAACTTTTTGATTCACTCCCGTAACTAACTGATTTGAAAACTGAAAACTGATTTAAAATTCTTCAAAGCAGTATAAAGTCTGCCATTGCAATGCATATTAATATTCGTAGGTGTCGTTGGTTTTGAAGATTACTGATATGCTTAATCGAAAAGAAGGTACACTCTGGATTATTTTCCAATTTCCAAAAAATCACCCATTTTTTTCAACTTTTTTTTAATTCAAGTATTTTGTTAGTATATAAATGGTTTTAATTACAATTTGGATATCTTCTAATCGGTGATTTTTTTGGAAATTTGCGAGAATATAAAATTTCTTAATTACAAAATGTTTCGCTCAAAATCGTGAAAGTATAGGCCATTAGGAAAATGTCATTAGGAACATAATTTCTGAGTGACATTTTTCAAAATATTAACAATTAAGACCATTTAGTAAAGATGTAAAGATTTTTTTGGAAAATCACAAATTTAACAGTTATATATATATATATATATATATATATATATATATATATATATATATATATATATATATATATATATATATATATATATATATATATATATATATATATATATTGTATAGGATTAACTTGGTTATGATTGGGAAGCAGTCGCGGGTAAGAAATTAAGTAAATTCTTTTTTCTTTTCAATCTTTCTAATCTGTTTTGATTCTTAGAGTACAAGTTACTTACGAAAGTGAGGTTAGTTAAGGAACAAATAACAAATTTGCTGCACAGACAAGTCATCACAGAAAATTAAACACTTATAGTTAAAAAACAAGTCACTGGTTAAGGATTGTGTCATAAAATATTAAACAACCATATTAAAAACTAGAATAATAAATTTAATAATTGATTATTTGTATGTCATGAATTGCTACACACCCAAGATTTCTTTTCACATAATAAATATGAATAGCAAAGAACTTAAAATCTAATATATATATATATATATATATATATATATATATATATATATATATATATATATATATATATATATATATATATATATATATATATATATATATATATATATATATATATATATATATATATATATATATATATATATATATATATATATATATATATATATATATATATATATATATATATATATATATATATATATATATATATATATATACATATATATATATATATATAGATATATATATATATATATATATATATATATATATATATATATATATATATATATATATATATATATATATATATATATATATATATATATATATATATTATACATTATACATATCAGCTATGAATTTATTGCTAATTTATTTACATATTTACTTTTCAAAGCTTTTCTATCGCTACCGTTTTAAATCTCCTGGAGATTTTCTGGTGATTCTCCTTTCACTTCCTGGTTATTTTCGCTCCCCATCAGTGCAGTATATAACTTGTAAAATAATTATTAGTGAGTAATTTAAGGCACTTGGAGAGCCATGTTTTTGGAGTTTCGTCATTCCCTTCGTGTTTAAAACTTCTGTATAATTTTCACTGAACAGACTTCAATAAAATTGGTTATTTATAATTGGGGCATAATTATTGGATTATTATTACGATTATTATTATAGGGGCATATGTTTGATGGAGGTTGGAAATAGTGCACTTTGTCAATGACCTGCTTCAGTACCTACTCGTTACAGCAGCTAATTTTGTTCTGAAGCATCCCAGTGTTGTGGTAGTACAAAGGCAATAATGCAATTTGCATTTCGGATGAAAGGTACTATAGATTGGCTATAAAGCTTTGTTTCCCTTTATGCTAGCTCAATGGCATATAATATGTACGAAACTAAAATCATCGTGGCATACTCGCTAGAGTAATATTTTTTGGTGCCTTCTCACAAGTCCTATTGATGTCTGAGTGTCTGAAAAAACTTCGGTATTAGACAAATAAGCAGCGGAAAGTATATATAGGGGCGTAAGTAAGCAAACAGCCATAAACGGCGGTCGTAATATCAGGCATGAAATGCCGCCCTGCACTCTGTCAGTAAATGCACACATTATATTCCGCTCACGAATTCTCACGCGAAAATCAACGTTCTCGACCCCATACCATACTCCTAATAGGTACATCAACCCTTGTTTGCTTTTAAAAAAACACTAGAGTTTCAATTACATTTGCATTCAACTGTAAACAACGTGCTGGATGTGTCTTCTATGGGATTTACTAACGACTGGTGTATTTAAACAAGAGCGATAAATGTGAAATTCAAATGACATCAACATTCTTAAAATATTGAAATTTAAAACACCATTACAAACACTTATTCGCTTTCTCCACAATATCTCTTCTAACTCTGTTCCAGATGTCATGATGCTCCAGATGTTTAAGATATACGTTCTACGTTATGTGCGTAAGATGTACCTAATACATGAGTAATATCTAGAATGATTTTACTTAAATACAGCAATAAAATAAAATGTACTCAAAGAGATTATTAAAAATGCCTAACTTAAAACGCAAACATTTTATAAGACACACTTGATTAACTGATTAAGAAGCCAGTTGATTAATAGTTCTATTCATTTATATTTTACCTAGCCACTAAAATAATGTTGCCGATCAACTTGTATTCAGTGTAGACCTCAACCACACTTACATCTATATCCAGAATAGTTGCGACTATCCTTTTCATTTAAATGATGAAAAATTCTTTGAATATGACTAAATTAGCGCAGACGCGAGGACTGAAGATCCCCGCTACGAGATCCGCAAGGATTCCGAATGCAAGTATAACACAAATACAACATAAATATATATGTATATATATATATATGTATATATATATATATATATATATATATATATATATATATATATATATATATATATATATATATATATATATATATATATATACATATATATATATATATATATATATATATATATATATATATATATATATATATATATATATATATATATATATATATATATATATATATATATATATATATATATATATATATATATATATATATATATATATATATATATATATATATATATATATATATATATATATATATATATATATATATATATATATATATATATATATATATATATATATATATATATATATATATATATATATATATATATATATATATATATATATATATATATATATATATATATATATATATATATATATATATATATATATATATATATATAAAGAGGTATACAATATAATTTAGATTTAGATACTTTAATATTTCCGACCATTAATTAAATGACGTACTTAATGATCACATATTTATCTATTCGCAAGGGAAGCTCTGGTACATTCTGGTTACGTTTCCCGCCACCGTAGTCTAGACATACTAGGTGCGCCCCATTCTTTAAATAGTGCATCACTAATGCATCATAAATACTTTATATATTTTAAATTATGTAACGACGCTCCTCCACAAACTTTGACATGATATTTCCTGCCATCCTTAGGGGCTTAGCAATATTTAGCTTTACATTTCTGGGCATTGTCTACTTCACAAACTAGGTACAACTGAATGTGTCACTTAAAGTGACAAATGTATATAAACTCGCAAACTACTTTGGGTATATTATATCGGATGATATAACATATACTTGTAAATACAGATAATAACTTTTTATATATACAATACATACTTCAGTTTTGAGATCCATCCTAATAGCGCTCCCATTTATAACAATTTTGTTATGGCTAGTGTTAAGTAAGCATCTACTTAGGCTGCTATACATAACTAAGGTGCGAGAAGAACTATGTTTCTTTATCTGTTCAGAAAATGCTCTGTAGAGATCGTAATGTTAATAAAATGTTTTCGTTTCTACATTGGATTTCTTTACTCATACGGATATTATGGACGCAAATCGGATAGATCCCTACGCTCATTAGCCGGATGAGAGCAGAGTTTTCTTTTTTAGGACATTATACTTCCCGTAGGTCATTTGCGGTGAGCTTTAGGCAAAAGGAAGTAAATGAAAATAACAAAACCCTTTGTGTGTCTATGTAATGGACCAAAGCAGCCCGGATTTATTTAAACCTGATAAGTTTTGACAAAAAAGGTTACATTGCTAAATTACATTGCTAAATAAAAAGACACATAATCACACTAGCATATAATCGGAAATACGAAATAAATAAGATAAACGAAAATACAGAACTTAGACCGGCAATCAAATACAACAAATTAAAATTAAATTAAATTCAGTAGCCTGCAACTAACGAACAGACTATAGTATAAGCGCAAGCAAACGTAGAGCTTTTCATATTACATATATCTCAATTGAGCATCCCAACGTGTGGCTTATTCAATCAAAACATATTAAATGTCCTACTTCATTACATTACACAATATATATATATATATATATATATATATATATATATATATATATATATATATATATATATATATATATATATATATATATATATATATATATATATATATATATATATATATATATATATATATATATATATATATATATATAATTAACATAATTAAATGTAAAAAATATATTCAAGAATCACCAACATGTGCTAGATCCAAGAGAGAACGAACATACTCCTTATCGTACTAAGCACCCAGAAAGTAGCGTACAACGAGCGTAAATAAAGTAAATATCGCCTGCTTCCAGGGATGAGGCGAGACTTGGGCGCATATGCAAGGATGTCTCTATAACAGATATTAAATTATTCCGTCGTAGTCGTGTTTTTATCATTATAAGCCGTACTTTGTCTTCTTCAAATTGAAATTGTGTGTGCTCTCAAAGATACCAAAAGAACACCGATAGCAATAACATCCTTGTATAGGTACCTGAGATGTTTAAAGTTACCAATTATGGCATATGTAAATTCCACCAACATTTGAATTTATTTGCAATATTAAATTCAATCTCAATACACAATTAACTTATATAGGTATAACTGAATAAAAATCGTTTACTTTAATTCGACCCTAATAGTCCATCACAAAGGAAGTAGGTACAAACACAAATAGCTGCTGCCACAACCCTTTCTTCTGGGTCAATAGCAAGCACATGTTTGTAAAGAAATAGTCGATGGATAGAAATCAATGTATTTTATAGGTATAACCGCTTGGATATCTAGTTACCCTTAGTATTTGTTTATTATGTAAGTATGTATAAAAGCATACCTTATGAATATAAATAAATTTTAGATACCGACGCAACCATCTCCTGTGTGGAATGGCATCTCTTGACAATGTGAAATAAATAATGAGTATTTAATGTATCTTCAGCTTTATCAGGGGATACGTTGGTACACTTCACATTGAAAAAGAGACAATTTGGATTCTACACCGGAATCCTACTTATTCGCACGGAATATTCATATTGTATGAGAAATGAGAAGAAATTGGTATATGAGACAAATCGATACAAATAATGTAAATGTGCGTCTGCAGAACTACTAATATTATATATATATATATATATATATATATATATATATATATATATATATATATATATATATATATATATATATATATATATATATATATATATATATGTAACTACATATACCTAACATTTACTTGATATAAATATTTCAGTACATTTGGAATAATTTAATGATTAAAATAGTAAGGATTCAACTTTTAATTATTTTTTCTCTAGTTATCACTGCTACGAATATATTAAAAATGCTATATTAAAAACGCATACTTCTGCTATTAATCTAATGAATATGAGTGTAACACAATTAGGACTTTAAGAAAGTTCTGCAACAAACCAGACCTCTGTCACAAAATCGTAACTCGCAACTAATGAATAATACACCATTGTAAGTCAAATAGCGAGATGTGTACATTTTTAATGCAACTTCCTAATTACTTTTATTATTTTTCTTTTGTTTAATTTGTTCTCCTTTGTACTGTTTCGGGCTTTGGTCGGTCAACATTGAAATGAGATTTGGTCGCTGTGGCATAAAAAGACGAAAATGCTTAATTTAAATAGTTTTAAGTAGGTAGAGTTTTAAGTGTTATTTAATAATTATATTCAATATTGACGATGACGAATATTGACGATTTCTTATTATATATTATTATTGCGAGAGACTGTGCATATGATGACAATTAATTCCAAAAATATCAAAATTTCTACCCAATTATGTGCGAATATATATATATATATATATATATATATATATATATATATATATATATATATATATATATATATATATATATATATATATATATATATATATATATATATATATATATATATATATATATATATATATATATATATATGTTGTGTGTAAAGGAATTTAGAGTTGTTTGTAATTATATGTGCTGTGTGAATATCATGTTTTTAAAATATTTTTTGATAGTGGTGGTATATATGGTAAAGCAATATTACAACATTAAAAGACAAAAATCCACTTGAAAAATCTACAGATTGTTACGAAATTCCATGTAAACAATGTGATGAAGTCTACATTGGTCAAACAATGCAACTTCTTGAAGAACGGTTAAAAGGTGACAAATATTCAGCTAATATTACAGCTCTAAAAGAACATTCTAATGAAACAGGTCATCAATTTAACTACGAAAATGCTATTAATAAAGAACAAAATTATAAAAGACGTCTAATTATGGAATCAATTTATATTCAAAAAAATCATGCATGTAATAACAAGAAAGATACAGAACATCTTTCTACAATGTACAATTTGTTACTATAAAAATATTAAATAAATTAACAAAAAACATCATGTCTATATATAAACTTATATACGTACATACATACCAACTTACTATAAATATACATCTACATAATATTAACATAACCAAAATCAGAATAATAATGAAATATAAAATAGCCTAAGTTCGTAAGGTTTCTTGACTGTTCTTCCCTATGATACTAATCGAACGGTCTAGTAAACTTAAAAATTAATTAAAATTGTCATTTTTGCTTATGTCAAATATGACATAAATAAAATACAAATTTAAACAAGTTTAAACAATTTAAAAGCAGAAAATTCATTTACTAGTTGAATCGTAATATTGGTGGATAATAATAAAATTATTTAAAAAAATCATTTTACCTAATACTAGTGTTTTTGCACACATAAATGATGTATATAGTTTATTATTTTATTAGCTATGTATACTATTATTTTATTAGCTATGTACTATTACAATGATACAGGAGACAAACATCAGCAAATGTTTTGCTTGGTTGAGGTTAATTTGGATGATTAAATTCTAAAAGGTTAACGTTCTTATTTAAAGTAATAACTTAACTGTTAATTCTATTGCCCAGTTTATAAAATACTAACTGCCCTTATAGTAAAATTACATATTTGTAAATATATCATATTTATAATATCTACATATTTTATTTATACTTCTACATTATAAATATACCATTTTCTATAGTACCTATATTATATCTTTTTTTTTGTTTTGTTAAATTTAATAACAGACTAAAATACTAAATAAATTGATTATTTTAACAGTGATTGACATAATGTGTGTATAATATATGTATATACTTCCTTCTACATCTTAATCAAAACAGAATAAATAATTATATTATTACTATCATGATGTTAAAATAGCACATACTAATGCACGATCTTTTATGGCAGGTTTTCTTGGAACTTATCGAAATGGTTCAAATAAATAATTATGGCATTTTTCTAATCAGTGAGAGTTGGTTGCGTAGTAAAGTACCTAAAATACATAAAGTACCTTAAATATAATAAAATAAAAGTACCTAAAATGATGTGGTTACCAGTCGTGGATAGGTACTCTCTTGTGATGACCAGGAGATTCCAGAGGTAGAGGAGTATGTATTTAAATAAAAAGTAACATTAAATATGAGAAAGTTGAAGTAAGTAAGTGTTGATGATACCCTGGAACAACTTTGGTTAAAAATAACTTCCAAACATATTTTTATATCAGCCTTCCAAAACAAACATCAAAAATTTTCTGGATTTGCTTGAGGAAACTATTTCAAATATTATACTGATTTGTGATTATATAATATGTATGGGAGATATTAATATTAATTTATTGGATTTAGAGAATAATAGTATAGTACAATTTACTAAATGATTTTGAATTTTCTCAACTAATAAGGAGAGCGTTTTTCTATAAATAAAATGTCCTCAATGATGTTGTAATCTGTTCTGGTGGAGTTGACATTTGTACGATCATCACAATAATTTGCAGACAGACCATGAATTGATTTTTTGTAACTTTAAAAATATCAACCCTTACCAGTGTTTAAGACATATCGAGATTATAAATATTTTAATTATTATGCATTTAATGTAGACTTTTAATGTCTTGCTTTGGATACTATGTTTTTATGCCTAAAATAGAAAACAAGCTTATGTAATTTAACAATTTAGTAATCACAATAAACATGCTCCATTAAAAACTGCTGGATGTACAAGGCCAAAGGTACCTTGGTTAACAGATAATATCAAATGAATGATGGAGATAAGGGATGAAGCTCATTTAAAAAATCTCACGACAAGAGCAATGAGAAATGAAGAGAAAGCTTATCTAAATTCATAGATACGAACAGGTAATTCAAAATCTCTATGGCAAGATCTTGATGAACTTAATATTCATTCTCGAAAAAAATGATATTGATATTCCAGCTGACATTTCAAATGTTAATGAAATTAACAGTTTCTTTGTAAATTCTGTGTAAAATATGCCAGCAGGAAATGTTCAAGATACTATAAAATTTTATTCTGATAACCTTTCAACAATTTAATTTTACTTTAACTATCAATGAGCAAATTTATGACACTATTAAATCAATTAAAAGTAATGCTTTGGGAATAGATAAAATTAATATAAATATGATACATTATTTTTGTCCGTATATTCTCCCTTATATCACTCATATTATAAATTCGTGTTTGCTGGAAAACTATTTCCCAAGTTTATGGAAAACATCCTCAGTTATACCATTACCTAAAATTTCACAACCTAAGAACTTCAAAGATTTAAGACCATTAACATTCTTCATCCCCTATCGGAAGTTTTAGAAAAAATAACTTCAAATGAAATAAAAAGTCACTTAAACAAATATCACATTTTACCACAAACTCAATCGGGCTTTAGGCAGGGTCATAGCTGCACAACAGCGCTTGCTAGCATTTTAGGTGACATATTTAAAAGCATCGGATAATAATGAATTAACAGTGTTAATTCTGTTTGACTACTCAAAAGATTTTGATTGTATTAATCACAAAATTTTGCTGTCAATATTAAGTACATTATATCGGCTTTAATAACAATGTGTTAAATTTATTCAAAATTATGTAATATATAGCAAACAAATGGTAACTTTAAACAATGAATCATCTTATGAAGTAACTTTGATCGTGGAGTACCAAAGGGTTCTATACTAGGACCATTACTATTTGATATATACCAGTCAAATGCATAAGTAACTATTAACGTGCAATATACACTGCTATGCAGATGATATAGAACTCTATAAGTAATTTCCCCCATCAGATAAGGTACATGTTATAATTACAATTAATGCTAATTTGCAGAATTTGGTGAAAACCTCACAAGGACACAGTTTATGTATAAATCCAAATAAGTCGGCAGTTATTTGGAAAGAACAAATTGCGCAACAGTTTTAATAATAATATGAAAATTTAAATTAATAATGTATCAATTGAATTAGTTTTTGAGGCAAAGAATTTAGGGTTAGTAATTGATACGAATTTAAGATTTAAAAATCACGTTAATAGCTACATTAAAGAATCATTTTGCAGCCTTAAACAGATATATGCTAGTAAGCAGCTATTGAATAAAAGCATAATTAAATTATTATGTGATTCTCTCGTTCTGTCTCATTTTGCATACTGTGATGTAATATATGGACCTTGGCTGGACAATGACACTTCAAAAAAAATCAAAGGGTGCAAAATTCGTGTGTAAGATTAATTTGTGGTATTAGACGCAGAGAACCTATTTCTCACAAAATTGCTGAAATTAATTGGTTAAATATGACAAATAGGTCCACTTCACTCCTCAATATTTTAAGATAGTTTCCACGAAAACCACCATATCTCAAAAAATTAGATTTAGAACTGATGTTCATAACATTAACATAACACGAAAATCTTTAGTAACTTCTCCTGCTCATAGAACCGCTTTATTTCAAAGATCTTTTACTTATAATATATCACAAATTTATAATAAAATATCTGGTAGTTTTAAATCGTGCAATACAAAAGGATTTAAAATACGATTACGTAACTCACTGTTAAATAGTCAATAGTTTTCTATAGCACGCTTCGGCAAGTGTAAAATGCAATTAAACAATAAAATAGGAATACGATATTATATTAGGACGTAGAACTTAAGTCATACGTAAAAAAAGGAGTGGGAAGGAATTCAGGGTTGGAAAGGAGGGTTTGAGAGAGAGGGGGGGGGGTAGGGGGGGTAGTACTTCATATTGACAGCTCAGAGTTGTTATTCCTTCATATTGGTCAAATGAGCGTTTAGAGGGAAAATGGTGAAAGTATCAATATGTGCGTATATATTGATCCAAATTTCAAATTCTGGTGCTCAATAAACGCAAAATTTGATGCTTTAAAATTTTTTTAACGAGTTTTCACGTTGAGTGGGTGTTTTCCAATCACAGACGTACGTCTAGAAGTGAGTTTATTGCAGTATTCACAAAAGTTGGTAAATATTACCCTTTTTTACTGACGATAGAGACAAATGGGACTAATTTGGACGTTAGGGAAATCTTTCGACGCATAATTTAATGCTCTTCAACTTTGAATACAGTCATCCGTATGATGCGCCGTTTGCAACATATGAGCGGAAAACCTGAAATACTCCGAAAATATGTAGGTTTTTTTTGCGTTTTTCGACCTGAGCCGGTACTGCTGCGAGCCGGCAAACTTCATATTCGTGATCAGCACCCTAAAAACATATAATTCCATTAAGAAACCTCCTACCGGAGTCATGTTACGAAATAGGCACTATTGAACGCCATTTGATCAGGCTATATGCAAGGTTTCAAATTGAACAAATGATATCTCATTTTTAAGGATATCATTAACAATAAAAAACACTACATTTTATTTTACTGAAATACATAGCAGTCCCTATCTGTACCTAGTGCACTAAACGTCAGAATTATTGACAAAACCGTTTCGTTTCTAAGGATCCCTACGAATTTAGTTTCTAAGGACGTCAGTAAAAAGTTATGTGACATATTTCAAGAAGTAGTAAAAACACCGCCTGAAAGGTAGCTTCCACACTCATAACATAATGGAGGAGAAAAAGTGTACTAGAAAAGTTGTCAGTAGTAAATATGAAAACGATGCACCGGAAATACGTGCTTGGTGGCAAGACCTGTTTCGCGTTTTGGAAAAAGACGCAGCAATTGTAAGTTACATTTGTAATTTAAGTTTTGCCTTTACGCTTTGCTATAGGAAAAAACCTCAGCTGCTTAAAAGTATTTTATGTGAATATTGTAGGGAAAATCATATAAATATTCTGTCAGAGTTTATACTAAATATTAAAATTGCGTTGGAAACTAGAAAAAATAAATCCGTTTCCTCTTTTCCTATTAGAAACCCCACAAGAGACTGTCTCTACTAAAAGAAGTTTTCGACTGGCCTATACTAGACGAAATTTTGTCAAAGTTGAGCATAGAAACCGCGAACTATCATGGAGACTCCACTTCAGACTTAGACAAAAATGAACTGGACTTTACAAAAAAAAAATTTGGCAGTGCATCGAGCGTTAATCCTGATACCATGAAATCGTTTATCGACAAAGAGGAATGGGAAGAATGTGAGCATGACATGGATTCGTCGGAATCCTCCCACCTCGTGCGAAAAATATTGTGAGTTTGCAACAAAATTATACATAAAAAAAATAAGTGGAAGATTGTTTCGCACTGAATTTTCTTTTCAGTGGTGCGAGGGAGTTTGAAAAACCAAATCCTTATCTCAATTTTTTCAAACGTCCCCCTGATCGGGCCGCAATATGGAGAGAGTTGCCACCATTGGCTCAAGATGAAATGAACTTACATCAGAAAGCAGAGGCAATTACGGAAAAGGTAAAGATAGAGTGCTTTATTTTTTTTTAATAGGAGATAACATTTAGGTTAATGACAACATTAGACATAAATGTGCTTTCACATAACACGCCAATTACTGATTTCACACTAACGCAAACCAGAGTGAATAAAAGATTACCAAGATGACATGTCGCCATTGTCGCGTCGATACATTTTAATGGTGAATAATATATCTGAAAGATATACTGTATTTTTATTTTGTATTTTATCCATTTTTAAGAGATTGGCTGTAGAAAAGATCAAACTGTATTGTTGTTTGCTGACAAACATTAATTATAAGCTTATACATCGAGCATGAAAAAATACGGTTATTTAAATATATCGCTCTACAAAATATATCAAAATGCTATATCTAACCTTAAATCACACATGTTACGTTTCTTAACCTGTTTCTCGGAAATTACCTCGGAAGCATCTCTTGTAATCCAGCAGTAGTCGACCAACATCTCAAGACTCCATTTTCCCTGATATCTCTTCTCCATATTTGAAATATTTGGGGGAAATCTTTTTTCATGTTCGTCACTAACTGCACCACAATTTTCCGGAAGTAATCTGGATCTGATCGTGCTCGACTGTCTCATTCATAGGGGAAACAACAGAATTTAGTATATCCTTTTTGCATAGATCACAACACCTTCCTTATAGTATTTAAATAAATAATTAAGAATAATATATTTAAATTCAGGTAAAACTGATGTAATACTCACGATAATTCCAGGATACGACGTTCATACTGTCACCCTGGGCACCAGGAACATCGGAGGCCGATTCCGTCGTGATATTCGTGTTCAGACACCCCAAAAACCCCCGCGTAAATAACGAGTTTCGACTTTATATTACGAATTCCCGAATACTCGAAACGAAACTCTAGAAGATGCCGTTCATATTGTCAGAGTAGTGTAACCACTGGGGTTTTACCAGATTGACCGATGTTGAAATGAAAGGGAGCGTCGGGGTTTGCAAAAATATGTATACATACATAAATATATACACACATGATCTCATAGTCCTGGGTTCGTCGCGTATGCTTTAAAGTTAGAAGGGGAAATCTTAATATTGATACATGGAGATTTAGCTTACCTCATATGCTCTCATGATGTCGATGTTAATCCTGTATGGCTAAAACCTCACATCATCACTAAGATTCACGAACTAACTTTGTCGGATAATTTCAATTTCGTTGGTCAAGAGATTAATTCAAATAACTTCAAACCAAGATATATATTTAATATTTAACAGAATAAATTACGCTGACAATAAAACATTTACACTAAACAAACTATAAATTTGGACACAACCAGATGCGTCGCGCAAATAATGAATCTATTCATATGAAAACAAAGCTAACCGCTAGGGTTAAGTAGACCTGATTCTAATAGAACAATTTTGAGTGCCTTTCCGCTTATTAAACTATTTGACTTTAAACCCGAATTTACTGTATGAAAACCTGCCGGAAACTGCATAATTTTGGCTAAGATTGTTGCTCCAGTCCTCGCTGGGCGGTACCAAATTCGATCTTTCATCCCCTTTAAGTAATACCACTTACTGGGGGTGAAATCTCCACCAATCCTACGGGACCTACTTTACCCCTTACATGATCTCCGGAAACTATTCCCGTACGCTAACGACATCTGGTTGCAAAATAGAAACTAAACATTTTACATGACATTTCTGAGATTACTCTTTCTGCATCAATTAGTTAGCTGTTTGGTCATTTTTCCCATACCCGGAAACCATAAATTAAGTGACGCTTCTAACGGACAACTATTATTTATGGTCGAATCTTTTCGTGACGCTTTTATGGATCCTGTTAATTTTACAATTGATTTGAGATATTTTACTTTTTGGTAGTTACACATCTGTTTGCGATTACGAAGTTATGCATTTACGAAGCTATGAAATTTTGCTAAGACCGTACTTAAAGAAAACACACTATACAAGATGAATTACTCATTTAATGTGAACCTTCTTAGAATTCTCTAAATAATAAACAAAGGACTTCTTGGGTTGCTATTCCCTTTCCGAACAGAATTATGACCTGCACTTTACCATTTTGTTACAGTAGCAAAACTGGACAAATTTCAATCAATATTTACCGAGTTTTTAATTTTTTATTTATTGTCTCTTCGAGATGCACTTCTAAAATGCATATTTTTATATGCAAAAATGCATTTTTCAAAAGTAATTTATCAATTTAGTTCACAAAGTTTATAGACGCTCTCACGAATCGAACGCACAAATCCGCATTAAGATCCATCTTCCTACTCAAAAAACTGATAGCTGATATTTTCTCGACTAAACAGATATGAGGTGCCCAGTTCTTATCCTGGTCCTCAATTTTGCAGCCAAAATACAGATGAAAGGTTTTTTTTTATTAAAGAGCTAAGCGTACATTAATGCTTCTGAAAGTGTTTCCTGGGCCCAATAATTTCTTACCTACATCATCGTATAATTCCCAGAGACGGTTCTGGTTTCTGACGAAGATCTGTTAAATTAGATATAGGTTGCCCCGCAACTTTTGCGGGGCGATCTGGCAGAGATCAATGTGATATCATCTTTGTATTTTGGCTGACGTCTGACGTTTATTTTCAAGTTTCTTATTTTTATATGTAAATACTATTTAATAACATTATATGATTATATTTTGAGACTTTTGATAGGACAATATAAGTGCTTAGTGACCAGAAAAACAAAAATATCTGCTATTAATCGTAAATACATACTTTACCAAGTAGACGTCACGCGGTCGGACTATAAGTTACGAGGCAACCTATCTAATTTAACCGATATTGGTCTCTGAGTACGTCCCTGAGTCCTAGTCTGGCCAATTCGTTGGCTTTTTCGTTCCCTCGGACCCCACTATGGCCTGGTACCCATACCAACTTACTAACATAATATATGGATAAGACCGAATCTTGTCGTTGGATATAATAAAGCCTTTAGGGCCGCCTGTCTGTAGGAACATAAATAAATGATTTTAGAAACTAAATAAGTCTGTAAATTGTAAAATATTTTTCGACTGTAATAGTATGCCACATTTCTTGCTTCACTGTATCATTATCTACATGAACTTTTAGATTGCAACAGATTTTGTGACATGGATAAAAACTGTAAGCGGAGATGAGGAAACAGCTTTAACCGTCCAAAGTGTTATGGAGATGTTTGAAATAGGTATGAAGAATAACGCGAATACCTCTTTACGTGTTCAACTGAAAAAAATGCCCTCAGTTACAACCAAGATCGCTGATTACATGAGAGTGCCAGAGGTAAGAAGGAATCGTTTTTATTTTTTCTGTAAAATATCTCGTCTTTAAACAGTTGATTACGAAATTGCATATCTAGTGTTATTTAGACTCTCCATTGCAATACCTAAGCCAAATGCAAGACAATTTTAATATATGCCAGGTATGAGCAACCCTATAAAAGTCGGGTTAGCATATGACCTTACAAAAATTCATGTCAGCATTTTTACTGCTCTAACACTGAAAGTCTAAATTCAGAATGGCGACCAAATTCCGCCGATGCCTTAGCCGCTTGAATCTTGAATTTGACGAGGAATCGTTTTTGCACAATATCCATTGTAAACTTTTCAAAAAAAATGGTAAGGACTTAAGTTGTAAATTTGAATCTTTACAACTGTAGTTCTTACAATTTTTATCGCCCGACGGATATTTTAGAATTAAACGAAAAAATAGTACCAAAGTATAATTATAAAATTATCGCATTTATTATTAACTTTATAACATAAATGTACAAAGTTGTATAGAATCAAATTTCAATTTCGACCACGACCACGTCGAAAAGAAAAGAGTAGTTCCTACCACGACATCTTGAAAGAAAAGGCCTAGCCGTCTGAAACTTAGGTATAAGGAAAAAAGAGAGTAAAACAGCCTGGATTCTTAACGCTTGAGAGAAAAAATCCAGCTTTAAACTCTTAATAAAGAAGAAGATGATATAAACCACCTTGCAAGCGAGAAAACGTGGATTAGGCCTACTGGAGATATCACTTAAAAAAACGTGCCTGGAACTCTGCCCCTGTGGTGGTGCGGAGAGGACTTGATAAGATACAATTTTTACGTTGCAGGGCCTTTATCGCAATCGTAGGACCTTAAATATGGTTCTAGAGAAAATGTCGTGGAGATCAAAATTGTACGAAATGTTCTTCTATACAACTTTGTTCCTATATAGTTATGCCCTAAAGTTAATTATTATAATCGAGATTCGATAATTATACTTTATCAATTTTTTCCCGCTTAACTCGAAAAATATCGATCACACGATAAAAATTGCAAAGACAAAACTTGTAGAGAATAAAATTTACAACAAGTCCTTTTCATTTTTGTTGAAAAGTTGAGAATGGCTGAGTTATTAAAAAGAAACAATTCCCCGTCAAATTCAAAATGGCGGCTAGGCTAACGCATCGGCGGATTTTGGTCGCCTTTTTGAATTTAGACTACCAGTGACCCCCCCCCCCTCCTAAAAGTAGTTAGAGCAATAAAATTGCTGGCGGGAATTTTTGAAAGATAAAAGCTTTTCTTAACTAACCCGACTGGGCTATTTGTCCGGTCCGTCTTTTTTTCTTGCATGTTAACACGGTCCGCCAAGTTGCGTAATTATATGTAGCATGTTCTATTATTATACGAAAGCATTGATATTACTCATCGATCGTAACTTTTACACGTGCAGTCGCCGAAAATTTTAACATAACAGATGACTTGCTCGCACTTCCAGTCACGAAAGACACTACAAGGGCAGAAGACATTTTTGAGGAAATTGTTAATGTTTTCAGTGCTTTATTTAAACTACACTGGGCAAAGTTAAGCGATACCCCTACAGAGATGGGGCAAACAAGAATACAATATGTAACTTGATATTGACATCAGTAATTCTATGAAAAAAATTTTGTTTTATATAAAATAGGTAAATCTCGCGACAAGCTTTTATATCATAAAAATTGTGTAATGTAATAAATTGACGGGTTTAATTTAATTTAAAGTTTATTTTATTCTTTTTAGAGAATTTAAATAAAAGCTTGTTTTTAAAAATGTTTTTTTACTATTAATATATTAATATCGTTATTAGGGCGATATTAAATTTTATAGACAGATAAATGTTGCACCATCTACCAACTAATGTATATAATGAAAATGTAATATGCAGGGCACTATATCAGAACTTAAACAGTAATCTGTATAACACCGAACCCTTGTATCTCACCTACTTTATTGATCGTAGAGTAGTAGGTTGATAGGTATAGCAGTTCGCAGATAGATGGTGACACATATATATATATATATATTTTGTTTGTCCTTTCTATTTTACTTGGTTAAGCAAATTCATTCTTAATCTATGATTAGGTAAAGATTGAACTCAAGTAAAACCATTCAGTGTACTAAGTTAAACGAAATATTTATTCATCTGAATTCATGCATATCAACAGTTAGTGGGTAGGAATACAATTGTAAAATGCATAGGTAGTACTTACATGGTCCATACGCCATACTTAGATATTTTATGTTATAGGTAGGCCGTTTAATGAAGGATTCAGTCAACGGTTAAGTATACGTTATACGTGAGAAAACACCTACCAAATATTATAATTAACATGAATCCATTTGTCATCATGGATATCTACATATTTCCAGCAATGATATTTGAATATTTGTAGTCGAGCCAGTCTGAGATGCTACATCGGGAAATAAAGAGAGACCAGCGTGCTACAAAAAAGAAACGGAAAATTGTTGCTTTTGGTCGTAGATTACCACCAGATATGCAGATTAAACCCCCCGATAAGAAAGCTTATAAGAAGTGGTTGAGTTGTGAAGCAATACCAGAAAAATTAGAAACGATGGCTGCCGTATGGCAAGGCATTACACATTTAAAGTACGTTGTTCGACATTTACAATTATGAGCATCAGTGTCGGTTCAATAAGTGTATAGTGGAGTGTAGTTTTAAATTTCCGAGTGTCACAATTCAGACGGCTGGCGGCAAAGATTAAAGGATAAACAAACAACTATAAAAAGCTTTTGATGTTAGTCGACTGTATACTGAAAACAAATTGTGACACTCGGTAAACTAAAACTCCAGTCCACTATACCTAATGCCTGTGCACCCCCAATTAATGTCTCTGTTGACGCAAACATATTTAAATACAGCCTCGTGATGTAAATATGCTATTCCTTTTCCTCGTCTAGTTCGTCACTGCCATTGAAAATATATATATACTGACGTAGAATGAAATGTCCCTGGTATTGTCATGAACCCGCGAACAGCGCCACGTAACGCTTCGGGAGATTACTACTTCCTAATGAGTAGGGAACATTTTACACTTTATGATCTGGTTGCAGCACCATCTATCGGATGCACTTCTCATTATTATAGTAATATTATTTTAAAGAAAAAATAGAAAAGTAGACCGTTGCACCTATAGGAATAGTCAAGGATCAGTACTTTTGAGTATTTTGCCTGAGTAATATTAAGACACTGAAAAATGAAATATACAATATTATGTTGCCAAGTAATAGACGCTGTGACGTGACTATGACTATGCACTCGAGACAAAAGTCGTGATTATAAATGAACTTTTAAAATATACTGATGAAAAAACTGATTAAAATATACTGATGGTGGTTGTGATATTAGAATAGTCTTTACTATTTTCCATATTTATTATTCGGTCACTGTGACACATCCGAATGGACACAATAAGGCGTTATTGAAAAACGTAAACTGCATTAAATTGTGCAATTACTGCAATGCCTTTGAGCTTGCTTTACAAACAGTTGGTCTCTAACCTATGTCGTTGACAAACAACTGACAGTTTAAAAAATAATTCTCCCGAGAATAAATATATACCCCCAAAATGTCAACCCAATAGCCGCCACTGATGAAAAGACGTTCAACATTTTTGTCACTTATATAACACTCATATAACACTCATATAACTGTTGACTTTTCTAGGTCTACTAAGGCTTTCTGCGAGTACATGTGTTACCAGAAACCCGAAATAAGGCCGCCGAAGTTTCTGGTAGAAAATGGCATGATGAATCCGAAATCATTCCTAAACAAGCAAGAATCCGATCGTAGTATAGACTCATTTGGAAACGTGTCCAGACTTTTCTCGCTGTATGACTAACATAGAAGATTTGACAAATTAAAGTTATTAATGTTATTATATACATGCGTGAAAATAGCTTAGCAGAAATATCGATAAAAATGTAATTTTTCTTAGTGGAATATATAATTATGTTCACAGTTGAAGACTTTCATTTCGTAGATACATCTAGGCTTAGTTATTTATACATATATGTATATATATATATATATATATATATATATATATATATATATATATATATATATATATATATATATATATATATATATATATATATATATATATATATATATATATATATATATATATATATATATATATATATATATATATATATATATATATATATATATATATATATATATATATATATATATATATATATATATATATATATATATATGTGTGTATATATATATATATATATATATATATATATATATATATATATGTGTATATATATATATATATATATATATATATATATATATATATATATATATATATATATATATATATATATATATATATATATATATATATATATATATATATATATATGTGTATATATATATATATATATATATATATATATATATATATATATATATATATATATATATATATATATATATATATATATATATATATATATATATATATGTATATATATATATATATATATATATATATATATATATATATATATATATATATATATGTGTATATATATATATATATATATATATATATATATATATATATATATATGTATATATATATATATATATATATATATATATATATATATATATATATATATATATATATATATGTGTATATATATATATATATATATATATATATATATATATATATATATATATATATATATATATATAAATATGTAACGAATAAATATGTTCTGCCTACAGGCTATGTGCAAGATCCATTTAGGGTCATCTGGTGTCAGTAATCGGAAAATCCAGCAGCAAATTTATGTGTTACCAAGTACGATAACAATGTAAAAATCATCGGCAAAATCATTTAATTAACAACAATACGAATTATTTTTATCAGGGATTTAATTACAATGATTATTTTTATGTACTAAATTAAATTGAAAAAAATCAGTATTACGTATTACGTAAGTTTATTATTACGGATTAAAAATGTTATACTGAGCAGGAATCGAACACACGATCCTCGATACAGTGTCGCTGTCACTGCATGGTGTCATAATCGCGAGGCTCGTTTAGAAGTAGGTAATTAAAATGTGTTTTGTAAATTTAATTGGGCATGTAAGTATGCATATGAAAAATATATGACTATGTTTTAGTTGGGTAATGGCATAATAGTGTTATATATCAAAATGGTGCCATATCATATTCAATAGCATTATTTAATTATGATGTAGGCTTATATTATACTAGTGAGTTAAAATAGAATGGTTAAAAGTATGCGGTAGTGGGAGATGCGGATCGCGCCGCCATCTTGGTTGTTAGGTCTCTTTTTTCGTTTTTTTTTCTATAAATCAAAGAGCAGGTTTTTAAAAAATATTACTTCTTTAACAAATTGAAGAACACTTATCTACAAAAAAGTCTCTTCAATTTTGTTGTATCTGTAGGTAGTAATAGTCACCTAGATAGTAAGATCACCGCCTCAAAGTGAAAATTAGTAAAATCTGCTGCTCAAACAGGGACATTTCTTAATAATTTAAAAGATTTATTGTGTATTTCTACAATATGTGGACATTTTTAGGCATTTTATAGATTTCTTTCCCATTTTAGAATTAGTGGTGTCACAGCCGGTTAAACAATGAAGTGTCAAAATATAAGAACATACTGTTTTGTTCCTAAATTTTGCACAGTCTTCTTTATCGACAAAAATCGTTTTCTAGTACCGTGTCCAAGTTACATAAATAAACTACCTAGTTCCATTTAAGCCAGATACGAGTGTCAGAGGTTTTGATTTGGACTTCGGATGAGCCCCGCTGTACAAATCCTGTACATCCTTCGAAATCCTAGTACGTCCTTGGTATACTGGCGGCCATTTGAAAGTGCACGACTCTTATATCAGATTTCGTTATATTTGATCTTTGTAAAACTGACTTTGAAATTTGAGGTTCATGTGATGTGTCATTATGACATTCACAATTGTCTAATTATTACTTATCAAAATTAAAAGGTGTATTATTATTTTATCAAAAAAATTCCAAATTAACAAAGAACGTCCGAAAAATGTTCAAAATACACTAAATTATAAAAATTAAGTAACTTAAAACTACAAAACTCCAACGCGAGTAGGTCTGTATAAAATTAATATTTCGTCCAGGCGCCATTTGAGTCTATTACACCTTATTGAGCAATTATCATGCTGGAAAATAAAATTCTGAGGATACAACATAGTGACGGACGGCAGCATAATATTGTCCAATATGCGTATGTAACTCTGTCCGGTAAGGCGCTCTCCTATCCTCCAGCAAACACCGGGGCCTAGGGAACTTATCCATGCCCAAACATTGATGGAAAAACGTCCACTCCGGTCGGTAGGTTTAATATACCTCTCTTCATACCTCGAATTCTGAGGTCGGTAGGCGCGGATGGAACCATCATGACATGACTGAAAGACCTTTTCGTCAGAAAATATGACAATATTCCAAAAGTCGTCGGGCCTACCGACAAACTGGTTCGCAAAATTAAGACGTTGTTCTTTATGCCTTGGCTCCAAAAATACATTCTTTGCTGCCGCATAATTTCGTAACTCTGAACCCTTCATCTGCCGCCTTGCAGACCTCATAGATCCAGGAAACTCCGTTTCGAAACAGGCCGTCACTGCTGTTTCAAAGGGATTCGTTCTAAGATGGTCTAGGAAGAGGTTGTCTTGCTCCACAGTGCTTATTTTACGACGCCCTCCGCCGTGGACGTAGCGAACGTTTCCTACTGCATTCCATTTTTGTTTGAGTTTGAATATACAACTCTTACTCACATTTAGCTCATCTGCAACTGCCTGTAATGACCAATTATTTTCAAGCAATGTAACAGCTCGCATTTTTTCAGGTACAGTTAACCGTGGCATTTTGAAACTTGAAAACTAATAAAGTGGTTTGTAAATTACGGAGTTAATTACTGACATTTGTTTGAAGTTTCAAATAAGTGTCAAAATGAAATATAAGAAGATCACATTACAATATCAAAAAAAATCGTGCACTTTCAAATGGCCGCCAGTGTACATCCCATACATCCCAGTACATCCTAGGAATTCTAAAGAAATTCCCATACATCCCCAGGAAATCCTGGTAATTCCTTATAGGTGTACACCATAAATCCCCATGTGTTCGCCCCTTGGGCTTAAATGAAAGATCTCAAAGTACATAGTAAGCCATTAAAATAGGTACAATGAGCGACACACGCGTCGTGGTTTTTTATAATAAGGGTTTGAAACGGTACTTTTTACACTTTTCTGTCAATAATGGAAAAACTGTTGTTTTAGAGAAAAAAGTTTCGATCAAAAGTTGTTCAGCATTTAAAAAATATGTATTACGCCACTGACTGATCCTCAAAGTAATAAGTAATTTCAGTTGTCCGTGCATTGTTCTGCCAAAAAGCATTCCTATGTTTTCTCCATAACAGGCAGCGTTACGGAGTAAACCGACATTTTATAAAATCTTAATGTTGCTGATTTTTACATGAATAAAAAAAAAGTGTCTACTGTAGGACCAATAGCAGCCGAGATACGAGACATTCATATTTTAACCCGTAACAGCCGTTCTAATTAACATATACACTCGAAACTTGGCTGGAAATAAGTCGAAAGCGTAATAGTCCTTTTTTTTAAGTTATTACAACAGTGGTAAAAATAGTGTTAGCGGCTTCACTTTAACGAGTCCACTACACTGTAAAATTTGCAGAATACGGGATGGGAATTTTCCGCACGCGCAGCACCTCAACTGTCGATGTCGTTCTTGTGCGTCTCCGATTTTTTATTACAAAACTGATTTTTTAAAAATTTTAATTGAAAGATTATGCATCAAATTAAAAGAAAATTTTTGTATCCGAAAAAAAGTGCGCGATTGTCGAGTCCGACACCTGCAATATTACTGTTGCAAGTGTCGGACTCGACAATCGCGCCCTCATTTTTTTTTCGGGTAACATTTTTTCTTTGATTTGACGCATAATATTTCAATAAATGTTACAGTATATAGCAAATAACAGTTACAGAATAAGTAACCAAAAGGACCTTTGTAGAGCAAGGCTGAAATAGGGTATATGGAAAGTGTACATGGAAGTTGTTTCAATATTTTGAACGAAATCATGGAACTACATCCTCGATATACATGTGGGATGCACATCAGCCCATATTCACTCTCAATGTGTTAACGCTTAGGTATAATAAAAGCGTGTGACCTAGTAATAAAAATAATGCATTGAATTCATCTTATTTGTTGTGTTAAATATGGATACATAACAAAATGAATAAACATTGAATTCATCTTATTTGTTGTGTTAAATATGGATACATAACAAAATGAATAAACATTTTCCATCATTTCTAATAATAGATACGTAGAAATAGATTCACTCATTTCTGTTTTTCATATTAATGAATGAACGGTACTTTATTTTCGCCTAGATTAGCAGCTTAAAGGATTAAGCCAGCACATGTAGAACACTTGAAATAAGAGAGAAAATTGACTTAGGCAATAGATACCTACATCTACGCAGGTAGATCAACAGAAGCAATGTACATTGCATGGTTCTTATTTGCCTATACTTAGTCACTATATTATTAACCACTGAGAGCAGTAAATCAATTAAGACAAAACAATGTGCCTTAAGGAAATGTTCGGCGAAATTAATGCCTTATATTTATTGCCGTGTATATCTTATCAAAACAATATTAATCGCTAATCGTTTGATAGCACCTTAACAATAATCACATTTTTATTGCATCTCACTACATTTATCGTACAGAAACTCCAGTAGTTTATTTGTTTACCATTTGGAAAGCGGCGGATGTAGAGAGATTATAATCGAAATGGGTTCGGGGGAACTAAAGGATAGTTCTGAGGATACTGTGAAGGACGACGTCCAGAATAATAAAGAACCGCCGGCTAATCATTCTGCGGATCAGAAGCATGAACGTTCCGCTAAAGAGAACGATGGTTTAGAAGAAATAGAAGTGCCCGAATCGCAGACAAATCGCCGAATTCGAGAACCCTCAGCTGACTCTGTATTTGAAAATGACGAAGGACGTGACAGATTTTACGAAAATCGGGTAAGATATTTTGGTTATACCACATAAAAGTGTAGACCCAAGTCAATTTAAAACTAGCTGCATCAGTTTTCTATAGGAAATCATATATCCAAACATTATTTTGTGTATCGGGAACGATGAAAAATTAACATCGATTTAACATTGCATACACTAGCGACATTTTAATTCCTGGCAGTATTAGAGGTTCCATACCTGCCTCCATTATTCGCTCGTCATCATTACCATGCACACATAGAATACCTATTGAAAATATTAGTATCACTACCTGCTAAAAACTATATCCCCTAGCCTCCATCAAGGCCTACGACGCCAAGGCCTCCCTCGACTTGTGACAATCGCTCGGAATGTAACGCGGACGTTATGTTAAGACCTCGTAGTCAGCAAAGGCAAAGGTATGCTTCTGCAGTGGTGGCACCTAACAAGAGTCAACTGGGACCGAGAAAAACTAACTCTACCGGCGATCTACAAAAGTTAGCCATCCAGAGAAAACCAATCTCATATAAGGTAAGTGAAACTTCAAACTACAATTATTATATAAAAATCTATAGTTGACATTAGCGATAAAATGCTCTTGAAATGTTCGTAGTATCCAATTACGAGTATTCTAATATTAGAGACATAAGCTGACAAAAATAATAGTATATAACATTATAAACAAGGCATGTTCCCCTTGGACCTAAAAAAATTTATATTGATTTTTCTCTAATAAGACACACCGATCTTCGTTTAGTAATCAATAACCTACATTCAGAAATACATTTTCTCTTCTTATTTCTTCTTATGTCGTATTCTCTTACGTCACACTTCAAGATTAATTCACAGCTCACGGTGATCACGTGATGTGTCATTGGCAACAGTCTCCTTCTTCTCAGACTGGTGTCTTCAGACCAATAACTGTACCTTCTAGGGTATCTATTCACGTCACCAATCACCAGGAAGTCATCCACTTCTCCAGCGAGCGGCTGGGACCATCAAAATCATGTCTCTTGTAGCATCTTGGAGAATTCAGATTTTCATTCGCAGTCAGGGCTGTCGTAATTTAGTTCTAGCCCAAAAATAGTCCTTATCATCCAAGATTTCACTCATCAATATACCCTAGAAACCCAATATAGAACCCTACTTCACAACCACATCTGTCTTGGAACTTAACAAGCTCTCATAAAGTATCTTTAAAATAATGTTCAAATGTAATATTAAATCGGTGCGGGGAACTGACGGTTTCCCTCACGATATACCAGTAGAAGTAAATTCACGCATTTTTCGCACGAGGTGAGCACTCCCGTAGTTACAGAATACTTTTATTCAGTTTCAAGTGAACTCTGCCCAGTTCGCACGGGAATGTGCTTTCACGCTTTTACAGAATAGGGGTCCTAAAGTAAAGGTGGACGTAAATCTGGGAATCCAAAGCACCAGGAATCCGTCGATCCGAAAATTGTTTTCATTTATTTTCACCACTCTGGAAGAATTTAGAAGATTGAAATTTGGCGAACCGCTTATAATAACTTTTATATAACTTTTATACTTATATATAACTTGTTACCCCGTCGACATTTTTTTTCTTAAAAATTTCGTATATAAAGATGGCTTCACGTTGTGATGTTTTTTATCTTTAATTTTCTGCGCAAAATTTGTAGTTTGTTCATCAAAAAATTAAATTACATACATCTCCTTTCAAATAATTCCACTAAGGGGTTAGCAACAGTCAAGTACGCTGATGTTAAATAAAATTCTGATGAGATGTAATGCCATTGATCTTATTTTGGCTAAACAGTTTTATACGAATTAAAAATATTTATATTTTTTTGAATTTATCTTTAAAATAAATACAGATTGTATTTATTATTATTATTATTATGTAGCTCTCGAAACTCTCTAGATATTAGAGAAAACAAGAACAATGGCAATATTTGCCTTCATTTGACAACAGCCTATATACTTTACTGTTTCACCAAATAATCGTCCAGTGAAGTTATTTGAATAGAGATGTTAATATTTTTAATTTTGACAAGCAAATTACCAATTTTGTGAAGAAAACTCAAGAGACAAAAAAGTTGCTGAATGAACCATGTTTGCACATCAAATTTTGAAATAAAGGAATGTCGATGTGTAAAATGTTCTGATGAAAAATATAGTGGTTAGATTTTTACCCCCTTATAACAATACGTAAGGATGACAAAAAATATTACAAGCTGTCATTTTATTATTCTAAATCATTCCATAGCTGAGAAATTAATAAAAACAATCTTTTTATCCCAAATTTAGAGGCCTGTAACTTGGAGGGAAAGGGGTTTCGTAAAAAAATATATATAAAAGACCCCCTTAGTTTTTGCAGAATATTCTCCTCTTAAAATCTTGTGCATCAATTTAGATGTTCAGTCTAATATCTAGAAAGTAGGTAGAATGTATGTATCATATTATGTTGTACATATCTGTCTAATGGGGTCCCTAGTTCCTTTGGCTTCTTGCACCTTCAAGAAGGCTTGCTTCCATAATATCCGAATCTAGATATACACAAATATTATCTAAAAAATTCAGTATTGTTTCAAATGTATTGTCATTAATATTTCCTGTTTTACGGAGGATTAATAGTTCTAATTAAGTTTAAAAACTGTATTTAATCGTTTATAACAATCATTATGTTTATTGTAAAGCGGATTATGGCACATATCTTTAGTGTTTAGGTTGCGATAGTAAAAAAATTCTTAAAAACGAAAAGAGATAGAAATACAGAGATAGAGATAGGGTTTTCTGAAGACAATAAGCCGCCGAGGAATGGAAAGGTATGAATGAATATTTTTCTAACTAATTCAGATCCCCGTGGGTCACGAGCTTGATCGGAGACAGAACTTATAGCATTAACGCACTAAATTATTGTAAACTAAAATATTGTAATACTAAATTTTTAACACCACCCTAACTACACGTGACGTGATAAGTGACGCATCCAATTGTTGTAAGCCATCCTGTCATTTTGATTGTATCACGTAAAAATTATCAATTCTAATCTGACAAAATGTTCTGATAATTTTCCAAGTCAGCTGCATTAAGGCAATATGAATTTATGTAAACTTTTGATATGGCAAGGTGACAACCGTATTTGCTGATATTTATTAGTGCCATAGTGACGTATTTAAACGTCTCATCATCTATCAGCATGCACTGAATTTAAGAAAAATCATCCCTTGAATTAAAAAAAATCCCTAAATGACACCCAGTCAATGAGTTTGATCCATAAATGGACAAACTAGTCATTGATAGTTTCAAGATAAATAATAGAGACATTATGATGATGTATTCATTAGAAGTTCTAGTTAAATATAATAAATAATAACTTATTTTAACAGTTTGGTTGAAAATGAATCATTAAAAAATAATAACAGAAATAAGGAAAAACTAAAAACGTATGTATGTACCTATATGATAATATACATGAACATATATATTCTTCGTAAAGGAGCACCTCTAATAACTTGTATCGAACGTTATCTCTAACATAGAAATTGCTATAAATTATAACTATTTTCTCTATTTCCTACGGCGCCTTCAACGGCACATCCATAATTTATGATTTCAGATGCAATAGATCACACAATAAAGAAATAAAAGGTAATAAATTAAATATAAGGCATTTATAACTTGTTGATGTATTTCCAGCATAGCAAATAATTGGAAAATAATATGTTTATGGCATGGTAAACTATGAGTTTGGTTGCCAAATAAGTAGTCGATAGCCATTATTGTAGCTATAACTTATATAACTCTGTTCATGCACTAATATTCGAAAAATTATAATTCCTTAAATATATAAATTCCTTTTCATTAATTACTAAAATGCAAATAGTATATTATTATAGGAGGTACATAGCATAGTATCTCTTTGAGCGACTCAACATGTAGGTAGATGTATGGAAAAATGGGCACAGGTAGTATGAGAATTGTTGTAATATTTGAGATGTGTGAATATGGGTGATATGACCAAGTGAAACTTGAATTTAAGCGTTAAGTTGTTTCATCTATAATGTGATATTTTATATTTTGGAAACGTATATTAAAAATCTCTTATATTTTTAATCCGTTTATAAATATACAAATTCATGAAAAATCGTGTTCACTTCATACAGGCTGCAAAATAAATACATATTTATATAACCATTTATGAAAAGACTAATTTTATTTGACGAATGTAATATTTGTCAAAATGTAATATTTGTCTTTTTATAACGTGTTAAGTACAAAATTTTATCTAAACCCACTTTAAAATAGAAATCAAAATAAAAATCAGTTACGTAAAAAATTCATTTCGTCATCAGTAACCAGTTGGGAAAAGTACTATTTTGTGTAACGAGTAGGTTTCTGCGGAACTCGCTTGCGCTCGTTCCGCAAAAGGATGCGAGTTACACAAAATAGAAGTTTGCCAACGTGTTTCATACAAGATTTGTTCTAATTTTCACCAATTTTATATTTTATGAGAAGAAAACTATGACTTTTATAGGTTTAAAAACAATCCAGTAGGTTGTAACGGTGTGACCGCTCGTCACTTTCTTAGCTTGTCAGGTCTAAATAACCTACTAAGTAATGAACTTTACGCAACCAGATGCGTAATATTTTACTTTTCGTAACTGGTTGTGAAAAGTAAGACGTTTCCTAACGTCAAAGGGTTTTGAAAAGTCTTACTTTACATGTCAAAATTATAAAAATGACTGTTATGAAAATGTGGCTTTTCATTAAGGATGAACTTTCTATCCTTTGTACCCATAACAGTTGCTATATCAAAAACTGAGAAACCCCGGGTAGTAAAAACGACTTTAGGTAGAAGATATCGAAAAAGTGAACGAAACAAATATTGCAGGGCATAATATAAGCCTTTTAATGATATATTTCCCTATTTTATTGGCAATTATTTGGCAATTATTTCCTCTATTTTATCGGCATGGCAACCAGATTCTACTATGGCGTCGACTACTATCTTGCATTTAATGTAGTTTTCGTTGAACAACTTGACCAATAACCCGACGGTTACAAATAGAAAAAAAGTGAAGGGAGTTTTTGAGAGGTTGAATGTACGTAGAAAGTTTAGGTAAAGCGATATTTTCTAAAAAAAAATGCAGATATCGCTAGGACACAATAATATAAGACATTTTAAAGGTACGAAAAGTGCCAAGCCCTCTATATTGCGCATGAAAATTGTGAATGTGTTAAGTGTCTGGTCCCAAAAACCTCGCATCACCAAGTTTTATTGATAAACATTGGATTTTGAAATAGTACTTTACAAAGTTGCAAAGAAAATATCAAGTTTTTTAGCAGCTTTTATTTATCCTTTTATTTATTTATCTCGGCTTCTACATATTACTCATACCTATTTATCAAATCGTTATATCGCGACGTCAGTATTTTACGATCACTCTGTTTAAAATTCATTGTGAAACACCCTGTATACTAAAAACTAAGTATATTTTAATGTCTTTATGGTAGATGGTTTTAATATCGTCGCACTTTCTCCCATTCCAATTCAAACGTCAAAATACAATTAATTAACTTCCATATAGTTTATGTACCTACTTCGTTTTATCTAATTAAGTATAAATTTTTGTTCGACATGAATTATACTAAGGCGCATGTATATTTTAGTAAATTACGTCTACTCCTAGAATTAATTTATTGTTCATCGCTACTTAAACAATTTATGGAGCAGATGAATTTATTGCATCTATAAATTAATTACATTTATTGTTATTTTAACATAGTATTATTTATAATAATATATAGAGACCTAATTATTGGCTATAAATCGATTTCAAATCTACTATATATTGTGACAAAACTAAATAAAATTATTGAAATATTGAATTGTTATAGAGAAGCTCCAAAATAAACTGATACAATAACCACTCGCTATGCCGATGCCGTCGAGAAATATGGTCTGCAGAGGGAGAGGAGGAATTAGAAATTTCACTTCTTTAGCGGGAGGTACGATATCGTATTGTTGTTTTGCCACAGTTAAACAACGCAATCCGACGGTCCTAGCGCGATTTTCTCCCTTAAAAATACTAGTGTGAGCCGTAAGCCTTGGCCGGGATAAATCCTCAGGATTTGAACCATTTTGGACATTAAGTGGCCAAATGGAGAGTGATTGATTGCGGATACAGTTCAATAAAGCCTGATTTGTTGAGCGTCTAAGGACGTGTGGTGTTTCTGCTAAATCAGGTATAAAAAAATAAAACAGAAGTGGACCGTATAAACGTTAATATTTATTTATACGTGTTATTATAATAATAGTGCCTTTCTATAAAATAGGTACATTATGTAAGCGTTTTTTGGGTGTTTAGAGTATTAGATTTAATCGATTATTTCAATGTTACCGAGTGCGACTGTAAACGTCAACCGTATGGAAGCTTTAACAATTTTCTGCAACTCATTGGATTTCAGGCTATATGACTTTGTACGCAATTGCCATAACAGATTATGAGATATTGTTGTGTCAAATGTAACATGTATTGTAGAACTTGTCAGGGGCAAGTTCTACAATACATGTTTACAGTTAATTTCTGAGCGATTTTCATCGCTCTACCATTCTCATAGTTTCGGAAGCGGATATAGTACCAATATTAACGATACGACGAAAAAAATATTATTACAAGAAGGCAATTCTCGGTGACTTTTATCAAGCCATAGCTGATAGTGACCGGGGAAAAATTTAAAATCATAGATCCATTACTATTGTTGATGACCTGTCAAAGGCTTTTGAATTTTGGCTATATGAACCACGTTATGTTTTTGTTAAAATAGATTAGTGAATATCAACATGGTTTCAAGACGAGAAGGCCAACTTTCACAAATCTATATTACATTACAAAATGCAGTACTCATTATTTTGATAATAATTCACTAGTCTACTGATATTCTTCTCAACATACCTACCTCAAAAATCTATCATCGTACATCTAATTTTGCTGCGTAAACTTCACATTTTAGCATAGTCTGGAATACCGCAAGGTCCCGTGTTGTGTCCGTTATTTTTAATATCTTTATAAACGATATTGCGTCCAGATGACCTAAAATTCTACTGTAGGATCAATAGCGTACACGATTGCTTTGTTTTTTATTAGTCAGCAATCGCTAAAATATTATTATGGTGTAAGACATAGCTTTTTATTGCAGTCTTTATACCTAAATTCATCAATACTCGACGTTTCGTTAATATTTATTTTATCCTTTGGTTTACCAAACATTTGTTGTCCTGGAAAAGAACAGCTGTTATTCCGATATCTTTAAAAATGCTGCTAAGACCATTGGTAAGACGAAGTTCATATGGAATTGATATAAAGTTGGAATTTACTCTATTAATTTGAAAGGCCGAAGAGTTACGAAGGGTTTCTTTTTATTTACGTTTTCTGATCATTTTATCAACTAGTCCTGTACAATATCCATGAAACACAGCTATATATTTGAGGAATGACATTATTGAGAAGGAAACTTAAAAGACGATCAATTAGAAAATTGAAGCTTGCCATTTTGCGTTGAACGCAACGGTTAGGTATATTGGGTATATATCTATGAGTATTGGTATCTTTTCGGTATATATCAAATTCTAACTTATATTGTGTATTCCTAATTACTATTACATCTAAGAATGGTAACTGTTGTTTGTTTTCAATTCCATATGTAAATTTAATTGGAGGGAAGCTACTGTTTAATTTATTAACAAAGTCATCAATGTTAGCTACTTTAGTATCAAAAACTGCAAGAGTATCACCAACATACCTTAGCCGAACTCTAAGGAAATACTCGAGATCTTCTTTTACTTCAACTTCAAATCTACTCATGAATAAATAGACTGGCAATACTACTACTACTACTACTAACTACTATACTACTAATACTACTACTATACTAGACTGGCATTTTTAACACCAATCAGGTATCTTTACTGTCCCTCAATGTGTTAATTTCTTATTATTATATCTATTTACAGTGTCAGCCTAATTTTACAGTGATGGCAGGCCTCAAGTGCTTCATATAACGAGCCGCCACTGATACCCAAGAGATAAAAATGGGTATTTATTACATTCAATTAATAATACCTGGTCTATTATTGAAAATACAATTAATATTTATACCTGAAAACGTTTGTCTTTTAATGAAAATATTTTATTATTGATGTCTTCATTGTTTCTCAACGAAACCTCTTCATTATACAAATCATTAAGAAACTCTTGCATAAAATAGTTCAACTTGAATAATTGTACGCAATATAATAATACACTGACATTTCGAAATTTTTATTATAATAATAGCTAATTCTTGAGCGTTAACTAGCGTATCTATTACAATCGCACCGAAACTTTCTTTTAATTAATGAGGTGGTAAACAATAATTTTCGACTGAATAATTATAACTGGTGAGTAATTTTAAGAATTGAAGATCCTTGCTTTGATACTTTAAAATCAATTTGAATGTATCGTTGATGCTCAAGTTTAGGAGAGGTAGTTATAAAATGAATCGTGTTTATTAAGAAGTTTCCATTTTTTTTATTAATAGATACTCCCAGAAATATCGTAATATAGTAAATATAATTAAATATCTTCATAAATGAAAAAAACCGTCATCTTTATCCATCATCGACCGTCATCTTTAACCTTTCGAGAATCGGAGACGTCACCTGGTACAGCTTCCTAATATTTTCTGGAACGTCCTATTTTTCTAAACTGTGTACTTCCCATCTTTTGATACTGTCTTATGTCGTCCACAAATCTATAAAAACTGCATGTATGTGCAAACGCTTGGTGTTCCTTGTAGTTTCCTTGTATTTTTCTTCAAGTATGAATTTGGCCTACGCAGTGGCGTGCGGTGATATTTCTAATAATAGTCAAATTGGGTGTTTCATGTAGAACAATAGCAATTAAACGAGTCGGCTCCATGCACCGTACGCCCTTGTATGCGGTAATAATAATTACAATAGTAGAGTGGCTGGAGGATACAAAGCCTTCACCGAGGCCTTCACATTAAACATTTCAAATTTTTTATTTTTTATTAAGTTTCAAACCCCCTCTACTCATAAAAATTGATCTGGCAGATTGTTTTTGTTAACTAACAAGACACTTTTTTGATTAAATCATTTTCACTATGAAAATACTGGACATAACATACTATCTATGCTGAAAAACTTGGTATTTTGAGCTAAAATAATTATTGTATATTATTTACATCTATGGCATGTTTGTCCGCGGTTGCGTTTACTCGGACATGGCGTCCTTGTCAAACGTTGTCGAAATATATACGGCAACGAATAAATTATTATTCGGGATCGCTATTTAAAAATTATAATAATTAAATTAGTTCCAGTGTTGCAATTTTATATTAAATATTCAAAAAGGGTGTTTAAATAATGTAGTTTAATATATAATGAGTTTAAGTATATATTTTAGGCTTCCATGGACAGCACGCCCTTGGGTTTACGATTGATTTTCCATTGCTAATACAACATCAAGTAAAGCTATACCAAGGTACCCAAACTCCTACTAACACGGTACGCTAAACTCACACTTGTGGCGCATGAAGTCACAGCTGCAATCTCGTCTAACCAAAACATTTTAAAATTAGTTTCGTTTACAATTGATTAATTTTATTGTTTTTAAATATATTAAAGCCATTATTTCATTGTTATTTAGTTTTTATACAACTAGATGATGCTGCCATTACGGTCATTTTGCATTTTGTCACAATGGACACTTCCTAGTTATAGAAAACAAAAATTATGTAAGAGTTCATCAGAAGCAAGATTTCCATAGCTAATATATTACTCTATTTACTAAGAAACTCTATGAACAAAACTAGTAAAATAGTTATTTAATCCGCGACGACAATAAGGCGAATTGCGGTGCTATCTAAGCAAATGCAAAATTTTGTTACAAAGTTAAACAAACTACTATTTTATTTTGATAGGAAGTTGGTTAGTCTTGAGGACTAAAGAACTTTTTATGGTTCGTAAATATACTACAGGATTTATTGTCAGTATTATAAAAAGTTGCGGAAAATGATAGATTGTACGTTCACATATAAAATATAAGAAAGGATTAGTTATGACATATTCGGACGTTAATTTCGCCTCCAACGCATCAGCAAGAAACATAAAATTTGGTGTATAAAATCCAGCTTTGAGGGATTGGGTATATTTAATAATGGAGAGGATAATAGATTTTTTTTCTTTTATGCAAAGCAAATATATTTCTATTTAGGTGCAAAATGCGACGTCCATAATTATTTTAAGTTTTAGAAGGCCATGGTCTTAAGATAACTAAAATTTACTGAGGTACCTAAAACACATATATTTGGTATATATAAAATATTGCCAAGAAGCACTAAAAATATTTGCCCCTATACGTGTTTCGGTTTTCTACACAAGATTTACACAAGATTTACACAAGTTTCACAAGATGTGCTTATTGCAATGCTAACTATAAGTATTATTTTTCTGATTTCTTTTACAGAATAAAAATGAGAATATGGTCCTACAGTTAGTAGTACCTAGTGGACATCAAAACAGCAACCACGAATACAACAACTACTTGCCTGCAAATTCAATCGACGATATTTTAGGTAAAGTAAAATATACGTATAAAACATGTTACCTTAAAACATAACACCTTCCCCCTTAACATTAGATAGCCATATTTCCACAAGAATAACCAGTAGTCATGCTACTCCGGCATTTTTAGATAATATGTATGTGGTATTGATGTTCAGCTGTACCCTTTCAAACTGCAACCCCTAACTATTTCCAGAAAATAACTTCAACTTAAAATGTTTAAATAAAATTCATTTATTAAGTATATTTTTTGTGTTGCAAAGGTAATGGCCACTTAAAAGAGAGGAATTCTAGACCTCATAGCATCAACAGCCGTGACTTTTATTTAGCCCCCACGAACGGGAGCTACATAAACAGAGCTTACTCTGCATGTGACCTGACCGAATACGGACACCATGTCGAGATGCCCGGGACGTATTCGATCCCGGTGACTCCGGCACTATCTCGCAATGAGAAAGCAACCCCACCTGAAGAGAAAAAGCGAGCATTTACGTAAGTTAAACAGATAAATTAGTAAAGTGTATACGAGCACAATTAAATCTGGTCTGCGCTAAATCATAGGACCGTCCACACTTATCTTGAAATTTCGTCTTATGTATTTAGAAATGGCATTGAGATTCGAATATAGTTAAAATCGTGCATGCGAGTCCGATACTGGAACTTAAAGTAAGCCCGATGAACTATCTGCAACTGCACATTGGTGTAAAAAATAAACAGACTGGTCTGCTGCGTCGTAAATTATTTCTTTGTTGAGCGCGCCGCGTGGCGCCTCTTAATAAAGATTTATCAGTGCGGTGCGTAAATACCGAATAACAAGCGTATTTTAGTTTTATTATTCATCTTTAAAACATTTACTACTAAAAGTTAAAATATAATTATTTCCTAATTTACCATATCTTTCTGGGGACCATTTGAAGTAGAAGATAATAATATGACGACCGAAAATAATACTTGAACCGGTTATTGCCGAAAACGTCGAAACAATAGTCGAGTTTAAAAATCAAGATTTACATTATAAAGTCAACATATTATTTTAAATATAACACATGAACGTTTGAAAAGCGAAAGTCTGGAACAATGTGAGAAAGAAATAATACGATGTATTAACGGATAAACTAAAATATGACAACTAACAATTTATCGTGTAATTCAAAAAGGAGATGTTATGTTATTCACGGTGCAAAGAGGAATGGGAAAATGCGAATTTAAAAAATATTGATGATACTACCAGAGATGTGCTACTTTCGGTTACCTCCATAGTATTGCATAAAAGGATTCCTAAAATACTTTAAAAAGCCGCCCACGTACAATAAAGAGATGCCGACTGTTTTAACCCTCGTATATACTTTACACGAGTTCATAAAATGCAACGGTTAAATTGAAACAAAAATTAAATTTTATATCCCGCGTGGCCAAAAGTGACTGTGACGAACGATATACAATTAAGTAAAAATTCTACCATGAGAAAATAAAATATAGTCATAGTTAGTTTCTACAAGTTAATAAAGTTGACTGGCGCAGTCGGTAGGGGTAGTGATGAAACGACCAAAAATTAAAATTGGTCTTGAGCGAATTATAGAAGGAAGTTCTAATTCACACAAAAAGCATTTTAGAAGGGGAATCACTTTCATATAGCACTGTTGATCATATTAATTTTCTTAATGTTCGTATAATTTCTAATCCATAGTTGTATTTTCAGGGAACTTCTAACAAATGTTTTAAGTGTCTTTTACGCATTATTTAACGTAACACTAGGATTGGCAGTATATGTCACTGATATAGTCGATGGAACGCACCCAATAGCCGAAGTATAACAGTATTAGTATAATAATTTGTATTGGATAATAAAGTAAAATATGTTTTTAGGTTTTTAGCTTAATGCTCGTCATAATAGCCTTCTTATATATACTTTATTTGACAATAGACATTTCTTTGTATATGAAAAAGAAGAAGCAGTATGAGAGGTTACTAGACAGGAACACATCTGAAAATATAGAAATGAAAGAAACGCCAGATGGACATTATCAGTTTAATATAACGCTGCCTGAGGTCGTTACTCTAAAACAGTCTCTGCCCCATTATTACTGTTTCAAGATGGACAGGCATTCTGCTAATTTCTATCTCAAAGTTGGAGCAGCAGGTAATTTTTTTTTATTTAGAAAATATATAATCTAAATAGTATATTATTAAAAGAGGAATTAATTATACCATACTGGCTCGCAAGTGTCCGAGTGAATAATGGCTACTAATTGCGAGTTGAATACTATACTTTGTCCACGATTATTATATATTTTTATCATGAATGAATTGTTATTAATTCTTAATGCGTTTTTGTGGAAATTATCATGAAAAATAATGTCTAATATAAAACGACAATATCAGCAGTTGGTACGCATCGGCGGTTATAGCCATATTGCTTTTTGTTCTCAGTACAAATACTCGGGTTGTTGTGAGTGTATGTTGCCACGGAAATATATGTGATGCGATCTGCATTAACAGGATCTTATGGTGAAATTTGACGTAATTCACTGTTAAGTACCATTTAAACAATAATTTAACTGTGGAGAGATTGTTTTTTGAATGACGTTTCTATTGGCTCAAAATGTTATATTTTTGTTACTTTAAAGAATCACTAATACATATTTTGAAAAAATAGAAAAAAGATTTTAGAAAAAATGTAGACAAATAATAATTTGACTGCCATGAGACGGGTTTTAAGAAAAAATAATCATAATAATAATAATCATAATCACTTACTAAGCACTGACCACTTACTGGTTGCCTGACATTCCCTTCACTCTATTCATCACAATTCCACCCCAATAATACCCCTTCTCCTTCCTCCAAATTCGCCCCAGTACCAGTTAAACCCTTTTTCTTTCAAAATTAAAAATAAATACATTTCGTATATATTAGATATACTTGGGTTATTGTACACTGTAACCACTGTAATCAATGGCATATTCAGATATGGTGGTTTGGGGGGATTGAAGCCTCAATTCCCTGTAATGGATTTTTTTTGTATACGTAGATCTATGTTATTTTTAAACACATTTGATTGGATCAAGGTCTGGTTACACCACTGGTAAATGTGTTTGAAAAAACATCTGGAGGTGATGGAGGCTTCAACCCCCAAATACAAAACAACAATTAATATAAAATGGGACCTGAACTTGGGCAGTGTTGTAGAGCCTATCAAACTTAAATTTTTAGTTATCTAGTACCTAGTTAGAATATTTAACTTACTGTCTACTTATATTGTAAACTAGTACCTAATATTCTAAAAAAAATGTCAAACCTTGGAATAAATATATCAAGAAAATATCAATAAGATTTCAATGTAGATATTTCGAGGGCCATAAATAAATCGATATTAAGGAGCTTTGTAGATAGATTATATAATTTGCAATTTTTCTAGGTTTCTGTTTTGGCCATTTGATACATAGCGGCCTGCTATTAGGATATCAAATTGTGTTTTTGACTTCACACGAATCTGAGTTCTATGAATGTGCCTCAGTCGCTACACTTGTACTGGATATAATTTACCCAATATACTCATTCCTGTTATTATTCTTCATGTTTAAGTTTTCAAACGTAAGTACACTTCGCATCAAAATTAACGCAACAGTACAAACTGCCGACAATTTGTAGGTTGATTTTCTCTCAAGTTTTATTGATCTTTTCTTTAACTCAATTTAAATTTGAATTTCATCAAGTAATGCAGATAAGGATTGATGATTTTTATGTCCATATATCCGTATGTCCATATATCCATATTAATCCAAAAATTATTGAAGGAAATTTCATAGTCTAATTTTACATTACGTTACGTTTTACGTTATTTTCATATGACAAATGGCCGTCGACGGGGGGTATTTAATTATTATCACTTGCACCTATATATATTCAAATCGTAAATTTATATGGGAATTTCTAAAAAACCTCAATACCGACAACTAAACCTAAAATGAAAAAGATCAAACTTAGTTGGGGGAAATATTAACATTTAAATTGGGGCCAATTATTTTGTGGCCTTACGTGGCTTTACAATTTGTTATAGCTGCTGCCTTTCACATCATTCCTTGCCAAAGGTTATTTCGTGAAATGTGACAATTGATACACTTGACGTTTTCTTAGGTAATAATTAACAGGCATCCGGTGGTAGCTCGATTTGGCGTCATGCATTGCCTTTCATCGAGCATATGTTTTTGGCTTTGGACCATTTTCAGAGAAACGATGGAAGCATTAGCCAACAAGGACAATTACGGCAATGACACCACCACAATGGCTCCTGCTGTTACTGACGCAGGATTTACCTCCTTACCCTACGCATTACCTTTAACTACATATAGCCAAAGAGGTAATCATAACTGAAACAATGATGAGGATGAAACGCATCTTATTCTTTGGAACACAAATTTTTGTTTCCTTTTTTAATCATGGCATCTGATTTTAGGCGCTCAAATTTTGACGGAATATGTGGCTGCGTCTACAAGAAGATTCACCATCGTATGTGAGAGAGATGACGAAAGTTTGAGTACTATATATAAAGATTATTCGCCTTACCTCTATCCATTTAGTGTCGAATACAGCATTTTAGTGGGTGAGTTTAGTTCTGTTTTACACTCATTCAGGCCTCTGATAATACGCTCATGTTATTCGTAACAGTAATGTTATGATCAAATATAACAGACTAAAAATCTCATAGACTAACATAGACACACTCATAGAGCAACGACCCTCATAGACCCCAATACGTCAAACACAATACGTGAAACTATTCCAAGATCTTCTATCATATGCAACAGCCAGTTACAATAATCCAATCTTCGATGGAAATCGCCAGCATAGAAACTTTGATGGAGGATGTAATCTAAAAAAAAAATAAATCAAACAAATCTATTTGGTAACAGTTCTGAGCAATAGGTATATTAAAAATATTTTGTATATTGATGTCATATATTTTATTATGTTATATATTTATGTAATTTACTTTTTATACTTGCTCTGAATTGTTGACAACTCCGAGATGCAACACCATCATATAGGTAGCCGTAAAACAAAACAAAATTTATACCATACCTACATATGATTTTCTTTAGAATGTAAATACTAGCGGCGACTATGGAAAAAATGGAAAAGTACTTGTCTCAGGATTGCGATGAATATATTTCTAATGTCATTTAATTGAGAGAATTTTGAAGAGAAACCTAATTTTCAATTCGGTCATGGCTGTTAAGCTCCCTGGCGGATATTTTAGACACCTGAAAATATTTTCATGCGATTTTTCAGTCACATTACCTCAGGCAATTTGTTTCATAGGTTGATAAAATTAAAGCTATTTTTAAAACGGTGGAATATACATGAATATATGATCTGAAGGGCCTTAACAGTTTCAAATGAGCTTCGCCTAAAGAGTAGATTCGTGTATATCATGTTACTGTAATTTCAGTTGGTGTATTGTTCCTTGTATGGCAGAACATAGGAGAGTGCGAAGCGGAGTACGACGAGGAGGACTCCACAGCGCAATGCAAGACCCCCTCCGGAAACGTAGATAACATGGAAAGCAACGTCGTCGTTCACGCCGACTGCCACTCATCTAACAAGGGTCTCTTCGGGGGATTCATGGTTTTGGTGTTGACGGTCGTCAGCACCATATTGTTCTTTATTGCCATTTACACCGACGGAGGGTAAGCATTCATGTTACACATAGATCTGTTACATTTCATTCTTACGCGGCAGGTATGGGGAAATTAATAATTATTGTTATAAATCGCATAAAATGACAAGTGGAAGTAAAATTGATTGCCTATAATGAACTACGCAATCGAGTAACTGCTTCTATACGTAGAGAAAAAGAGCCTAAATAAAAAATGAATTAGTCACAGTTAAATTATAACATTTAAGGAAAACTATATAAATTTATTCATAAAAACAACTACAACTTAACAACTAAAAAGTATTAAATCAAATGCAATAGGTGTAGATGAAATAAGATATGAAATTCTCCAATTATCTTTACCATACTGCTTGGATTCAGTTACACACGTAAAAATTTTTCCTTTAATAATAGTGTCGTTCCGGAACCCTGGATCATTATATAGTCACTCTCATACCAAAAAAGTCAATAGTCGTATAATAATTACATGATTTATGGCCTATAAATTTACTGCTCCACTTTTTTTAATTTTGGAGAAAGTGGCCCATGTTCAAGTTAAAAAGCATATAGATGCATTTAACATACTGCCTTGCAAGCAGTCGGATTTAGTCTTGAGAGATCTGGTAGATGATGCACTAAGGGCAATATCAGATTACTCCTACCTAAACTAAATTTTTATGGCGTTTCATGGGGAGAAAGCTCCCCCTGAAAGGGAGTAGCTTAATACATAATTGGGTCTACTGCAGTAGGTGAAAATCAGTTTAGGTAGTGTCAGAATATTATCTGACTCTTTAAGCGTCCCTAGTGGTCCTCCTCAGGGATCCATTTTAGGCGCCCTACTGTTTGTTTTATATACTGCAGATCTACCTCCAGTGATTGTCTCACATATATACTTATATTTACGTCGATGATAGGTAGTCAATTATATTATTCTTTCTTCCCGGATCAAGAGGATTTAGTTAATAGCAACTTTATATCAAGATTTACAAGAGATTTATGATCGGTCAATTAAAAACGCACTAAACGTAAACCCTCAAAAAACAATTGCCATGATTCTCGGAACAGACGTGCAATATGATAAAGTAAATGTCACAAATAAATTTTTATTCAATCGTATTGCTTACATAAAGACTAATTTGTTGCCAACGAATAGGTTTCGACCTCACGGGTTCATCGCAGAAATACCTGGGAAACCATCATGTAAATTTATTACACTAATCCGGCAATACTTTAAATTTAAACATAAGTGCTCGATGGGCGATATCCTCTTCATCAACTTCTGTTTCTCATCTTCTATTAATTACGATGCACGATCACAATCAATTAATTACGATGCGTATTATGAGAGCTCTAGAGAAGCATGCAATCCTAAAGAGGCTTAAATAAATCTCCAATATATATGTAGCAAATCCAAGCATAATACCCTTGATAATATCGAGGTATATACACCTACTCAAATGTAATACCTAGCATTAATTATTGGAGTTAAACTTTTATTGGCTATGAATTAAACTTAAATCTCTAACATAATAAAGTAATTATAAATATATTTGTAAAATATATTTGTTACATTAAATATATAAAATGAACTCGTACTGCGTTCATTTTTGTACTGTGTACAGTAAAATTTAATTTAACAATATTAGTTTAACCTTGGCGAAAGAGTAATAACCGAATGGTAATATTAGCAAAACCAGAGGACAAATAATTTTAATGGAGCGTCGCATATGCTCCTAAAAGTATGTATGAAATGTTTACGAAGTTCAGTGACCGACAAAACGCAAAACTGCCCTACAAAGTGCTACTCATGGGCGTAGACATTTTTTAGGAGGGCGAAGTAGAAGGTATTTATATGCATATATTAAACACCACAGCTGATATTGAATCCAAGTTTCCACACCACTCATGAAGTATTGCCCATCGGCTGTGGGCATCTACGTTAGCAACTTGCAATAATTCCGCCTTCAAGTAATTTTCTTGGTAATGAATGTCCCTTTTTCGTTAACCATTCTACAATCGTGGAGAAAGAGACGGATTCCTCTTTCTCCACGATTGTTGGGGTGTTTCTTCACATTTTGAGCTCTGATGGCGCATTATCTATAATAACGACACTTCGTGATTCCAATAAATGTTTAAGTATGCCGGCAAATCATTTCTCGTATACTTCTCAATTCTTCTCGTGGTAGTCTTCGATCATCTTGGATTCAAATATCAATTCTCTATTAGGCAAAAATTCACTATCACTACCCATATGATTAAACGGCGACATTTTCCATACAGCATTTTTTAACCAGTTGTCCAGCCTTCAATCGCAGCTTGCCGTGCATTTTTCACGTTTCCATCCTGCCAGTCTCTCTTTACAGTATGTCTATGTTTTCCGCCATTCATTTCAAATCATTTTTATTTTCGGAAGATAATCCATGCGCCAATAAACTATTTCATATATTTCTATGAGAATACTCTTTCTGGCTAAAGTAAATTCATGTCAAAATTTTTGCCAGGCTAGCCCTGTACATTTTAGGTATAATATTATGTTCACTTATACACTGCAGTACCTTATTTAAAGTTGGAAATTCGTTCTTTCAAAAGAAACGTCCACTTCGTCCACTACAATCTTATATCCACTGGTTTTTAGTTTCGGTGGCTGTACACTTCCATGTATCTTTTCTTCTCTTAAAAGTCCATGTATCTTTTCGTATCTTAAAAGTGTGTATATGCTTGTCTTTGATGCTTCTGTATAATCCGAGCACATCCATCAATTCATACTTATCGCGGAGAGGATGATCTCTCTGTATGCAGAAAAATACTCGTAAAATAATTTTCTTCTCGGTTACCGTTCGATACCGCCTACGTTCTGCATCTGCGGCAAATAACGGCCCTGGAATACTTTTCATTATTCATTGATATCTATTATATTGTATCACAATCACAGTAAAACTACACAATCGCAAATATCTACACACACGCGTCTTATCGAAATTGATATTACTGAAAAATTCAAACTCTTGAAACCTGACCTTAAACGATTTGCCTAATATAGTAAAAAGTAGATACTTACGTATTCCTTATAAAGTGGGTTACACTATAAAATCACTTATTTACAGTTGCAGTTGCACTGCACCAATATCGAATGATTTATTAAAATTGTACAATATATACAATATAAACACTGTGGAATTTTATATTTTAATTAAATATTGAGAAATTTGAGAATTACCTCAGCGGTCAGTCAACTTTTTATACATTGTAGACGGACTTGTATATGTAAAATCTCAAGATCATCTCCAATTCGTCCGTCTATTATATCAAGATTATATAATACGTTTAACAAACCAGAAATTATTGAATGCTAAACATTAACAGGAATTATTTCTCACAGAACTCACCTCACCATACTCACCTAAAATTATGACATTTTATTTCAGGTCACGCGGCGAAATTGGAATTATGGTGAACATAGTAACATCCTTAATAATTCTGTCGGTCATGACAGTTGCTTGTGTGTGGGGTTACCGCCAAATTACGAAGCTGGACCTAAACACAGCACACCACAACCTACTGGATGATTTCTTGTTATTCATTTGCATACCAGCGTACTTTTTGAATGGAATTTTCAGCATAATACCAGCCATTATCTACGGAAACGTACTGGGATCAATTACCATCTGCCTGGAGGTAAATCTTGAGATAATCTAAAGCGTCTCTCTGTTAATAATTGATATTGCTGTAGGTATTTCAAGTCTTGCTTCAAACTTGCTTCATTTTGGATGGCCTGCGGCGGTCCAGCAACATCAAAGAGCACAGGAAGAAGAAGCCGGGAAGGGAAATGGTGACGTTCTTGGTGATATGCAACGTAGCTCTTTGGATTATGCAAACTTTTGAGGTTAAATCTCATGGAATGCAAGACAATAGATACGAATTTTATGGAAAGGAACTGTGGACAATTTTGGGGCACATGTGCTTGCCACTTATGATGTTCTATAGATTTCACTCGTCAGTATGTTTCGGGGACATTTGGAAGTATGCATATGAACCTTCAGGTCATTAGCTGCGTCTCTTCTGTATGGAATATTTGGATATATTGGAAACATTTTGTCGTTTTTTATGATCCCGATAGCTTTACAATGGTTTTGTGGGCAAACTATACTAATTAAGCTGAAAGTATAATATTTCGAAGTCAATATAATGTACCTACTATACAATAAAATGTTATACTACAATATGCTCAAAGCTAAAGTACGTAATCCTTAACATATCATAGTTTAAAGCTGTTATATCTCTAACTAAGATCTCTTAGATATTATCAGACAAAGTAGCCTTCTAAATGTCTCCATAGTATATAGGATAATTTATTATTAGATTAATGGTCAGTACCAAGTTAGTGGTGTTATAATAAATAAAGCAAATATAGTAAATAAACTGTATAACAAATACCTATTTACTTGTGTTTAATTGCTGTAGATTTCTTCGAATCATTTGCTGTATTTCTAAAAGACGTGGTCAAGGCTTGACTATTGGTCAAGGCTTCGAGCGAACTCATTAAATTTCTACTCATTAAGGCTCATTAAGTTTCTCGTATAGGGTTTGTGAAATAATGAGTGCCGGAGTATAACCAACTGGTGGGGACTATTAATCGCAATCAAGGATAAAGCCACCATAGAAAAATCGATTAGATTTGCTTAGAAGATACAGGCAGTACCCAAGGAACCACCGAGATTGTGGCCGCGAAAGCCTTCATCAATAGTATAATATTTCCGCAAATATTATGCAATAATTCTTATTGCATACGCAAAGTGTTATGATAGACAACGTTTACAATTAGTTTGGAAATTGTAACAACCCAATGATATAATTTGGAAACAATATTATATTGTATAAACAGTCAAATCTCTATATGTACTCATCTGTTAGAGATATCAAATTATTCTTTTTTGGCACCAGTCTAGCATAAGTGGTGTATAATCAAGTCTAAGTAGTTCATTTAACTCTTCATAATAATATCTATTAGGTACATAAAAATATATCCCAATCTTCCTGTGCTAATCAGCTTATTTCGTTAATGCTTTTGACCTGATATTGAACTTTTGTTTACGAAATATGAGCATTTGGATCTTATCAATCAAAGTATTAAAAATTATAATAATTATACGAGTAGTAGAACTATTTAAGATGCAGTTCTCAATACTTCTCAGAATTGATCAGCTGTGCTGTACGTTGTAGAACATAATGTGGTTATTAATTGTGATTTCTACGTTACTGCTATTATATTATGTAGTGCAATACCAATTAAGCTATTGGAAGAAACGAAATATTCCAGGACCAAAACCCATGCCATTGGTTGGAAATATTGCAAAAGGCATGTTCGGATTAAAACCACTGGGAGAAGTCATTACTGATATATACAAGTAAGTTATCAGAGTACCTACTATAACTGTTAAGTTCAAGTTTCCGATCCAAATACGGCAACTATAGTCGTTGGAATTGTGTTGATCCTGATCATATTAATATATCTATAAGAAAGGTAAATAGACACTTGTTTATGCAACTTTTTTTAACCGACTTCAAAAAATGAAGAGGTTCTAAATTCGACTGTATGTTTTTTTATATGTTTGCTACCTCAGAACTTCGTCATTTATATATCAAATTTAAACATTAAATTAAATTTAAAAAAATTTTAAAACTTTTTGTTGGAAATGGGACATTATCAGGTGGGTCCCATTTCAGTTTTTTTGGTATTGGACCTTGGATCCCGAAGATATACCGGGAAATTGACCAGATATACCAGAAAAAATGGCGTATGCAGCGGTCATAACCCTAATTTATATATATTTAAAGATATTTACCGACTTACCCGTTATACCTATATATGCACGTATATACGGAAACGAATCATTTAGAAGTTCTACAACTTCTTTCACCTTTATTGGGGCTCGCTCTTCAGAATAATTACTTTACGATTATTACGATTTATTTACTTGGTAGTTTATATTTGAATTTACCATCAACACCTACCATTCTCAGAGTGACACTTTTATCTGACATTAATTTTAACAAAGAACTCACATTCATAGAAAACTACTACCTAGTCTACTATTTATAATTGTTCTCCCTGATCATATTGATATGTAAAAGCATTAGGCATGCATTAATCTAGAAGATGTTGAATTGATTGCTTGCTCATTACTAAAATAGTTTATTTGAACTTTTGTTTGATTTTTTTTTGATTCGCCCTCTTGTTTTTTAGAGAAATCCGTCCAATGTTTAAAAAAACACCCGGTATATATAACTAACATGTTCACTTATAATTGAATACAACTACCTAGAGCGACACCACAATTACAAATAAATCTAAATTCAAACTTCTCGTGGAATACGATTAAAGATGTTTACCTACGCTACTTCGTTATACGTTTGTAAATCTTGGCTGGTACCGACTCCAAACATAACAATAATTGTATATTAATGGCCTAATAAATTGATTGTATTCTATGTAAGAATGAATTACGTATTTATTTTTTACTTTTTAGTGCAGTTTTTTAGACTATTATTTTTTTTAGTCGGTTTTGTTTTTTTCTTAAAAATATTTTTAAATATATAATAAACCATTATTAACTCTAAAATCACAACAAGATACGATACAAGGGATAATTATATGATAATTATAATATAATATATATGATAATTTATATGATAATTAAATATACATCACACAATGAGAGAACAGATGAACAAAAATAGTGAGCAATATTTCACAATCATAGTAAAGAAGGAAAAAGAAAATCCTGCATCAAACACACAAACTAAATATAGTAAAATACAGCGTCCAAATCACACCTAGCAGTTATTATTAAAACAAAATATAAATACTGAATAATTATACAAAATATGAAATGAAAATACCAAATATTATACCACAGAAAAATGAAGTAACATGTTTTACATATTTTTTAATGGACTGTAATAAGGTGCATGATTGTGCTTGTTTTAAATAATAATAAATAAATAATTTCTACGCTTGATACAAAAGACAGTTTTATCATATAATGCATTGAAACGTTGCAAAACGAAGTTACATTTTTGTCGTGTGCCTATATACTATGGCACAACCCTAAAATTTTGAATTAGTTTTAAATCAGATTTTAGTTTAAATTATGTAAGTCTCATTTGTCATACATATATTTATTTGAATCTGTTTTTGCAAATCCATATACTATTCTAATTTTACATTTTATATGCATATAACATTGAGTACAAAATATTATGTATTTGCCATCATCTGGCACTTTTTAAAGAGACCACACATATCATGTTTGTCTCTTATCGCGAACGTGAACTTATATTGCTGTTGGCTACCTATATTGTTTTTAGGCAATATGAGGGTTACGCATTCGTTGGAATATATAAAGGAAGTACACCAAGCCTCATCATCCGAGATCCAGATTTCATTAAATGTATAGCAGTTAAAGACTTCAAGTGTTTTCAAAACAACGAAATAGATATTGACAAAGAAGTGGATCCTCTTTTCGGAAGAAATCCTTTTGCACTAAAAGGTGAAGAATGGAAGAAATCTAGGTCACAACTGACGCCTTGCTTCACATCTGGGAAAGTTAGTTAATATGTTGTTGTTTCTTATCATCACCACTACGTGAAGAAATTATTGCAATCGTATCAAAAATTGCCAATCACAAGTTTAATTTTTCGCACCGTTTCGAGACTTTAATATTCTAAAACATTAAATTGGACGTTTCAGCCAAACGTTCGCCCCTGGAGGCCCTGGATTGTGGGCTTTAATTATGTTGGTATTAATTAATTATTATTACGGATCTTCTAAATTTTATGATTTTGCTGTATCTGCATTTTCGAAAAGATCTAAAACCCAACACCCAAATGGTATATTCATGTGATCATGTCTAGAATATCCTGGAATCGCTCTTTAAAATCAGCATAAAATACAAGTATTGACAGTAAATAAGTTCCTGTTTTGTAGACTAGTGATAACGTGGAAAAATAGCAGCCTCACCTCTACCTAAATTTCATTTAAATAGAAAAAATTTTCCCATGAAAGCAGCTGTAACTCTTTTTGTGTTAAATAAATTCAATTCATCTTTCAAATGCAAATTTCCCTTATTACTATTTTAAACAGATCTGCCAAAAAAGCGATGTTAATCTTGGCTGTTATCAGGTTTGCGAGCAGCTATTCTTCGTCTCTGTTTTCAAATGTTGTATTCAGTCAAATAGATTTCTGAGAGGCAATCTATTTTGCTGCTTTAATAACATTATGAAGCCACATAAATATGCACCTGAATTTATTTATATTGAATCAATTTGCAGATGAAGCAGGTGTACCCATTGATCGAGGAAGTAAGCAAAAGGATGGTAAAGTTCTTGACAAATGAGATAACCAAGTCGCACGATTTAGAGGCTAAGGAATTATGTACAAAGTTTACCTTGGACAATGTCGCCGTTTGTGCTTTTGGTATTGAAGGCAACTGCTTTGAAGACACCAAATCAAGAATCAGAATTCTCGCACACAAATTTCTCTCCCCTGATTCTTGGACAGGGTTTAAATTTCTTTTAAAAATGGTCATACCCAAAATCACGAATTTCATATCTGTTAAGTAAGTAGAGTGTTAAGTGAACCAATATTAAGGATCATTACTATCTTAAATTGCAATAGACTGGTGCCGAAAGTCGCCGAAGATCAACTAATGGAGTTAGTCAAAGAAACTATTAGGTATAGAGAAGAGAACAATATAGTAAGGAACGACTTTTTGGATTTTGTACGGCAACTAAGCAAAACCATCCCCAATTTTACTGAAGTTGATATCACTGCACATGCAGCAAGCTTTTTTGCAGATGGATATGAGACTAGCTCTCAGGTAAATCAAATGTTATAGAAGATATTTCATTTATTTAACTGAATTTACAAGCAGAATTTCTTGGTGATTTTAGGTAATGAGTTTCCTTCTCTTTCAATTAGCTGTGAATCCAGATGTTCAAGAGAAATTAAGGTCCGAAATTAACATTTCCTTTGATCAGAATAATGGTCAGTTTTCTTACGAATCTATTCAAGAACTGCCATATTTAGATGCCTGTCTGAATGGTGAGGGCCCTATCACTTTTTAAATGATACTGAATAACGCGGTAGTGGTATTTTGTAGAATCGCTAAGAAAATACCCTCCCATACATTTCCTGGACAAAACATGCACAAACCGTTACACCTACGTACCAACTAATAGGGACTTTAAAAAAATCAGTGTTACTGTGGAGCCAGGTACATCAGTAATATTTCCACTTCAAGGCTTGCAGACGGACGAGAAATATTTTTATTCTCCTGATAAATACATTCCAGAGAGGTTTATGGAAAAAGATAATATAAACAAGTACACGTTCCTGCCTTTTGGTGAAGGACCTAGAGCCTGCTTAGGTATGTATACATGTATAGTTACTTAACAATTCCTTCGATCAGTTTTCTTACGAATATATTGTTCTTATTTTTGATCTGAAAAAAAAAATACACAACAACGAAATCAAAATAAGAATTGTGAATGATATGAATTTAAAAAACCAATCGGTCTATTATAACGTGAAACGTAGGAAGATATAATAAACACAAATGGAGGATAACTATGATATCTTTATTAATAAATTTAATCCATCACTAACAAAATCTACAAAATCGTTAAATGTAACACATAAATTTTGCAAGTTAAAATCATGGATAACTGAGAGTTGAATAAATTCAACTATTAAAAAACTATAGTGTGGAACTCAAAATACAATACAGAAATAACAAATATAATACAGAAATATGCTAAAGAAATTAATTAGAGACGTAAAAAATAAATATTACAGAAACAAACTCAATAAAGGTAACTGTAAAAAAGTTTAGAAAATAATAAATAAGGCTTCAGATACAAAGTCTGTATGCATACAAATTAAAAAGATTAACATAATAAATGAAAAGTGTTGTTGGAAGTTATATGAAATATAATTTTCCATATTATACAATATGGAAAACTATATATGGATATATACAACTATATAAAACTATATATGGACATATACAACTATATAAAACTATATATGGACATATATAACTATATATGGACAATATGGAAAAAGCTAATATTTTAAATGATTATTTCGTAAATATCGCTTCAAAACTGGCTCAAAAATTAAAAAAAACTGAAAAACTGACAAAGAACATCATAGAAAATCCTACAATAGAACATCAGAAAAATTAATAAAATATATACACATGTATATAATTAACACATGTTTTGCTATGAAAAATGTTTTAAAAATAGGCTGATACAATTGTGACGATGATTGTTTGGTTTATATTACGTGATTACGGATCGATAATTTGACTTTCATAACAATCTAAGTACAGGGACATATTAAACGAAATATTAAACGAAAATGTGTAGTATGTAGGTATTATAAATCAACTTTGAAGTTTGAATATTTGAATAGTATTTAATTTTTCCTGTAATCCCGTCCTTATATACCAAGCTGGACCCAGTTAGTATCAAAATATTATATCGTCAAATGAATGCATTTTTTCATACTACCACATTTTCTGTTTTTCTTTCATCTTGTTTCGTCTTATAAATTGCATTTTCTATTGGGCAATGAATATATTATTATTATTATTTAAATATGTTGAAGGAAATACTTGAACGTACTGCTGCTTGCTGAGTGCGATGAATAGCAAGCAGGCTGGAGATTTTGTTTAACTTAGTAAAACATATTGATGAAAATAAAGGAGATATAATATAGAATAAAAATAAAACGGTATATCATACGTTATGAACCTGTCACTTTAGTTTAGCTATTTTTTTATAGAATAATATACGTAATTATGTAGAATAAATAATACATGGAGACTTTGAAAGTCTTTTTTTAATATTGGAAAAATATGGAAACTGGAAACAGTACCTTAAAAATTACCAAATAATAAATTAGCAAAAAATATTACCTTTTAACAGACCGGTATGTAGTTACTCCCTTGAGAAATTGATTTGAGAATTTTGTCTATCACGACACGGTGATACATGTTACAATGCCCATTGACTTACTTCTTAAGTGGTTCTTCAAGTGTCGGATTTTTATTCCAGGCCAAAGATTTGGAACTTTGCAAATTAAGGTTGGTGTCGTCCATTTGGTGAAGTACTTCCAAATTGAATTGAACGGAAAAACTCAGCTTCCTTTGAAGTTTGATCCATGGAATATTCTCCTGTATCCCCTTGGGGGGTTGTGGTTAGATTACTATAAAATATAATATAATGTAATATAATAATAATGTTAACATGATAATAAATCTTATTATATCAATGATATATTATTTCTCACTACTACACAACTGTCCACGGGATATTTGCTTACTCTATGAATTACCATGGGTTTATAGAAAAGCAGTCTCCCGTAACATATCTCGCTTGTTTTACCCAAATTTCTTCTGGAATTTTGAACTGAAAGAGCCAACCTTGTCGTCATCTATACGGATATACATAAAGCTATTGACCAGATTGATCAGTGATTGTTATCTGCTAAAACGTTTGGTTTTCCAGGTAATCTTAAATGTTTACTAAAATCACATTTCTTAAATAGGCGTACCTCAGGGTTCAAACCTTGGCCAGCTTTCTATAATTTTCATAAATGATACGTGGTTTATCTTAGAAATGGCATACAATGGCAATATTTTTATCGCTGATTTTTGTCTTGAATGGATTCTTTAAATGATGCAATCATTTAAGTCGTTTTCTATAAGTTACTACTGATATCAAGGATGTTCAGCCAATAGAATAAGAGGGGATTTTACGAGGAATTTGAGAAATTCAATAATGTTAACAGTCTGATCTTATACATATCATATATTAGAAGAAAATTAGAATACGGGTCTCTCATTTGGTTTCCTCTGTACCATAACAATTCTTGATCGAATTCGTACAAAGAATAGCTATTTATGTAACCAGTTGGGAAATGTACTATTTTGTGTCACGAACAGATTTCTGCGGAACGAGGGTTAGCGAGTTACGCAAAAGGATGCGAGTTACACAGTTTGAAAAATGCCACTTAAATGTCAAATTAAAAATGTTAAATAAAAAATATTTTAAATTCATGCACTGGAAAAACAACGTTTGTATCCTCCTATGGGCATTGAAAATAAAGTGTTATTAAGTATATTTAATTTAAAATCTCGCCAATGTAGAAGAAAATGCCAATTATTTTTTGTTATACAAGTTGGTGCATAACCAGGTTACCTGTCCACTTCTTCATAATTGATAATTCTTGGTGCCTCGGGAAATTTCTCCTCCACAGAATACATTCTATTCCACGTTCAGTAGAACTAACGTAAGTATTAGCTAAATCACCTGTTAATAATATGTGTAATATATTCAACCTTATATCTGATATTAACTATACTAAGTTGGCTGAAATGTAAAATCATATTTTGGTACAAACGCCATATTGGTTGGTAAAATAGTAAAATCATAATCGTTCTTCTTCTTAAAATGTTGCGCTTTTAACGACAGTTTTTGACGATTTTTTATTCTTGACTTTGACATAACTTGGGGCTTACATCTATTTCTGTGTCATTCACAGATGAATCTAGATTTTGTTTCTACACTCATTCATGAATAGTGAGTCTGGAGAGGACCCTGGTCAACAAGATAGAGTTGGGATAGTTAAGTGACGTCATTCTAAATCCAATATGGCGGACTGTCGGAGATGGCGTACTAGTTATTTTTTATGCACTTCAATGATATGGGTATCAAGTGAAAGGGTTTGCTGAGAAGAATACGAAAATAAAATGACGCCACTATAAATCCAATATGGCGGATTCCAAATATTGCAGACTATTTTTTTTTATGCATTTCCATGATATGAGTATCACATGAAAGGGTTTAAATAGACGTCACTTTGAATCCAAAATGCCGGATGCCCAAAGATGGTGAACTATGTTTTTTTCCACCCGCATAATATACATATCCTATGAGAGGGTTCCAGAGAAAAATTCAAAATAGTGGAAAACAGTATGGCCGCTTGTCAATTTTAAAGGAATATAACTCGCAAAGGTTAGGGATAGTTAGGTGGCGCTTGAACAAATATTTTAGGGACCGACAAGGGTCAAATGCTGGCGATTTGACACAAAGAAATCTGAGTTCTAACCACAAATGTTAGAGAGTGGCCGTTCTCATTTTTTCCAATGTTATATTTACTCGGTAAATGCACCTACAAACCGAATATCTAAATTGTCAGCGAACAAAAGCGAGCACAACAACGAAAAAGAAGCTTGTTGCGAGATTTACCTATTCTATAAAAAAGATTATTTTTTTCCTAGAATTATTTATGTCAGTATCAAGTTACGTATTGTGTTCTTATTTATTGACACAGGTAAATCTCGCGACGAGCTTTTATATCATATAAATTGTGTAATGTAACTGTGCAATTGTGTAATTGATGGATTTAATTTAATTTAAAGTTTATTTTCTTCTGTTTAGAGAATTTAAATAAAAGCATGTTTTTTTTTTAATTTGATTATTTCGTCAAAAAGAAAATATATTATATTGAAATTTGAAGGAATTCATAACGACATGTCTGTTTTTTGTGGTCCTTAGACATTTTTAATGTGTATAGTACACTGAAGTTGTAATTGAAATGTATTGTATTAGTTGAAAAGTCAATTTGTTTTGTATTTCCTGTGATTGGGTGAAAATCTATTGGAAATTGTCTGTCAAATAGAAAATACACACATTCCTATAGAAACGTATGCTATAGTTTTATCCAAATTCCCAAAAATTATTTATAGTCAACATGGTTTTTAAATTAATAAATATCAAAATCAAATTACCGTCTCTTTGTATTTTGGCCTGGTATGAGTATCATTTCATGTTTTTAATCAAGTTTTGAAACAGGCGATTGTTGGTACACTAGAATTATACTTGAATGGAATTTTTCAGAACAACTACAATATTTAATATATATATATATATATATATAAAGCGTGCAGTAATTAATAACATACAAAACTAAACAGAGTTAAATGCGTTCGAATGCTGACGGACTATGAAGTTGGACCAGCTCATATTGCTTCTCCATATCTATCAATTATTTCACTGCACTAAAACAATATTTTATTTCAACTGGTCTTACTGGAGTTTGAATTCAGTTAATGAAGAATGAAGCTATTAACTTGGGCGCATGTATTTCTACAAAGTATTGGTTAATATGGTTCAATGATCACATTAATGTACTGTTGTTGGAATTGATATTGTAGTTTTTGTGACACAGCTATTTCTAAATTGATATATAGCATTGAAGAATTAATTAAAACGAATAGAGAGGTAATTGAGTTGGGAACGACTAGTCCAAAACCGATACTATTTAGATTAAAATATTTTTTCATTTGGCAGCGAACTAGGATTGGTCGAAAGCGGAAGCGTTAGCATCGTCTCTGTAAATGATGAACAAAAAAAACTTTTGTACGAACTTGACCAACCTCAGAGGTACGCTAGAACGGTCCACTGAGCAGGCCGATTGTGTTTTGTCACTCATGTATGATTTTTACTCGTGCGCCAATGCTACCCAGATACTTTTTCGATGATGCGTTTCGCAGGTCATAAAACTAAACTCATATTGTGCCACTTATAGTATTATTGATAAAATAATACCTACGATGCTATGAGATTATTTTATTAATTACTACTGCAAGTCTATATAGTATTATACATTTTATAAAATCCATGAACTAGGTACAGCCCATACGAAACTACTAATAAATATAAACTTATAAAAGCATTAAAAAACGTCATTTTATTTTTCGATTTGATATTATAGATTCACTGATAGTGTTAATATCAATCAGGTTTTGATAATCGTATTTTTATGTCATAATTTTCGGCAAAATTGAAGTCACTTGTGTACCTACGCGGAAATGTCCTAATGATTGTGCATTACCTATAGGTGAATATGTTTACGGTGGGCAAATTAGAGAACGGAAGGAAGAGAACTGGTAGCGGGGTGGAGGGCTATTGATGGGACGGAGACTAAATTGGGACAGTGCAAACTCCGCAAGTATAGAGAAAGCCTAGAAAGTAACATGAGAAATAATAATAATTGGTCAATAGTCTATGGAATTGGTACATTTTCCCTCGCGTCAGATGAGGTAGTTCTGATTTCCCTATATGTTGTATGTGATCAAGTGGTAATGACAAATCCAAATTCTCCACCTCGAAATCCCTCCAGATCATTGTTAAATATTTGAAAACCCATTAAATTCTCGAACTTTTTTAATTTTTCTCAATTTTTACCACCTGCTTTACCACCTGTATTAGGGCAGAAGTCACTATGTACACTTTTTAAGTAGACTAAATTTGCAACAAAACGAGATCACTCAACGCATCGGCTGCGGGCGCGCGGTTTCCGATAAATGGTAAAATGAGAACAGAGCAATGAATCTCATTAACTCATATCATGCACCACGGGACCATCACAATGGGGAGGGTTTAGCGCTCTTGTTTTCAAGTCGATCACCTAGGGACACAGAATCCTGACAGTGTCTAATAAATTTCACCTAACTAATGAGGTTTTCCTGTTCCTACACTGAATGGTGTATGGTGAATGGTGGTTAGCAACTTAGGTCGTTCCTAGTCGCTAGACAGTAACTTTATACAAGACAGTGGCGACAATAGTGGTCCTTTTGAATAATGGGTTATCGAAACATTTTAATTCCATTGCTCTACTGAAGAACTATTTAAATTCTATGAATTAAAAATTAAATTTGTTACAAAATGGCGGCGGAGGCGAGGCTTAACTGTAATATCGCCAATTGTCGCTCTTCAAATTTGTCACAACATGGCGGCGGAATTGTATGCTGTATTTACTCACTATAGTCGCTAGTAGCCAGCAAAGTGGGAGAAAGGCGGGCCTTGCGGATATTACCGTATCTACATGTATAAATAAGGACATAATATACTATATATATTATTCAACGAGCAATAAATTGCAGCCATTATTAATGCAGGGCTAGGTTTACGTCCGAAGGCGAAAGGCGTAAATGAAATCAATTGTGATTCCAAGTAGCCATTGTTTTGTACTTCGATAGTTTCGAATATTTTTAAATACATAGTAGCGTGTACGGGATTACCCGCATGTGCGACAATACCCGCCATAATATGCCAGCCCCTCTCCCGCAGAAAAGTTTGACTTCTATTGGGCATAGAATGATGGTCGGTTATAATATTATTGTATTGTCATTATTACATAGATTTTTAAACTTCAGCGTTCCATTGGTCGACTACCATTTTACTTATAACATTCTGTATGTAGTAGGGCCTCATTTGTTTTTTGCACAAGGAAAGAATATAATATATAGATATAATAAAATAAATATAAATAATTTATTAAATGGAAAGAATATAATAGTGATAAATATTTCACACTATTCGGCTCTCGTTTTTCTTTTGCTCTGTTCCTCTTTTTTCATACATTTGTTTATACATAATCTCTTTTGACGTTATTTAAATAAGGTTCTACGCTATGATTCGGTCTTGGTCCGGACTCATATTTTATTATTTGGAATATTTTATATTTCTTCTTTAGTAGATTTTTTATTTCTGTTGTATTTATTTTTTTGTTATAGTCTTTCGTTCTTTTCTTTTAGTTTCGTTCTCTACCTTGGGAAGCCCTGGGAAGTATTGCTTTTCTTGTTACAGTATTTGTGTTCCTTTATTTCATTGCATTAGTTGAGGAGCATAGAGGATTTGAAAGCATCCTTGGGGACATGTATCCATCAGGAGGTACCACGAGACCGCTCCTGGTTCTACGGTGTGTATTGAAGGTAGTCTTGGGCCATCAGCAGGGTGCGGCAATGACGAGGGGAGTGTGAGGTGTAAGTTGCCCTCGGTCCATTCTGACGTGACGTCAAAAGTGAGAGCTCTCTTTTGCTGCTTATTCCTATGCGATTGTTGGTGTTGGCGTAGGACGGTCTTAATGAGGGTCGTGTTATTCCGCAAGCTAAGCCTAAAGTCAACAAAGCCAACAGTGATTATAGCAGTGTTCTGGTGAACCTTGGCATCGATTTTGCCATTCCACGTCAAGGCTCGTTCCAGGGTCACTCCAAGATACTTGACGTTGTTCGCCCACTGGGTGTTTACGTCGCTCATGGCGACGCGACTTGTCGTATTGGCATCTGCTGGGAGACTCTCTGGAAGGGAACTGCTTGGTTTCTTTCTCTTACTTTTGGCGCTTCAATATTTTCAGTTTGGCCAATGAATGGTTGTACCCATAACAGATTGTGTCCACAACCTCTTTAACAAGATTTGTCCATTAAGATGGTAACGGTATCTTTATTTTCTCTAGCCATATTATCATTTGTTATATTATCACTCGTCTTTCGGATCTATAAATTTCTAATTGCTGATACCCTGACGACAATACCAGAAAAACCATCATGTAATGGATTGCAGCAGTGAAGGCCTTCATAAACGAACAATTATGTTTTTATTTTAATTTAATTATTAATTAAGTTTATATTAATTCAATTAATTTTCGAGGACGCCGGCAACTTTGATGTTACCACTTATGTGTTAACAAATTAAGATAACAAAAATAAAACTAATATATTTCATAACTATAATCTAAGCTGTATAAGGCTTGGAATGGGCAAATTCAGTAAACCTTTCTTCAGTAAACCTTTCTTCAAAGTCGGCAATTATGCCGAGTTCGCTGTTGCGTTCGATATGTCGAATTGACACAACCCCACACGGGAGATATGCCTGAGCGGCAAGGGCGTGACATCAACTCATATGGCTCGGCAAACGTGATTACCTGATTCACTTCCAATTCATGCATTTCCATCATCACAGTTTGGTTCTTCTCAAGTGAGCAGTAGATTTTAGTTGCCTATTTTGAGTGTGCCCAAATCAGTCGACTATAGGGACCGATCGCCGCACCAGAATGTTTTGGGTAAGTAAGCCCTTATAACTCGAACGCACATCACATACTATTAATTTCGTAGTTTCACACAAATGCACACTTAGGAGCAAACTGTCCAGGCGTTAACATGTGGGGATGATCGGTGACAAAAATGGCATTTACATAGTAATTTACTGTAAACTTATATCGAAAGTAAATGTATTCAAATTGATATCTTGTAACAATATTGTAAATTTGTCGAAAGTTCAAAGAAATGTGACAATGAGTTATGCAAGATAATATTACATATATACCCTGGATAAAGTAGTATATTGTATCCTGGTTCTCTTCCACGTGACATCGCCAAATCAATTGAATTCCTACTCGTTGCCGATTAATTTACGTAAAGTAAAAAACGTCAATTTCAAAAACGCTGGAACTTTTTTATTTTTGACTATCAAAAAATATAAAAATATTAAATACTCAATTTTACGGTTTATATTTAATGGTGTAAAATTAATTAATTTATCTCCAGTAGTCATCGCGTAAATGACACTTCATTATAATAGTTTTTAATTTTTTTAATTCTGCTCACTTTTCTGTATCCTTTGATATATCACATCGCTTTTGATTCGAAGAGTATATATTATCTAAACCAATGATGACGTTATTATCGTTTTTGTTCCCCAGCGGCTGAAATGAAACGACATATCCAACTTACAGAAGCATCTTGCTCGTCGCAATGGAGAAAATACAAATATCTCTATCCACTTAAAGTCTGGTTGTAATTAACGACCAATCAGATTATTGATAATTAGACCGCACAAACACTTAAGCAACATTTTTTTGGAGTTGAACTTCATGAAGATGAGGATTTTCCTAGCGCCATAATACATCTGTAATCTGTAATGAATCGGAGAGCCGTCCAAAAAAACTGGTGCACCTAGCCCCACTGGGTCCCTTGCACTGCTTCTTTGGGAAATGGTCTCACCTAAGCTATCATGTAACTTAATATTATAAAAAGAGGTGATGATGTTGCCTAGGAGCATTTCACTCAAATTGGCATTCACAACAAATGGATTCTCTGGTTGATGATGGTTGGCAGGACATTCAGAAAGTACATGCTCAACCGTCTCAACTTCCTCACATCTCCTACAGATGTGTGTGTGTGTGTGTGTCACTATGTCTCGTGTGGAGGTCATACTTCTTTAGCCGTCAAAGTCTAGTTAGAGTCCATTATTCCGAATCGTAGGTTTCCTCTAGATATTGCCAGATAATTCTTCGCTGTCTCTTCGCTGGAATAACATTGCAATAACGCTGGAATAATAAGATTTTTAGCAGTCTTATGGTAATATCTTGGTAATATCTATAATAGCTTGCGTTTAGTTGTATGCAAACAGATTTGATGTGAGTCATGTTAATCAAGGCCACTTCTTCTAAATATTACATAGCTCAGATTATGCTTAGATAGGCAACTATTGGTTCCTACGATAGCTTTAATTTTGCTGTTTTTGTTGACTCTTGGAGCATCAAGTAACAGCTCCACAGGCCGTGATTGGTCGTACAATAATAGTGTAAATCCACATTACCACCTTTGGTTTCATTTCTCAGGTTTTCCCCATAGTTCGGCGACAATACTCATATGAGATCTAGGCAATTTTTTATTCTTCTTTACAGGTATTTTACCTGCGGTGAATTGTAATGTTATGCTTAAGAGAACAGGTGATAATTAACTCCAGTTTCCTATTCCTTGTTAAGAGAACCATTTTCATATTTCTGGGTTTGCTGAATACGTCATGTTCTTCACATCAATTTTCGATTATTTTTAAGACTCTTCTTCTCTCGCAACGACTGTTCCAAATTTACCATTACGTAGTATCGTTAGGTCATCTGTGTATTATTATTATATATGAGATGCAGGGAACAATAGGGGCCATTTTTAATGGGGAATTACTTAAAGTGGGTCATAGCTTTCAGCAGTGAAGTGTAAACCGGATAACACGTTAGAACCCAGGAATTACTCTACTCAATTAATCAATGGTCATAAAATACGGTAAAAATTGTCTATTTAATATTTTACTTCTGTGATAATAAATTTGTAGAAAGAACAGATACTGAATTGAGTTGTTATCCTTGTTAAACAGGTCAGTAAATAGGAAACTAAGTGGAGGTTTGATAATTGCATACAATTTGTTGGTTTAAGTGCTCAGGCGCTTCATGTTATGTGTTATGTTGATGAATAATTGATGGTATGTATATTGTCTTATGTATATTGGTATACTAATTGCAATCTATTAAGGTTAACATGCATGTCTATATTTGTTGGACAATTAGGTCCCTGTGCTATGACGGATTATTTATGGAGGAACCTCTTTTAGACGAATTACAGATTATTAATTTCTTTAAGGCATGTATTTATATACAAGTATAATGGTGTAGCCCTAACCGTAATTAATAGGACAAGATGTGGTTGATTGATACTGGTTAAATATTCTTAAAAATATCCGCCAGAAATACTTCCGACATTAGCCACATTTTAAATGTTTATAAAAACTGAATTGAATGAAGTGCTCGCTTTACGGCCAAACTGAACAACAAGTCTAGATATTTCGCAAAGGCAAACAAATTCATTTTAAAACTTTAAATTCCATCTTTATTACTTTGAAACCCGCAAAGTTAATTAAGGATTTGAAAGTAAAGCAGGAAAATTTTATATATTTTTATATAATCCTTGGGAGTTTTAGGTACTTTATGAAACGTAGTGAGGCCGGCCTGCTCTGTGGCAGTTTACTATTTGCTGGTGCCCTATTTAAGAAATAGTATACCTTCATTCAATCGAGAAATTTTATTAGCGGATTTTGAGAACTTAAGTTAGAAATGTGAAAATAATATAAAATATTTTTAACTCATTTGAAAGACATGACGTAAACTATTAACTAGTAAAATATTATTATTAATTATTTAAATATATTTATTTTCGGGTACATCATTTGCTTGCATTTCCATTTGAGGGCTTGAAGATGTTTAGTGTTAGAATATGAGGTATTCTACTGAATATGAGTAACATTTTGCAAATGAATGGTTCTTGAAAGCCGCCTCCGTAGTGTGCAAAATGTAATTTTCCCAAGACACAGATATTCAGGAAGACAACCGATACTGTGGATTCATTAAAATTCATTAATTTCCTTTCTTTAGAAAACCAAACAAGGCTCATTGTTTCGAAAACGTCATTGTTCGAATAAGTCATCCGTGTTTTGGGCCGAGCATGCCGATAAAACTATTCATAAAACTTTGTAAACGCTCACGAATAGTACGTATAAGTTATTCATAGTAGGGCGTGAAATTGGATTTTAAATAAATTGCTTCCCCAGCTATTTACATCCTCTTATTGCATCATCCAGCCGCCCAGGACCTGCTTTATATACCGACTTTTTTTCCGATTCATATTCTTGAAATTCGCTCCCTTTTCATTCATATAACTCCCATATACCTTTAATTACGTCACTGCTCCCGACTCATGCGAACAATAAACGTATCTAGTCTATGGCCTGGTTTGGCCGGTACCTCCTCTATATATCGAGGGTACTGGTATAATAAATATAATAACTAAATATAATAACGTTATTTTTGTACTTGGTAAATTTAATTTTATTAATTGATATTATTGAAAATTTTATATATACTTTTTATACCTCTTATGCTCCGGCTATGTTCAGTTAATCAGTACCTACTTACTTATCTCAGGAGTAGGAGAGTAGGATCTAGAAGGCAGCTGTGACAAACCATGCAATCCACAACACAAAGGAAAGATAATATATATATATATATATATATATATATATATATATATATATATATATATATATATATATATATATATATATATATATATATATATATATTGTTTTCCTCTCAATTATTATCTGCAAACTACTTCCAAATGTCTATCTGTAATCCGTTTCTTTTCTCTCCATTATTATTTTTCTTACTTGGTTTCCACCCTTTTTGTTTTCCTGCTCTCTTGATTAATTTTTAGTATAAAGTCTATGCCATGTCCTATTTTCTATTATAATGTCTATGCCATGCACATTTTCTCACTTTAGTTATCGCGTTTTTTATGTTTAGCATCTTTACACCTTCACTATATCTACTATACACTATACCTACTATACCTACAGTTTATATTCTTACTTCCTATTTGATATATACTATCATTTTTCCTTCTATTTCTGATATATCTTGATAATTTTGCATTCGTAATCATTTCTGATAATATCTCATTTGTTATCTACCAAATTGTCTTTACACAATACTTTAACGAGAAATCTCCACGCTAAGCGATTTATAACATAATTACAAGTCAAATATAGTTAATCTATTATACAACATGATTATTTGCAGATATACTTATTTATAATATCAACAACTCCTATTTTTCTAAATATGATACATAAGAATTTTTGTATTCTAGTATGTGTATTATCCTAACATGATTTAAGATTATGGTAAATCGTACAAAGACTATTTTCTTCTTATATATATATATATATATATATATATATATATATATATATATATATATATATATATATATATATATATATAGTGTTTAAAAAAGTTGCGGCAATATTTAAGAGGGTGATTACCCAGGTCATTTCATACCGATACCTACAGGATGTTGAAGTTTAATTGAAAAATAGAGTATAAATTAGATTTCTCCACAACAGCTTGAGATATTATAGTGAAATTTTAGGGGTATTAATATCTATAGGAGACGCATACTGTGCAATACAAAAAAATGATTTTTTAGTCTTACCAGTGGCGCGCGTATTGGCAAGTCACTGGCTATTTTTAGTGAAAAAAATATGACGCTACTGGTTTCTCTAAAAATAAAACGATATTTTAATGTAAAAGTAATAAAAATATCACTTTTAAATTCCTTCTGCAATTATGAAGAAGAAAACTTTCTTTAGAATTTTATCGTTCTACACACCATTTTTGAGTAAAAAATATAAAAACCATTTTAATGCATGACCATTTATCATACAAAAATATTTCTAACAGATTCAAGAGTTTTCTTCGAGGGAAAAAAAGTATTTTACAATAAGTATCACAATTTTCTTACCAAAAATTACAAAAATTGTTGAATGTGAAATCTAATTTTTACTGTTTTTTTAATAAAACTTCAACATCCTTGTAGATCGATAACGAAGCGTTTGCGGATTTCTACTTCTTAAACTGTTTTGTATAGTGTGTCTACTGAAGTTTTATGAAAATACTTTCTATTGTTTTTTAAATATTCAATCAATAACTAACCAATAAAATGTCTTCAAAGTTTAACGAGTTGTTAAGATATTCCTTTATATTTCTAATATTTTTTTACTTGTAGGTTTTTAGTTATTAAAAAATATTGAATAAAATATTTAATAAAAAAATATTGAATAAAAAAATATAAATATTTAGTTATAAAAAAATAAATAAAAATTAAGGTGATATTTTCATTACTATTAATAATAATTTATAATATTTTCACATAAGACAGTAGGTACAATCAATTCAAATAGCCATGACATGGATAAGTTTTATTTAAAAATGAACGAAATAATGCCAAAAATATATTGATAAACGAGGACAAATGAGGACTGCATTTGTCCTTACGCCAACACATTTGAAAGCTATAGTAGTTTAAAATAATGGTTAAGAATAAGCTGACTGAACGAATACAAATAACATTTTTGCTTTATACCGTTTCAAAATGAACCATGCAAACTGCGTAAAAAACGAGTTATAAAATGTCAAATCTGTCACATATCGCTACAATTTGTCTTCTTCCAAGGATAGTTATATTGATATGTATTGTAAAACGCGATGTTGGTTATACCTAGAATAAAGTAAGGTATAAGATATACAGAGTGTCCCCACTGTTTATAGCATGATTGTAAAACCGGGCCTAAGTGTGAGTTCCTATCTTCAGTCGTAGAAGTTGTAGTAAATATTATTTGTATGACACTAATGATATATATTTCTGGTATGCTTTACCAGAAACAATTTTTTTTACCTTTCCGTTGAGCAAAGATTAAATGAAATAAATTTACCAGACATTCGTAAACATTGTCTTCCAACCCTTTAAAGTGAAAAGTGCTTCCTTGATAAAGATTGGTTTATGTAAAAGTCATCTTAGAACAGTCCGTGTGATGCAATAAAAGTGTTAACGTCCATTTCGTGATTGAACTGGGTCGTGTGAACGAAAGTCTATTACAGAGTCGAGTCGAACTCTAGTGCTCTTTACGTCCTCTCATCCTGTTCAATTACACGATGTCTATCGTCCTTGTAGGATGCAATTTTATGGGCAGGAAAGGTAGCAGATACTCTCGGATCTATTCATACGTTTCTTATTATAAGAGTATTTCTAGTACATGAAAGCAAAACTTTGCAATGGCAGAGTTTGTTTTGTAATAAGGTCCATTCTTTATTATGACGTAAAGTTACTGGTTATTTCACTTTGAAAATCGATTTTTGCATGTAAATAGGTAACCCAGGCAGCATTATTATAGTCTGTAAGCATACAAAAGGTTCTATCTGTCTAACTATAAGCTTTATCAAAGCCTACTGGACCTGGGTTTCTTTAAGTCGGACTGAATCCAATTTCCATTTTAAGTCTACGTTGGCCTTGGCGCTGGATAGGACAACAGCACTCTTTTGGAGAAGGTGATAGTCAACTGATCTAGAAGCTAATTGAAATAAATACTTGGATACTATTTATTGTATGTTACACAAAGATAATAAATTACTTAGTAACCTGCTTCATTTATAGACCATTGGAACGATTTAAAGACTCTTCGCATACGAAATTAATACCAAATTAGTTAAGAAAATAGCTTATACCTATTACTTAACTTCTTCACATAGTATAATATTATTAAAAAGTTGGAATGGAGGTAAAATAGTAACGTTCATTTAATGGTTCCTAACAGCGATATATAAAAAAATCGAATCATGTGAAAATGACTATATTTCTGGATATAACATATTTTTAATGTTCCGTGAACAATAGCCCCAAAATCTAATCAGGATAGGGTCAGTATACAAAGTCAAGGTACAGGTATAGGGTCCATGATATATGGTACAAAGTATAGAGCACACAGCCCTGAGTGCAAGGTGCATAACACAAAGTAGGTACAGGCATCATTTCAAAAATACAATTTTCGTATTTAGGTCCCATCAAAATGTAGATATGTTAAAATCTCCAAATCTCCACTTGTATTATATACCTATGTAGAGTATAAAAACGTACAAATTTGGGGTCGGGTGGATTGTCAATCAAGAAATGATGCACTGCTTTTAAAATATTGGAGTTGATCGCCTTCAAATTCAGGTCCATTTTCTGAAGATTAAATGCAGGATCGTAGGTGTGAAATGGGGCCAATTTGTCCCTGTCATAACTGATCGGGGAAGGGCATAAACCGCGCGAGATAGAAATAGATTTGAGAGGGATTGCTCCTCAGAAATGAATGATGAGTAGCTCAGGTCGGCCACATAAATCCAAGATACATCTGATAGGGACCAAAAATGAATAAATGCATTTTCCAGAATTCCAAAATCTCTTAGGGGGGGGATAAGTATATAGTTGGTCTGTATATAATTAAATTTTGTATAGTTAAATTACCAACATATATAATTTTATTAGAACAGTTTATTATTTACCTTGCTTGAAACTCACACTGTCAAAATGTAGGTTGCATTGCACTTTTATTTTGTAAATGTGATACCGTGTGTATTTGTTGTTCAAAAATCCATGTTCCACAAGACAATGCATTTTGGTTAATGGGCAAAAATTGACCCAATTGAGCACAAATATTTGGCTCCAAAAAGGAGAAGGTTCTTAATTCGACTGTATGTTTTTTTACACGTTTGCTACCTCGGAAATCCGTCATTAATAACTCAAGTATAAAAATTCTTTTTTCGTTAGAAGGGGGGTTTTCAAGTGAGTCCCATTTTAGTTTTATTGGCATTAGACGTTAGATTCCAAAGATATCCCGGGGAACTCACAAGATATATCAGAAAAATGGTGAATGCACCGGTCATAATTCTAATTTATAGATATTTCAGTTAAGTAAAATATATTTTCTATCGGATCAAATTATGATGGTGAAAACTCCATACTTCTATATATCTGGAAAAGTTACGTCCGCCCAAATGTTGATGAGCCCCTCAGGGGCGAACTAAGCAGCTGCGGGGCCTCGTATTATTATACGCTTGGGGCCCCATCCACATAAGATCTTTTGTTGAAGTCAAGTCGGAAAGTCAAGTAACAAATAAAAGATGATGGTTTTTACTCGTACGAAGAGAAATGATAAAAAATTACTTATGTTCTTATGTTAAAGGATGCTTTTCGCGATTTGCTTAAAGCCTTTATTACTTCACCATAAGTCAATGATTTGATATGTCACTTTCAATTGACAAAATCGATAGAAAATCGTCTTGCCTTCCATCATTGTGGTCCTGTATTTATTACTTATTATTGTTAATATCGAAAACGGTCGCCACTGAAGTCCCTCCATGCTCCTGGTATCACAACAGAAAATTATAATGCAACTCATTTACCCTAGCTGTACAATACTATTTTTGGATGGTGATGAATATCTTTCTAAACGTAATTCGGTATATCCGTAGTAATTCAGTAGTACTGATGTTGATGTTTGTTGATGTTTTCAAACCTTCGTCATTTGAACTCTAAAGGATGAGACAATTAATATCAAATGGGGTGGAAGGGTTTTCTGTCAACTTTTTATATCTTTTGTTTCTGTAGTATCTCCAGTCGATTAACATAACGTGCATTATTACCATAAAAGGCCTATAAATACCTAATAAAACTCAAACTAAATAAATACCTCACCGTAAAACTCGCTAAAGACCTGATACCTGATATATTCAATGAAAAAGGCTGTTTTCATTATGTATCGAGCCTAGTCATTTATGTCATGTTCAGCGAGAAGTACATTGTTTATAATTGATATTATCTGAAACAATTGGATAGTAGTCGGGTGTTGATGTTGACACATAATAGGACTTGTAGGCTTGGGCCATAGGAAGAAAGGACACCTGTTCATTGAATAACTGCAGCTACCGCAGTTATCAGATGACAAGTTTGTCGCGAGCGCCATGATTGTGTTGAAGGTAGGCCGATTACAATGTAATCTGGAGGCTTATTGTTTGGCGGCGTTTTCGCTATTCCGCGAAGTCGACAGCTACCTGAACAGAGACAACGTCAATTCCCATAGAAGCGCTAAAAGCAATTAATTGCAAGAACGTTCAGAAAGACATTTGCAATAGGATTATTGATTGATTAATATAATAAATATTATTATCCGTGGATATAAATATTAGTGGGACAAGCAACTAAGGGCATACCTATTTATTATTAGCAGGTAGATACCTATAAGGTGTTGACATCTAGATTACTATTATATTAATGCCTTGCTAAAAGGATCACTATCCATGGGACTATAAAATCGAGCTCACTTGATATAAGTTCCTTATATTCCTTATATTCCTAGATCCACAAAAACTGTTAGATTTCCAGAAAACAACTACTCAGAGGGCATAGATCACTGCCTGCACTTTAAACACAATTCTAGAGGCTGTGAAAGGTGTTTTAAATAGAGGCTTATCTTTGAAAGGCGCTAGTGACGTTAGACGCGCTTTGTGACGTTAGACGACGTTCCAATAATGGCCCCAACTATCATTATAGAAATATTTTTACAGAATATTGGCCTGTGATGTAGCTGGAGCACAAAACAAGAAAATACCAGAGTCATGGATTAAGAATATATCAGCAGGTTAGGAATGGTTCACAAATTTCACGAAAAGAAATTAAGGCCTTTCAATTCGCTCAGCAGAAGATATGGCAAGAGCAATGGGTTTCACCAAACCTGTTGTTGAAACTCATTGCCTAGTTACAAAACTATCATTGCATGAAGGAATTATTTTCCAACATTCCTTATTTTTCCACGTGTGAATTATAAGGGATATATGATAAAATGGGCTCTTCATGACACCTGTAGGTACAGCAACTCCATCTGGAATCATGTCTTACTTATCTTGGATAACCATGAGGTTATTATATAACCCACATTTCTTTAAGGACTAAAGATTTAGTAATATCTAATGAAGTTGTACTACTAACCATTCCTCCACACACACAAGCCACCGGTTACAATCGTTAGACCCTCCTGAAGAAATTTCATAATGATTCTTGTAGATCATGGTTGCTCGCACACTCCGGCAAAAGAATCACTATTTATAATATCGCAGAGATTTATCCTTTAACATTAGCAACTAAAAACATTGTATCAGCTTTTCATAATACGGTAATATATTCCTTCAATAAAAATATATTTAAGGATGAAGATTTCCTAGCTTCCTCGGTGACAGATAAAGAACTCGTGCTCAGTAATGAAGATCAAAACAAGCAGAATGATGATTTTGCTGTTCCAGGACCTTCATCGTCTGAAACTGAGCAACCGTCTACCCCAGAAATGACGGCACCTAATACATCAGCAAACCAGTTTATTAGTCAATCTGTAGTACACCCCCAAAGTCTTCATAGAACAAGGGGCGCATTTGAAATACGGTTTTTATGCGCTCCACATTTTGATTTTCGTCCATCCCTTGAGTAGACAGCACTGCGAGTATTACACAATTTCTTACCAGACCACAGAATCTGAGGAAGGTGCAGGTTTGGGTCCTAATTATATTATAGGTTTTAGTACAACTGATGATTTAAAATAAAACCGTTTTTGTTTTTTTGCCTATTTTCATTTTGTGGTTTTTAGTTTTTTAAAGTTCCACTGTCCACCTCCTGCCTCCACCCTCATCCTTCAGCTTTCATATCATCAAACCCTCGTCACCAGGTAAAATGTACGGAACTCGTTAAACGCAACCAGATGAGCCCAGTAATCTTAAACAACCCGAAATATATTAAGTGACCTCAAACAACGCAAAGTTTCAAGTCTGAGACAAATCGGTTCATAAATAGGATAGTCCGCCATTTTGATTGTTTTAAGTTTGAGTCAAAAATTGTATTGAGTGACCTTAAACATCGCAAAGTTTCAAGTATGAGACAAATCAGTTTATAAATAGAAAAGTCCGCCATTTTGGAACTGCCAGTTTGATTGTTTTGTAATAAAAAAATACTGAATTATACTGTCAGCAGAATACTATAAACCTACGAAATTTCATATGTCTAGCTCATTGGGAAGTAGTTGAAGACGCTGTTGCAAGATTTGAAACAAAAATAAACAAATATACGAAGTCAAGCTAAATAAAACCGTTTAAAAAATCGCGTATATTAACCGGAATACAAACAAAATCTGCTGTAACTTTCATAAAATTCCCTTTTTATCGTGCGCATTCGGAACAACCCTGGTATTGAAACCGAAGATGAAGAACTGAGACTGGCCCCGTAAATGTCACCAAATGTCCGCGCTGTGATTTATGGCATCGTCGGTTCGCTTAGACTTGCGAACTTCAAAGGAACTACAAACAGTTCTACGGCTCGTGACACAACTGTTTCTTTATTCTGTAAACTTTGCTATTATATCAGAAATCTTAAATTTACCATGTTGGTATATTCGTGAGCGTGAGTTCTAAAAAGTTGGTCTAGTTAACAATGTCCCGTTCCAACCAACCCGAGATATTCAATAATGCGTCGGGGATGGCGATAGCTCAATTCACCACCGCTTTGAAGACTCTTTTCCAGAAAACCATGGGCATTACAAACACGGAGACGGCCTTAAAACCAGAAGTTATACAAAAATGTGACATCTACTGAATATCTATAATTAGCAGTTTTCTAGGTTACATAAGCATAGGAGGGTTGTACATGTACATGAAGCTAATTAAATGATTGCTAATCCTAATTTTGATTCTACTACTACTAGTCCATGTGATCCAACAAATTTTTCAAAAATTTCAAGGCCTATACCCATAAAAATATGAATATTCAAAAAATTATCTTATAAACCCGAAAACGGAACTACACACTAAAAATGAGGTACAAATTTCATTTCCAATATAAAAATTTTCATTAAAAAACAGCGGCGTAGTAAAATCAGTTTTTCGGAGATATATCCGATAAAATATATAATTTCTCGCATAATTTAACAAATCTTCAAATTTTTTCGGATTCTTATATACAAATTTACGGAAAAGCCATTTTTTATGGTTATTTTCTATGGAAAATCGATTTTTTTCTCCGCAAGGTCTTATAACGACAAACAGACGAAGAAAAACTCCTGTCCTGTATGTAAATGATCGCGTCGGATCCAATGAAGACCTCAGATTCGATGCCGAAACGTTAGTTTTCGAGTTGCTAGAGTAAAATTTATAATTTTCCACTTCGTCCATCTATCCTCTATATAAAAGTATGTCAAAGAATTCGTCTACGAAAGTAAAGGAGATATGATTTTTTTAAGGAAACGGTGTAAAAAATACCCACACCCATAAATATATGAATTTTCTAAAAATTATGGTACCAACCTGAAAACGGTACCTACTACATACTTAAAATGAAGCGTAAATTTCTTTTCCCGTATCAAAAATTTCATTAAAGGAACAGAGGCGTAGCAAAATCGATTTTTTATTTATTTTAATTGCAGTTAATGGCAAAAATTATCGAATTAGACCTATGTTTACCATGTAAAAGAGTTTTAAAAAAACTGGACATTTTCAAGGGTGGTAACCTGAAAAATCTTGTATCGTAAACATTAAAGTTGACTTTTCAAATTAGATCTCGTGGACCTATAAAAAATACAGAAGGATAGCTTGCGTCTGCATTATCCTGCTTTTTCTTACATTATATGATAATCCTTATAGAGTTAAATAAACCTAATTATATCCTATTTATATCCAAGCTAAATTAGCCATTTATTGCCTTCCGGGGTTGATAACTTTTTGAAGGGTATTAATTGGGAAAGGCCTTCCTCTCAATTACAAATACTTAATTCGAACATGAGCAGGTAATTACCTTCATTCAAAGTCCCTCCGTATTAAAAATCTAGTAATTTCTTCGGGATAGATCCTCATGTTATATCTAAAAGTCTTGGACGACATTTTGCGGATTTCATTTGAAATTTCGCAAAGCCATATCAGTAGTGCAGCAGGTCATCTCCAATGGATCACATCGCAGTTCACTCTTCCATCTCGATATCTTATCCGGATTTCTCACATATCCTCCCTTTCATCGCTTTCAAATACAATTTTGCCGGGAGGTAATGCAAGGTTGCGATTAGCTTTGGTAATAATTATAAACTTGAGCTTGCCAATATTCAATAAGGTCTGCAAAACGAGGTAAAATTTTAAAATATACCAGTTCTATATTTTAATGTATTTGACAAAAAAAACTCTGTCGTTGCCCTACTACGACAAAACACACAGGCTCATGTAAAGCAGGGCGACATCGAATAATTAGTTCGCGAGATATGGCTAATCATAGTTGCGAAGATAGGAAAAATCAAATTGGTTTTTCATCGAGGAGAGAAGACGGGGGAGAGTTGCAAACAAACGCCTAGCGCGCAAAAAAACGATTTGCCTATTTTTCAAACGGTGTTTCCGGTATGTGGGAAGGGGGTGGGGTAAATTATTTGTTTACCAGGCGACAACTTTTTTTTCGACCATTAATTCTAGGCTAACTAGATCAAAACCGGATGATTAGGAGGGAAGCTAGGCGCTTCTAACACAGCGCCGTTTAATTTTTTAAAGATTTTTTAGGAAGACAGAAAAATGTTTCCCCTTGATTTTGAGTCCGGCCAGAGCTCACCACTCCTTTCCGTTCTCCTGATGCATATTAGAAACTCTGAGGTCCCCTAGCTCTCCCCCTAATCATCCGATTGATCATTTGATCTAGTTGGGCTATAATTAAAGGTAGAGAATGAAGAGACGAAGAAAAAGCCGTTTGATTTTTTAAGATCGGCCAATATTCAGAGGTTATGGACATTTTATAAATTTTCGTTTCCACCTCTCCCCCTCTTATTTATCCCACCACCCCCATCTTGCCGCCCCATAACTCCTTCATTTCCTTTAAATGAGCATGTGTGTTTTATCGTAGTCTTCAATTATTATATCAACTTTTTTTTGTAAAATCAAAAGCCGTCTAGATGTTCATTAAAACGAGTTTCCCATGCTTTTAATTGATCGTTCCCCTCCTTCCCCCTCCCTGGACTCCGTTTGCATAATTCATGCCAAGGATCTAAATCGCGATAAAAGTGAAGCCACCAGAAACGAGCTGTGACTTTACAGCCGGCAATATTCGGTAGGCGTTGCGCTGGAAAGCGGCCGAATGAATTATGAATGCAAGCGGTCGAGTGCTGGGATCTCCCGTAGCCGACCGAATCGGTCTCCTCGTCGTTTGTAAATTGTAGGCTGTGGCGTCAACTTTGAACCTGTTTGAAACGGTTCGCTCGCGCGCGAGACTACCTAATAATTTATAACACATTTATTATTGTGTATTAAGGCGTCATATTTTTATGCAATAAAAAAAATGCAATGTTTCCTATTGCATATTGTTTTAACTAGATATTCTTTGTAATATTCTCCAGTTTTCTTTTTCATATTATAAGCTCAATACTTTCAAATCTCTGCTATATTTTATAATGGATTTATTTCTGACAGTTCGTACTTTCGGATTTGGCAAAACTCCATAAATTGTCTCCATATTGAAGACTTCGTGTATTTGTGGATTGCGGAATTGATTTTTCTGTTTTTTGTAATTTTGTACTTTTGTATTTTTTTTTGTAACAGTCGCAATTTTCCCAAAACGACTCATATTCTACAGTATAGTTTCCATATTACTTAAAAATGATAGCTGACACGACAGATTTTAAAGTGACGTGCGACTACTAGATGTATAGTTTGTAACATCGAAATATGAGACATAGAAACCCGAGCAAAAACCCTCGTTATATCGATCCCTTCACACCTGCTATCCCATTTTTAACAGCGTTGCCAAGTATAACCGATTTCCAGGAATTTAAGGAAAAACAAATGATTTTATATACATCGCCCATTACATTATACTACAATATCATATAGTAAAACATATGACATTATCATATAACAAAATATTGATCACACTATATACCTTTCGTCATATCATGAAATAATTGAATGGTGAATGTGATGCAGAATAAGAATGTTTCCCATTCAAATATTACGGATCAATTTTACACGTTCCTCGGCCATGTCACATCGGCATCCAATGCAAATGAATGCCAATTCATTTGGATGCCTAAATTGCCTAATGCCATCGAACGTTTTGTGGTAGTGGGGTCACACAACTTGCTGAATGAAAGCGCCTTTATAGTGATTTCAGCGTGCTGTAAGAAAAGTTATAGTGCCCCGATCTTCCACTGCGGCAATCTTTTCACTGTGGTTATCCTTTGAAAATTTTTTATGTCTCATATTTCGATGTTACAAACAGTACTCTAGTAGTCTTTTAGTATATGCTTTTGAGGAACAGGAATTTTTTATCGGCGATTAATAACGATGCAGCCTTTTTATCGCTGTCAATGTGACAAAAATGTGACTGTCAAATAAGCTTTTTTATATGGGAGTTAATTTATCAATTTAAATGGATTTGATGACAATGATCAACTGATTGAACATACTACAAAAACTAAGTGCCCAGATAGCGGATGGAGTTGAGAATATAGCCACTATTGAGCTCGCTCTTATTAATTGTAATGAAGTTGTCAAAATGACAGAACAAAAAATGGCAAATCTAAAGTCATAATTTTTACGATGCCAGCATTATATTATTATTATTTTGGACAAAAGTAGTAGAGTTCTAAATATACAACAGAAGAAAATTCCGCAAGGCAGTCAGCTTGGTTGAGAGCATATTTGGTAGCAATAATTTTCCAGTCGGTTGGTGTATCGGAACAGGGCACCCTTGATGCCATTTTAACAACGCTCCGCAGATCACAGCCGCCTTTAGCTAACGGTTTTATATACGTGGCCATCGGCAACTCGATGTATGCACTCCAGTTATGGTCGATAATATACTGATGTGATTTTATAGATGAAATACCCCATCCCGGCCATCTACAAGAGTATTAGTGTGATTTTAAACGAGCCGAAACAAAGTTGTTTCAAAGTCAGCCATCCGGTAATATCCTGACTGGATTGTATTACTTTTATGTGATAATACCATTGTGGCGCGGGAAGCGTCACGACCTAATGGAGCAGGTAGAGTTCATATGCTCGTACGCTCATATCACTCGACTCCAGAGGTAACAGTAATTACATTCGCAAACCGAAAAGATTAACGAAACGCCCACGTTAATTTTTTTCTGTTACATACTCTCTATTCGACGGCAACTTGACTGAGGAGTATGTTTCACAAATCTCGTTTCAATTAAACATTTCGTTTGTCCCACTTATTTTGATTGCAGTTCGTACTACATTCGTTAGCTCAGCACTTGGAAGGTTCAGACCGGAGGTGTAGAATTATCCGCAAAATGCCATCCATAAGAGTGCCAGGTGAATTTCTGTAAATTCAAAATAGGTGCACAGCATCCAATTTACCAACCGTTTGCAAAAAAGCTCTATTTGGATGAACTTATGTTTTTCCCCATATCCAGATTCCTGTTTTCTTTAATAATTATTATATTGTTCTGTTGTAAATTATAACTGTGTATAATTATGACGTCAGGAGCAGCGGCATTTTCAAAAATGTGGTGTTGCATGTGAAAAATTTAAAATATGTTTAATATCACCGGCAGACCTTTAGCCACACCGTTCATTTATTGACTATTTGCATTTTAATTGGTTGTGATATAGTAAACTTCATATTCAAAAAGGGTAAAACTAATGCTTTAAGAAAATGTTTGAGTTATAGACACGACATAAATATAAAGGCACTTTTAGATTATCCTCAAAATGGTGACCAAACTTTCGAAAACGCGGCTAGATATTTTTTCAAACTTTTGTATGGTAGGCCATTATTTACAGGCAATTTAAAATGTTTAAATTAGTCGCACATATATTTTATACCTGTAAATCCGATATAAGGAATTTCGCACCTACCGAAGATGCATTTCAGCAGCACGTATTGAGAGCTGCGTATCAAATAATTGTCTGGAAAAGTGCGATTTTAATTAATCAAGAAATTCCCAATCCAGTTAATTTTGGTTGGAGTTTGAGAGATAATTTACTCACTCCAAAATTAAACACAATAGGAATCCGTCTCGAAAATATGTGCTACAAATGCAAAATCCAGAGATGTACTAGAAATTGTAGTTTTTTAAAGGCAGGGATAGAAATTAGGGTCAATAAGGTAAATTAGGTTGCTATTATTGTGAGGGTGGATGTTTTATCTATATTTAGATAAAGTTAGTCTTAATTAGGTTTTATCCTAATAATTTATAACGTAACTACTATGACCATATTATATAGATTTGTTTTTTATTTTTGTATTAATATAATCATACCATTCTAAACATATATATACTTTTTATTATAAAGTTTTTATTTAAAATTTTGCCTGTATATTACTAGTTACAACACAGAAGAAGGAATAATATATTATTACAAGGCTGTAACACCGTTATAACACGGACGATGACCTAGCACCAGCGGCGGCTGGTGAGGAAGGGCTGCGGGGCGGCGCCCTCCCTAGGCAAATGGCGCATGATGCATGTAATTAATTATTGTTTCATATTCATAATTTGTTCTTCAAATTCAATTCAATTGAATAAATCATTTACTTATATTAACATCTAATATACCTATATTTAGTATCTTATTTACAATATTTACATTTGCGTTCAGCGCCCGCATGCACCGGCTAAGGAGTAAAATGTAAACATTCCGGCCGGGTGCCGAGGTTGAACGGTGAACAGCTAGCGCGCTGGGTGCTCACTGGTCGTCCAGCAACAGAACAGCTAACATCTGCGGTCCAGCCAAGCTTCTCGTAGCTAATATTCTGTTGCCATCGAAACAGCACGCTTCTATCACGCGTTTTAAACGGGATTTCGGGCTAGCTCGACATGAGCCCTCTACTACTCAAACGGTTGACGTACACGCGCCGGTTCTTTTATTTAGTAATATTGTAATATTAAAAATGAGGGTGTATGATCTCATGAATTTAAACTTGGGTTCTCTGAATTTGACGGACAAGGTAAACAAAAAAAACGAACGCCCTGTGCCCATATTGAATTGACTTAAATTGTGCAACCCGGTTATAAAAATTGAGGAGGATTTACGTAAAGTATTTATGAAAATACGTTATGGTTGTGCGGATGCAAAGGGCGGCCAAGCATATGAATAATAATGTACGATTTCAGGTACTTAACACAACTAATATAGCTTCTAGTTTAAGTAGGGCGTATGCAAAAAATATTCGCAAACACAACGAAATGGTATCAAATAATCCCAAACGACCCACTAAAATAAGATATCACCAGCCGCCGCTGCCTACCACGATCGGGCTGCCCGGCCAAGGCATATATAATGAAAAGGTGTCTCTTGAAACTGCTGCGCTTAGTGCGCTTCAGCGTTTCACAAAAAAAAAACACTTGTGAGAATGTCTATTAACCAAAAATTGTCTATTAACCAAATGTCTATTTGGGCACATTTTTCATCGATAATCATATTATATCTATCTACAATCGTTAAAAAAATTTCTCGATATTAAAATTTTCACCTCAGTTTTGGTACCGCATCTCTTTTTAAATAATCTGATAAATTCTGTATTAAAATAAAGAATTTTTTGCACATACTGTTGAAATATACAATGACTAAGCTTTCGACTGGTACAAAAAAATTTTTAAAAAAATTTATTTTTTTCGTACTTCCGGGACCAAAGTAATAACTTTGCTCCCTTATGACAGGCACTGAAGTGTCACTTTCTATCCTTCCGGGAATAAAAATATTGACGAAAATCGCGAGAGGGATTTAATTATAAACAAAATAATATAACAGGTGTTTTATTGATTTAATATTTACCTATATTAATGTCGTTACAGCTCATTACATTGACCAGTCTTCTGGGAGAATGAAGCAGATACTTTATTAGCAGAAAGGCCATTTTATCAATATCTGATACACCTTCTTCACTCATAATCGAGGTCATGACAGTAGCAATGATAATGTAGCAGAAAATAGTTTTTTACGATAATTGAAAATATTGGGAAAATAATGGGTTTTTTTATTCTTTTTTGCAATTACAAATTTAATTGAGCCGTCTGGATTTGCATCCGCAAAGTCTCTCATCACATTGTAATTATTTAAAAAAAAGTATATCTTAAGTACACAGTACATGATCGAATTTCGGGGTGATTATTCCCAACTACTTCTGTCGTATCTCATCAGATACGTGTGCGGGGGGCGTAATTAATTACGCTACGCCACTGCCTATGTGTACAACAAAAACAATTTGAGTATGTCAAACAATACTGCAAGGTAGAATATTTTAATCATTAGGAACGTTTAGGTGTTTTATCTTTTTGTATATCTAATAATTATAATCCGTAATATACCATATTATACTGGTGCTTTCAGCTAGAATGAGGTACCAACCGGCTTCTTTTGGTTGAAATTTATGGCTTAGACACAATATTATTAAGTAAGGAATTTCTAATTTATATAGTCTTTTACTACGTTTTGCTACATGATATCCTACAACAGACCAGCCATGTTAGGGTATACCCATTATTTTAAAACTCATTGGACGCTATCGATCCCTTGAGGCATTAGATACACTCAGTGATAAAGAAAACAGCGTTTTTCCTATATTGAACTCACACTGAAACTTTGTCATTTCCGATTTAACCGATAATGACAGCGTGGATAGAGCTACATTGTTTTCACGTAGAACACCCTGTATATTTTTTACAGTTAGAAATCCCATTGTTTCCCCTTTTCCAAAAATCCATATTTCTCATGAAAATTATACAGAGTGCTTTATAAGCTTTTAATGTCAATACGACGTTTTATTGAAATCCTACGAAAATTGACTCACAAAATAGACTATGGAAATAAAAGACATTTCTAATGGCCAAGTACACCGTACATGTACCTATATCCTGGATTTTGTCCAGGATTTTTTTAGAAGACTGACTTATTTTGACATATTTGCATGCAAATGTGTCCGTGTCAAACATAGTTCTAAATCGTCCTTGTGTTGTTTTGTAATATTTAGCTTCAGCAAACTAAGAGATTTTTCACTTGAGGTAGACAATTTTCATAAGTAACTCAAGTATCCGAGTTGTCAATACTATTTTGATGTCTACATGTCATGTCAGTATCGACAGTAGAAAACAAAAGATAGTGCATTTTTCTAAAATGTACATGGGCCGGCAATAAACTGGCGCAGTAACCCTATTTGGTCCAACTCGAAAAAAGTAGGCGTGGTTTAATGATCCAGTTGCGTCTATACTAAACTACACCCAAACACGTTGTTGTTGTAAACACATTGTTTATGTCGGTGCAGTTGATTTTTATTTCTTAGTGACCGTAGTGTTCTTAAAACAATTTGTGAGGTTGTGTTCTAGAGAAGTTTTTAAGTTTTTTCGTTAAATAACAGCAATTTAACCCACATAGAGATAAATAATTTATTTTGAGGTTACGTTATTTTACTTTATATGTTATTCGGTCTTTATTTCAGACTGCATTCCGTAAAATGTCCCCCAAATAGTAATGGACAAATAATTCATAGCCAAACAACAGAAGTAATTGCTATATTGCTAATGTTTTGGATTTTACTATTCTCTAGCATATATGGCAGAAGTTGTAGAATAGTTTCTAAGGAACAAAAAGCTTTTGTGGAAACAGTCAACAAACAGGTCCTCTTCTAGCCTATAATGTGAAATAGATATGTCAGCTAGCTTAATTGCTTCCTTCGACTATACTTTCTACGTAGAGTCGCTTGTGTTTCTCTGCCATAAAGCGACACTCTCCGTTGTCTTGTCCGCGTATCAGAGAAAAAGCTGGATGTGTCAAGTAGTAGACCAAGAAGCACGGGATCGAGGTAAGGACTTTGAAGGACGCCAGGGAGATGCTTATAACAGTGTTTTAAATTTCGAAAATAATGACTTTTATGATAGATTCGTGGGACGAAAAGCAAATAATTTTTAGTTACAGCGTTATTATCTCGGCAATAGCATAGTATTACAACTCCAATAAAAGCAGTCTGCAGTTACCATAAATATAATCCTTTATTGTGAAATTTTATATTGCATAAAAATGTAATGCTACTGTAGTATGTAATACAATATAGCGGCATAAAACGCATTCCACTTTCAACGGACCTTAAAGTTTGTCGGAAGGCGGAGTGGAAAGAAAACGCCAATAACAATAGTCCCAGGAGTGCTAAACTTATGAAAGTGAAATTTGTCCTTATCTTCTAAGGTGCCTTTATCTTCTAACTAAATAAAATCTTTATGTTTTTATGGAGCAAGCATATTCGCATTAGATTCAGAAATTATTTATAATTTACACTGGATTTTGTCACACATATAAAGAATTGTGCCACTAACAGCATTAACACAAATACATCTCGAAATATGTATATCTGCAAGGAAAATAATAACTGCACCAAATACCCATCTATAACTCAGTAAAAGGTACAGTACATCTTGGTCGTATAAGAATTAAAAAAAACTGCCTCGACTTTCCGCCACATGCACCGTCTTAGGTGAACATTGACAGGGTAGTAAAGGACGTATTTCGTATTTATACTAACTTGATGTTTATTCAATTACGTAAAATACACATGTAATCACACTTGCTTGAACGTGATGCACAATGTGTGAACGCGCAAAATCAACTGATAGGATATGATATAATACTGCTGGTTCATATTACAAGCTTTTATTTAACTTGCTTTGTATGTATGTATCTATGTGTGTTTGTTCTGGTCAAATATTGCAACTGAATTTAAAGCAGTTATCCTCAGCCGAATAAGCTGAAATTTTGAAATTTTGGTTAGCTGAGTGACGTCATTCTAAATTCAATATGGCGGACTCCCAAAGATAGTGGACTGCTTTTTCATGGGGGTGCATAAACCCAATTATATGGATATCAAATGAAAGGGTTCAATGGAAAAATGGCGGAAAAGATTGCCGTTATACCAATTTTAAAGAGTTATAACTCGGCAAAGGTTAGGGATAATTTGGTGGTACTCAAACAAATGTTGTAGGGAACTGTTGGCGATAAAATAATTTCAAGATGGCGGATCAAACACTTAGTTGCTCCAATCCGCCTGAAATTGTTTTCGCGGGGTTTTTGGGGTCCACGATTACGATTTTGGGGTCGAATTGTTCTGGTCAAATCTTGCAACTGAATTTTAAATGTACGCCTTGGTTGGCGTCATACTATGACGTGTGTAATTTGGCGAGATGGGCATCAATAGCATTGGTTTGCAACCTGTCTAGGAGAAGGAAAGCTCCAGGAATCAAACCCAGAACTGTGTTTCGTTAGGCACATGTAAGCTTCAAGCTGAAATAAGTGAGTAAGAAATAAGAGTTAAGCAGTCAAATCACTAGAAGGTCTCCTCCTTGTGGAAGAACTAGACTGTTCTAAATTAACAGGCAAACGACCATGCAACAATGATGCATTAAATGAAGTGTTCATTACTTAGAACAAATGGACATGTTTCTAACATGTTTCTAACAGCGAAAACTCAAAAAAAAATATAACAGACGTTATCCTCAATACACGTTACCGTCAAATATAACAAACGCTGCTAATTTTATGAAACTAGTACGATGTATCTATTTTTAAAAACATATGATTGTTACATATCTACTATTATATAGGGGTAAAATCCAACTGTTTATATCTATTAAGCTTTGTGACTAAATATAAAATAACGACACAAATTTTCATTTGAAAAATATGTGAAAAATAAGACGGGAAAATAATTGAAGATTAGGCTTTAATACTCTACTGCATATTGATTGATGTTTATAAACGCGAATCAGTTCACTGGTCAGAATGCGGAATTCAGATCAGGTGTATCTGCATTCCGCCTTCCAGTGTCCGTTTCATTGTTGCCGCATATTGAATGATTAATATTAATTCTATTGAAATATGGACTACTACTACTTACTCTTTACTGTTATAACTGTGTGTAATTGCTGTACGTATTTTTTTAGTATGTACATGACTGATATAACCGCGAAATTTAATGCAGATTATTTATTATTTGCAGATAACGGAAAGAGCAGGTGTACTTCAAGGGCTCATCTCAACTCTTTATCATTTAAAGCATACATGAGTGATTCAACTGTGAAGTTTAATTATTATTTATTATATACAGATCAGGCGAAGTCACATTCTATTCCCCACACGTATCTTAAATATCCTCATAGTTATGGGTTTCGAGACATCGTAACCGTGAATTAAATGGTTCGTTGTCGACGAAACCTGCAATATACAGGATGCAACAAAAAACATTGGATATTATAAATATAGGTATATATTTTTCAAAAAGTATTTGAACTATTATAACATTCTAACCATTATTAGTATGTGTCATATGGTGCTTCTCCGTATTCACTGTATATATCATCGTAAAATTCCATGTTCTCTTCGTAAGGATTTTGTTCCATCTCCAGCTGAAGATCTATATTTAGATAATTCAAGGCTGATGAGTTCGACCCAGCGATCTCCCAGGTAATATTCTGCAGAAGAGAATCTTCAGAAGGTGTTGGATTCCTATAAAAATCCATCGATATAATCATATATTTCTATCATACAATAATTTCCACAACACAACCCACAATCATAACCTCAAGAAATGATTGAACATCAAACTAATCTTCTCATGAACACTTACCCATACTTTGCAAAGTTGGTCCACATTTTGACCATCATCGACCTTACGACAGTATCATTTTCAGGCACATCATCGATGTAACGTCTAAATATGTATCCCAAATCTTCGGCATGTCCAACACCTGAGGGCATTGGTTTATTAATACGTAACAATTATACTCTGATAATAGTCAAACTGTACCTGTAAAGTTCCTATTTGTCACTCCTCCTAACTCCCCAACATACGAGAACTTATACATATAGACAGGCACGTACTGAGACATATCCAAAACTGCTCTTCTCATTGGTCTGTACCACTGGTCATCACTAACAAACTGAAACATACATTTAATGGATTACAGATAATGATACAGGGGAAATAGTATACCTCTAAGGCAGTGTCGGTAGAAAAAGCAATTGGTTCTAGGTCAAAATAATGCAGCTTAATTTTAGCTGCTGCTGCTAGTCGTTCTACGAAAGACGAAGTCAGATCTTTCGGTGCCAAATTTTCAACAAGGACGTCGTAGTAGGCCAGGTAGAGACGCAGGATAGCTAAAATAATGCGAATTTGGTAATATTTATGACATTTGATATGATCATAAAAGAAATTGATGCAATCGAAACATTCGGTTACAAAAAATTGAAGTGATAAATCAAGTGAATACAAATTGTGTTTTGTTATCTTATAGGAGGAGTGGAAGATCACTCTCACCATTTGTGTAAACGTCTTTTTTGCACAATAAACCAGGGTTGGCACGAATTAATTCATACGAATTAAGTCAGCGATTTAATTCGGGAACTAATTCAAATGACTTCTTTTAAAAAGTCACAGAATTATTTCAACATTTTTCCAATGGGAACAAATTGAATTATCAAACTGAAATATTCGATGGGATTATGGCAACCGGAGCCGAGTAGCAATAAACATCTGACAACCCTGCAACGCCCACAACACAAGTGCGCTTGTGCGTCGAGTTCGGGGAATCACTGAAAAGTCGAAATCAATGAGGGTATACCCAGAATAACGAAGAAAGTTATTTTATTAACATATGAAACATGAGTGGACGAAAAAGGGATCCTGTTTGGAAATATTTTGATGAGATCAATAAACAAAATCTAAGCAAAAAAAAAGTGCAAATCCAACGTGCAAAGCATGCGGCAAATCATTGCAAGCTATGGTTAGCCGCATGCAAAAACAAAAAAGTAGTTGTAAGCATCCTGAGGAGACAAATGCAATTATACAGGTTATCAGTGAATCCTCTGAAGATTCCGAAGTAGAGCAAAAAATGCCATTAGCTGCCATATCGGTTGCAATAAAAAGAAAAATCACAAAATGGATCTACTGAAGAAGATGAGCTTTTAGCTTTTAGAAAATAAAATAGTATTTAATTAATTTGAAATTTAATGTCTCTAAGTGTTGGAGAAATGTTCCATCTATTTTTCAGGACGGCCGACTTTAAAAATTCGTGAGACATTAATAATGCTGCAACGAAAAAATCACAACAAAAAACATTAAGCTCCTTTGTAATAAAAACTACAGCCAATGACAAGGAAATATTTGATAAGCAGTGTGACAGTTTTATTTTCACTACAAATTCAAAGTGCTTTCAAATTTATAAAGTATTCGAAAATGCTACATCCCGGATAAAAGCCCCCATACAGGAAAGTAATTGGAGGTACTTTGTTGGATCAAGTTTTCAAGGAGGAATTAGAAAAGTGTAAAATTTACTTTAATAAAACAGTTTGTTGAAGCATTGACGGATGGCCTAACATAAGAAATGAACCCATAATATATGCATGTGTTGTAAATGAGGATGGTACTGTATTTTTAGTTAACACAACAGATACATTTGGTAGTCCACATACCAGTGAGTATTTGATAAGTTTAACTTGAAACTTAATTCGGACATGAATATTTGAATAATTAAGTTATTATCTTGCACCATTGCACGCGGTTTTTGGATAATAAATTATTATTCTTATTATTACTGAGGTGTTTTGATGATGACTTTATACCTGGTATTGCTCCAACAGCGGCTGCTTCATTAGAAGTGAATCCCATAATGACCGGTATTTTATGGAAACCACCTTGTGATAAGAGCTCTTCACTATTATTAACAAATATAGCACCATCATAATCTGGTTCTATTACTGGGGAGAAGTATATGCCCTCTAATGCGTTTTCTAGGGTAATCTGCAAATAAATTCGAATCAAACAAGCAAACACGATTATTTTAGCAAACTTACAGCTGTTGATACAAGATCTGCTGCACTTTGCAGAGTCGTGTAATTGACTCCTCTTAAATACTCAACTAGAGTGGTGGAGTTTGTTGTTACGATACCCACTGAAACGCCTACCTCGAATGCTGTTCTCAAGGCTCGCCTATTAAGTGCCCATAAGTTCAGCGATGACCCACTCTGCATGATGGCGGCGTTGAAAAGACCTTTTAAATTGAGATTTACAACTTGAGTCATTCAAATCATGTTTACACATTACCTAATGTCTTGTTCGTCTGCAGCAGATAGGAAACGGACGCTGCCCCTGCACTTTGCCCGAATAAGGTAACGTTATTGGGGTTTCCTCCAAAATATATTATGTTACTTTGGACCCATTGTAGTGCGAATGCTTGATCTTTCAATCCCCAATTCCCTGAGCAGGCTTCGTCTTCGGTGCTGAGGTAGCCGAGTATCCCTAGACGGTAGTTGAAAGCTACAAAAATAACGTCTTGCTCCAGTAAATAGTCTGGTCCTATTTCTAAATACGATGAGTTGCCCCCCACAAATGCTCCACCATGGATGTACACCATCACACTGAGATTAGAAGATGTTAACTAAAGGAAAAAATAGTCAGCTCAGAAAAAGATCCATGTAAGTAAGTACCTTATTATATTGTTTAGTTTTGTTAAGTAAAATATACGTACACTTGGCGTATATACATTAATATATAAGCAATCCTCTGTACCCGTTACCGGGTCACTGTCTTGGACACACTGCTCCTTGTCGTCTGTCGTATTTAAAATGTCTGTCCAATTGGAATTTTTTACCGGTGCCTGGAATTGAACGGTTATTCGTATGTCATAATAATATATTTGTTTTACATAACTAATTATTTTACATTTACAATGTTTAGCACATTACATTGTAAATAAATATTCCATTTCAATAAGTGACTAAACACTTGTTTTGGATTAAAATATTGTGGTTACAACTTTACAATAATAAAAACATAATTACAAAAATAAAATGATAGCGAAAAAATTTAAAAATAAAATAGAATAAAAAGAAAACATGAAGTAGGTACTCATAGACACTATACTATAAACTTTGGTAAGTATTTAAAAAAAATGATAAACAATCATAATGGTTTGTAATTTTTTAGTCCTACGGTGAAGGTTTTCTTCTCCGAATTCTTTGAACCTTGACCGATTGACGTGAAATTCGGTGAGTAGTTAGGGGATGGTTCAATAAGCAAAAGTATCATAGCCCAGATGTGTGTTTATACCCTGAAGGTGGGTGAGGGTTTCATTCAAAACAACCTCGGAATGGATAGAGGGGCAAATTTTAAGTAATAAACGTCCTATAGTGTTTCTTGGATATGTCAAAATTTTCCGAGTTATTAGCGATTGCAAACGTGTTAAAAATGTGTCTTTGGACGGTTTCTTGCGAATAACTGGAAAACTTCGCGTTCTCTCAAAATATTGTAATGACCAAAAATGAAGGTCGTTGAAGAGAACTTTTTTTAGCAACAACTTGGTTCAAAGCATTCAACGTTAAATAACGAAAAACTTATACATTTTTCGAGAAAAACTAATAGAACATTTTTGTTACTACAAAATGTGGAAGTAAAATGAGTAGTCACTTTAATATTACATTATAACTAAGCGAGTTACTATGCAAAAACGGTGGGCCTCTCAAATTTTTGAGAAAAAAATGATTGAGCACCCTTTTTTTTCATTCCCAGCCATTTCCACCAGAATGGATATTGACCGTTAGCCCTTTACAAATTACTTTATTTTAGTATTGCTCATGTAATTCAAAAGTTACCGGGTTAGATTGCGTATTTTTCGAAAGAAATATGATGAAAATGAAAAACATGTTATCCAATTTCTTAAAGAAATACTTTATTTTCAAAATAACTCAAAAATTAAAAAAGAGGTAAAAATTATGTGCAAAAATATGTTTTTTTTCTCAAAACCTTTTGATTTTTATATTTTTATTTCTGTTGGATGAAAATGAACGGAGATATCTGTTAGAAGTTTGCATTATAGTGCACGGATCACCCAACCCGAGACCTTTTGAATATGAACTTTTGACTATGAAGGGTTTGGGCATATTGAATATTATCTTGTATATGATATTGCAACCCTTGAAATTACCTGTAAAATTGTTCTTGATGTTGTAGCTTAAAAATGAAGGGTTATGGTAACTACAATCGCATTTTTTCGAGGCATATTTTTTTTCCATTCCACATAATATTGGAGTTTCCTAGTTGATAATATGTGCGTGTATCGTATATGTACATACATAAATATATAAATATAAAATTTTTGCAATAATTTTCTCTATTTTTTTTATTAATTTAGGCATCCCTATGCAAAAAGATTTCGACGCGGCCGTCATGCAGTGCTGAATGAAAGACACAATCGTCGACCTCGTCGACTGTCAATTACAATATTCGAGTCGTTAAAAAACTTGGAAGCTGACCGACGCGACGCCTAACTGTGGAAGAAATTGCACTAGCGATTGGCATAAGATAGGCGAGTGTCCACACAATTATTTCTGAAAACCTTGGGGTTTGTAAAGTGCCCGCGTAAGGTGGGCCCCGCATCTCCCTGGTGAGCAGCAGAGTACCTAATGTCCGTAAATACGTCTGTCAAATGTTTTTGAGGAATTTTGAAGAGAAATGAGTTTTTAAACCGAACTTGTGACCTGTGGTGAGACGTGAATATATCACTACACTCCAGGAAATGAGAAACGTATTGCAGAGATGCCTCCGATTAAAGCCAAAACTCGTCTCTCAGCAGGGAATATTCTTGTGACCCTGTTCTGGGATTCCAGACGTGTGTTGCTGATCAATTTTTTGCACGACCAAAGGAACATAAATATTTTGTATTACTGAAATTTGGTGGATAAAGTGTAGACCGCTTGAAAGACGATGTCACCAATCGAATCGCCCTGAAGGAGGCGTTAGGAAGAGAGAGAGAGAGATTTGACAAAAAATAATATGTTATTGTCGTATTTGTATAAATCAGGAAAAGGAAATTGATGAATTATCAATGATGTGCATCATTAATAATTCGTAGGTAATTTCCTTTGTTACGGTTATTTTTAATTGCGTTATTTGTTGCCTAAAGTAAGTCTGATCTGTTAAATCAATATTGTAACAGATAGTTAACATTGAAAATAAATAAGAAATATTTGTTGGACAATTTTTACCCCTGCACTTTCCTTTCATCAGAAGCAAGGGCATGAATGTCATTCTTCATTAATTATAAATAATTAGAATATCATTGGAATTATTTAAATTGTCTGAGAAAAATGTTATTATTTATTCCATTATCAAGCCACTTACTCGAAATCTGAGATCATCTAATGGTGGTTCTGCATACGGTATCCCACGGAAAGCATAGTAAGTCATATTTTCTCCAACTGTATAATTCCTGGTCCCTCTGATCTGTCCATCTTCGATAGTTACCACGGGAAAATCATCATCTTCAGCCAAATTTTGTTCGATCGCCGAGATCACAAAAAATATTACAAGGAAAACCTGAAAGTACATTTTCTCTACTCTGACCAACTCGACGCAACCAATCCCAATCAGTATTATAAAATATTTCCACTCTACTTCCACTCTAATCGACTAATTCACTCGTTAATAAACTATAAGTAATGTAGAGTAGGAAAAATGTTTATGGTATCTTATAGTACTCTCTTATCAGCAAAAGAGTCGATGATATTCATATGCAAATAAACGTGGTTGTAAATTCTAGAAAATAATATATGCATATAAAAGATTTAACCTATTATAAATTGCAAACATTTATTTAAACAGGCGTTAAATAGACAAGAATAATTAAATAATATGTCAGTCACTCACCCAAAAATTATGGTAAGGTTCTATTTTCATATAACTGGAAAGATGAAACTCTGCTTCCTCAGATAGAGATGTGAAGCACATCTACTCGTATATCGTATGTTTGTATTACAAACTTGGCATATTTGTTTTAGAAATAAATCTGAGAAATTGAGTTTGTTGTTGTTTTATTATTGTCGTAGGCATTGGAAACAATTGCTCACGAAAAAATATGTTGTCCTATTTCAATTTTAAACATGGTGTTATATGGATTTCAATGTGAATTTGAAAGTGTAGATGACTTTGTTGAGGAGGATAAATATTTTTCTCTGTATAAAATATATGAAAAATTTCCATTTTCGTTTTCTATAGACGGTCGCTTCTATGACTTCTACTGTTATGACTTCTTCCGACCTCTAACTCGGTCTTTTCTCACCCACATACTGAAAATTATACCCCCGAAAAAAAATCAGGGGCTTATCTTTCTCAGTCGGGAAGTTAGAGCATTGGGCAGGATACTCAGGATAGCTCTATAAAAAATAGATCCGTTGGCGTAGGGGTTCGGGACAAAATTCGTAGAAAATTCGGCATGTCATATGTGAATATCAATTTCTGATTATTTATAGAATAAAGTGGGAAGAACGACTGGAGTGAACGGCGCGTTTAGGTTTTTTTCATATCTTAGATTTGCCTTCTCGAAATTGGTTTAAAAAATTATAAAAAACTAAATTTTGCTGATGACAAATGGTAACGTTGAACGTTAAATTCAAAATGGGTTTTCTCTTTAGGGTTAAGGAACCCTAAAGAAAATGGTGATAACTATGAAGCCGGGCTCAGACGACTGGTGTACTTGATACATACACCAATATTGATATATACAACGGCGCCCAGACGGTTTGTCATTTTTTTAAAAACAAGAGCCAATTTTTAACAAATATTGACTAACTACGCCAGTCATCAAAGCGCGGCTTTAGGAACTAAACCCGCTACATTTGTTTTATCGTAGACTCTAGTATATTTGCTGTATTACTATTCATAATTACATTGCAATAACATGTTTTAGTTTATCAATTTACTTCCAAGCTTTATTGTGCTAGTAATAAATAAAATTGTTGATAAACTGCCACTGAATTTAAAGAATAAACATAGATAAGTTTATGGTATCTACAACCTACCAAATAATATAAAAACAATATATACCCATCATATCCAACCATCATGACAATAACCATATTTCAATGATAAGCCCTGGGCATTTATTGCGGACCGCATTGCGCCCAGAATCCACTTAGGCTAGTAAATTATAACCCACATTCAGTGCAGGAAGGAAACCTATACAATATAATTACTTGCAACTTGGGGATAAATTATTGAAATATTACTTGATTTAACTAACTAGTGATAGATAAGTCGAGATCCAGAGATAATGCGCAAAACGCTCCGCAACCACCATCCCCAGAAAATGGCTAAAGCAATAGTTTTCTATACGATTGCTTACCGCGCGTAGTATAACTACTGATTTACACAGTCATATGAATTGGATTTGCGGTGACGGCAATATTTGTAATTAACTTCGTAAAAGTTAGATCGACTACAGCAGCTAATATCACACTTCATGTACCTCTCCTTAGGGACATTTCCACACGTGTCATTTTAATAACATCATTTGGTATTTTACAGCAGTTCAATTGAATGTACACGATATACAACATGTCTGCATGTACTTTAGGCATATAAAATAAATATCATAAATCTTATACTTTAGAGTACAGAGTAGATAATACGGAATACAGAGTACAGGGTCGAGGGTACATGGTACATGGTACAGGGTATAGGATACAGGGTACAGAGTACCGAGTACAAAGTACATAGTACCGAGTACCGAGTACCGAGTACCGAGTACAGAGTACATAGTACCGAGTACAGAGCAGAGCTGGGACGAGCACACCTGTGCATCTCCGCGAAACATTACCGATAGTCCCCCTATCGGTAATGTTTCGCGGTCATAGAAATTTATTATTAGCACGCAACTAAAAATATTGATTATACAACTGAACACTTCCAAGGTACTCGAGTACTTCTCAGGGTACGGGAATACTTTTCAACTTACTAGTGTACTTTTTAATGTACTTTGCGAAGTACTCATGTACATTATTTTTACTACAAGTACAAGTAAATAAGTTTTGATGGTTCAAGTATGAGTAACGAGTACCTCGCATGAATGTACTCGGGTACAGAGTACGGAGTACCAGAAACAGTACTCAAGTACCAATTTTAAATACTTGTATTTGAAATTATTTAGTTCTTTTTTGGTAATTTGGAGTTGGGAAGCTGTAGGGAGTTAGCTCCAAGTCATTTTGTAGTTAGTTTACATTATTTAGAATTTTTTGCTTATTCTAGGTTAGTGATTTGTTGGGTCCCTTATTTTATATTAATGTTTTGTTTGATTTTGCTTTTTTTTGTTATTTTTTTATTTCTAAAAGGTTTAATAAATTTGGGGATAAGTGTTTGAGTAGAGGCGAGATTTTGGTGAGGGATTAATGTTTTGAAGAAGCTGGAAATTAGTCTATTTTCTCTAAATTGATCCAGTGTTGGTGCGCCTGTTAGTTGTTAGTTGTTAGTAAGGTGGTATTTCGGGTAAGGGAGGACGGTATGTTTGCGGTGATTCTGGAATTTTGATGTATTTCTATTTCTTCTGTCTTGAGGGAGCGATTATGAAGTGGATGGCCAGACTGGGGATGGATAGGTGAGGATGGGTTGGATGTAGGTTCCGTAGAGAAGTGTTGATATACAAGTAGAAGCGTGTTTAAGGATGGAATAAAATTGTTTTATTATATTTCGTGCCCTGGTTAATATAATTTAAATGTATAGGAAGGCTAAAAGTTATATAATCATCAGAGGCATATCAATAATCATTCAATTATAGCCTCGATAGTGCCTGTTTATGTCGCGAATCTTTGAAAATCCGGCTAGCTGCTGCACTCCTACAATCAGCGCTCAATTTATATGTATAGAGCGTAGTGAGCGCAATTACCCGTTCGCACTCCCATACAATTGGCCTGGCCATCTTGTGCACGTGTTCGTGATATGCACACTCTAATTAGCTCACCTAAAAGCCAGTTTTAAAGGAGATTTTGCGCTAAATCAGAGTCGGAATGGAATCCGCTAAGCTAAACTACGTCTAGATTTAATTCCAATCAGATTTTATAGAACAAGCACATATTTTGAATTAGAAAGCTTTTCAGTGGACAGGTAATTGGATTTTTAATCGCGTAATATGTCACACAGGTAAGGGGTTTCGTCTGTGCTCACTGCATATGACATATGTAGTGGTTTCTAATTTTAGTGGTCTTGTCTAATTTAATAATTTATGTTTGTTTGAAATCCTTCTGCCTTATGCATTTGTGTTGCTATACGTAGATGTTGTTTAAGATCAGTTACAATCCATTTATAACTAGCATAATAATATCCAAAAAGTTACTCTAGATAATATTGATATCTTTTGATGTGTGAGTGAAGGTGATTATCACAAAATATAAAATTTTCTAATATTCATTTTACAAATCCTGCATACTTTTACTTACTGCATTTACAATTAGACTAAATAATTGCTTTATAGATCTGCCAACTAAATTTAGTGGAGAAATAAATTATATTTTTTTTATCTGACAGAAACTTAAATATTTTTCATAAATTCGCATATGATAAAACATCGTCCATCATTTTTTTGATACCATTGACTTCTATTTGAGATCTTCTTTCTAAATGTATCTCTTTCAGAACGAATGGTTCCAGATATTTTTAAATCATCCACAATTTTTTCGCTGCTCGAAAAAATTAAAGGCAAATTAGCTGAAAACTATAAATCACTGTCAATTATTTCTAGAATATTAGAGTTTTGTTCAACAGTATTTTTATTTTACCGCAAAACACCATATTTCATCATATTTATAGCATGGTCTTTGAAAAAAATCGGTCCGCAAAAAATGTCATTATAAAAAGTCATTATTAAAGAAATTATATGAAAATTTAAATAGCATAATAAAATGTTTAGGACCTTAACAAAGATTTTTATCTAGTAAATCACATATTTCTTGTCAGCAGTTAAATAAATATGATCTTTGGGACATACACATCAGTTTTTGCATGTGCTGTCGGTAAATCAGGACGAGAATCGGCGAGCAACAACACCGGCGTAACAAATTTTTCTAACCGACCGATACCTTCTTCAATTTCCAATTTATCCAATTTTTCACGGCTCAGTCATTATGAAAGTAAGACTCAACAAACTGGAAACAAAATATGATCATAGTAATACGAGTAGAAGAATGAACGTATTTTTGTTTGTTACTACTACACTTCAGATATATGTGAGCAATGGCAAGGGACTAGAATTCAAAAAGCTACAAGGAGTCTCTCGAAACAATGCGACACAAATAACGTGGCAATGCACAAGGACGAATGTAAGTGATAGCCGTAGGCCCTCCATAAAAATGTCTACAGGCATTTTGACCAAACTATTCCAACTTTTTCAGTAATGATCTCTCGAAGGATAAGAAGGTAATAATCCCATTTAAATTATTTTGACTCTTCAAGGCATTAATTATCTGATCATGATAGCAATAACTGGAATAGTAAATATTAAACACTCCAAATACCGTTAGAGTTTCAATTTGTTAATATATTAGGTATGCCTTTCGATGCCGTAACTGTCCAATACAATTTATTAGCCACAGTTCATATTACCCACTTTTTGCTCTAATTTACCATAGATTTCTGATATCTATTCATTTTTTTATATCAAATCATCCCCATAATTTGTCCTCATCTCGTTAAAAAAAATCATGAATAGGAAGCTTGTCATGTGAAAAACAAAGAATATAATAAAAATGTGATAGATTTTAGGTGAATCGTTAATTTCATTATCAGTCAGCATCCAATAGTTCACTCAGTCTGGTAGGAGGAAACAAATCTTCTTGTTCTTCGTCCTATTGAAGATCATTTACATCGTCGTCGATGATTACGGTATCTCTATTGATACATGTCCTGAGCAATTACTTCACATATTTGAGCAGTTGGGCCCACTTCTTCGGCACGCGTAGTTTTGGATGCATTCATCTTTGCAGAGTTTCCAGAAGCAGCAGGATGAGTAGACGTAATGAGGACGAAGGACGTAGGATGAAGATGATCTCCAATATTTTTTCCAATCCTACTCCAATGGATCTTTCCGCTCATTGAGTCATCTGCACTTGATGGTAAGTTCTATAAGATTATTGTTTAACAGCCGCTGAAGTAGGGGGAAGCGTAACAACATTGAGCATAGAGTGCAAGGCTGTTTTGAGATCGTCTGGAAATAAAATGGGTGATGGAGAGTGCCCAAATCGTCGGTGTTTTTAGATACAAACATGGAAAGGAAAAATGTTTTCTAGCATCAGCCAATACATTTGGGTCCGCGTTTGGATCATTGCATATAGAAAACTTCGGGTGAAGGGCAAGACCTTTTTAAATGGCGCTATTTTACTTTTACCAAAAGTACGATTTCATTCTACGTCACTGCTATTATTATATATCTATATTCACCCATCTGGGAAATTATGTCATTTTTGATCTGTTTTTGTTCGAAATCTAATGCGTCTTCACTGTGAAAAATCAACATTTCTCCTCTATCACGAAAATCTCCTCAAGAAAATAACTTATCGAGAAAGAAAAAGGAAAATGGAACATATAATATTTTTAAAAAAGGAACAATATAATATGTACTTCCTGTATGAATATCAAGTACTGAAATTTGTTATTGATCTATGTAAAATAATATTTAATTTATCAAAATTGATATCGCATGTGTCAATTATGCAAGAGCATTAAAATTGTGCAACATATTAAATACAGGGAATTTTACTAAAACATTTGAATGAGCCTGTGTTTGATCTAAAGTAACACGTCGAGGGGTAGAAAATTAAGTAACGTGATATAAGATTATTTGCAACAATTCCATCGAGTAAATTCTGTTGTGTAACAAGAGATAAAGAAACCTCAACCTTTGTTGCGTTCTACTCAGGTCAAGAGGTCTGAATATCAAATTGAGAGAAAAGCAGCTGGTTATCATATTCTCTAGGAGGATAGATTCCGTTTATTTTAAAACTTTAAATTTAAAAGAAAATTGCACTAATTCTCCAATCCTAGTTTATTTATTTAACATTATAAATCGGAAACCATACAACACTACATTATTCAAGCATCGATCTAACATATGAAAAATAAAGAGTTAATAAAGTTAAAATAAACTTAATAAAGTTAAAATAAAGAGTCTGCTAGCTATTTTTCCTGTGATACCCATTGTTCAACGTAAACTTCCCCAATCATTGATCCAACCGCCATGCTTTTCATAGTGTTATCATATCTCCTCCTTGCTGTTGATAGACGAAGTCCTATGTACTTTTTGTAGAATTTAACATATTATTTTTTTTCAGTGACAGATAAATCTCCTAATCACATAATTTTTTGTTTGATCAATAATTGTAACTAGTAATGCCTATAATCGGCATCGTCTTTGTTAGATTCAGCCACCTCGTTTTATCGTGTTGCAAAAAATCTAATACCTATCTTCGGTTTCTTCGGCTTAATCTGTCATCTACGTATATTTCGAGATTTGTACACATTGTCCTGGATATTCAGAACAAATAATGACACATCTTAGTCCAGCATTTCTACAAGTACATGTGGCTTTGAGCCTTTTGTATACCTGCAGCTTATTATTTTCAATATTTTATGTAGAGCAGGTTCGTTTGTGGTAATAATAGAAAACCAACCGAATTTTTTTGAAAAATATTCTTGAAGGTATTCAAAAATGATACAATACAAGACTTTAGTTCCTCCGCCTATAACTCTATACTAAAAATATTAATGCTACGTAAGAATGTGTCTAAACTATTTCGATAGAGAAGTTACTTATCTTTAATTTTGATAATCAACTTTTATCTCGTAGGTCCTTTCACTACCGAGATATTTGCAAAAATATTTAAAAAATAGTATGTCTGAAAGAGGCGTATAATGAACCGGATCCAACAATAAAATCTTTTACCCAGTGGCGGTGATATGTATAAGCAGTATAAGCAATGCTTAGGGGCCCCTAAGGGTGGGATATATAACGGCGTTCAACAAAAATAAAACAAATTCAGCCAAATGCAGAATCTGTCCATTGCGCTGCCCATAACCTCAATCTGGTAGTACTTCATGCTGTGAATGGTTGCAAGTCGATGGAGTCATTTTTTACTGCTCTGAAAAAATCTGTATTCTTTCTTTGGCTGTAATATAAACCGTTGGGATATATTAGGCACTTTCACTGCCGAATCGAAAATAGTATTGAAAAAACTATACCCAACGCGTTGGGCAGGGCGATTGACATCTGTCACTGATGTGAAATTGCTTTATATGGATATCATCAAAGCACTCACAGAACTCAAATGCAATAAAAAAGATGAGATTGATCAAGCAAAAAACTTGAGAAAAGGCATGGAAACGTTTCCCTTTGTATTACAATGTTTACTGATGCACAAAATTTTAACCGAAATAAATTGTTCATCAAAAATTTTGCAAAAGAAAAGAAAGAGCTTAGATCTTAGCGAAGCAGTAAAAGCGCTATCACGTACCAAAAATAATTTAGAAAATATGGGGTCGTCCTACGATACCTTTATTCTCGAAGAAAAGATTTGGCAAAAAAATGGGGAATAGAACTACGTTTCCCGAAAAAACGACAACCAAAAGTTAAAGTACATTTCGATGAGCTTGCCTCTGATTATCGTTTTCAGAGTCATGACGAATCATTTAAAATCAAAGTTTTCCTATTCACATTAGACATTATAATAGCAGGGCTTAAGACTCGTTTTGAGAGCTTTGAAAAATTATCAAATAGTTTTGGATTTTTAGAACCAAAAAAATATTTTGAAAATGGAAGAAGCTGAGATAGTTCGATGTTGCGATTCACTTCAGAAAAAGTATTCTGATGTCCTCAATAATAATCTGGCCATTCAGTTTGTTAAAGCTGTGACTTTATTGAAAGATGATTTAGATGACTGTATGACAAAAATACAGGGTTCTCGAAAGCGATCTTGGCGAGGTTATTACTTTATTTCTTTTATTTTGACTCTACCTGTAACAGTTGCTACTGCAGAGAGATCATTCAGTAAATTAAAAATAATAAAAAACTATTTAAAAACTAAATTCCACAAGCCAACATAGGCTACATGATCTTTCAATTTTAGCAATTGAGCAAAAAACAGCGTCTGCTATGGACATAAAAGACATTGTCGAAAAATTTGCTGTTAGTAAAGCCAGAAAGAGGGATTTTTGATATTTGACCTATCTGTTTTTCATTTTGATGTTTATGACATGAGATTTTAGATTTCCGACATATCTGATTATAATTTTTTTATTTTGAGGTGTATGATGAAAATTTTATTTTATTTTTTGTTATCGAGATTGTTATAGAGATTGCTTAGATTTTAGACATCTGATTATTTTTAAAATTTTGAGATCCGTCGTGACATGAGGATTTTATTTTTGTTATCTGATTATTATTATTTTTTATTTTGAAGTCTGTTATGGTATGCAGAATTTTATTTTATTTTTTTAATAACGTCTTCATCAAATCCATTAAGAAACTACAAGAGCATTCAAATATGATATGAAAAATAAGTTGCAACCAAGCGTTTCTAGTCGATTGCTGAATACCTATCTGTATGGTTTAATTTCTTATCTTCCACGTAATGTATTGCATGTCTTAGGGATATACATTTGTGGTATTTCTTGCGGAATACATAATAAACGATTTTTTAGAAAACGATAACATTGTCAATGCTAATATACGTGGTGTGACCCAGTATGAGATTTTAGACGGTGGAAATCGGATCAAAATGATAAATGATATCTGTCTGAACCACTTCTATCTAAGCCCGGAGATTTCTGCGAGCGATTCTGGGCTAATGAGGGACCACCTGGAGAGAACCAGGACACTACGGGAGACGGCGTTGCGGTTGACTGAAACTGTCAGGGTTGGCTCTGGTTTGCCTCAACAAAATTTTGTTGGGGTCACTTATTAATGTACAAACATTGCTACCGATATTACGAAAAGAGCCATAACGGAAACGAAATAAATAATAAGCACTAACAGTAATTCACACGTCAAGAATTCATACTTGATATTCTCATTTACGAGATTTCTGTGAATTTCGTTGAGATAATTCTAGTGTGATTTTGCTTTAAAAATAATTTTAATACATGTAAAAGTAAATTTGCCAATATCTTATTTTCTAAGTAATTAACTTAATTTTTTTTAACCGAAATGGAAAAATTAATGGTATTACTGCTTTTTGTGCCAGAAAAGTTGTACTCGTACAGTGAACAACATACACACAATGAAACAATACCGCACAAATCGTAAAGTTAACCTAGTTTTCGAAAGTTAATTTCCGATCCAAACTTACACCCCAGCCCTGCACTTTTCGGCCACCTCAGGTACGCACCTTCTAATGGGTTTACTAATCAAATTAAAATATGATCCCTTACTCAACTATACGTTACCAATTAACTCAACAGAATTGAAACGTAAAATCCGAAAGCATACCCTATCCTGCATGCCACGTAAATTAAGTACGAAATAAAAATAAACTGTATGGTTATATTATGATTATTCCTAAAACGTGAATCTTAATTAGGGATTAGTTTTGATTTATTATAGTAGATAATTAATTGTACATAGAACCACATTTATATAATTAACCCTATCCAATATGCAATGCTGATTTTGTTAATTAATTGATTAAATGTCGCAATTAAAAGCTGTTATGTATAAAAGTAGTCTCTGTTGTAGTTATTCAGATCATTTATATAGATTATAAATGGTCAAGGGCATGAAATCAGACCCTGTGTCATACTGTGAACGTATTTTAAGGAGTGTATTGCTGTCCGTTTCAAATATTACTTGTTTGGAGGGCGAAGGAATATATTTATTTTAATAATAACGATATACATAACATCACATTTAGAAACTCACCCTGTACCATAAGCAATACTGCTCTATTTTATGAATTGGGTCAATGTCGCAATTAAGAGCTTATGGATATAAAAGTAGCGTCTATGTAATAGTTAGCAAGACCATTTATATAGATTTTAAACGGTAAGGGGCCTGAATCCAGACCCTGTGGCACGCCATATTTTAACTGAGACTCACTCGTATTTTAAGGAACGTACTGTTGTCAATTTAAAATATTTTTTAAATTGACATTGAAATTTAGGTAATTAATTGGGTCAATGTCAGAATTAAGAACTTTTGGATTAAAAATTAGCGTCTATAATATCATAGCAAGATCATTTATATAGATGGCAAATGGTAAGGTGCCTGAAACCGGACCCTGTAGCACAGCATCTTTTAACTGCTAAGTTTTAACTAAGTCCGTAAGTGTTTTAACGTGCGCCTTGCTGTCTGTCTGAAATACTCGTTACTTTATGCGTGGAGAATATATTTTAATGTATTTATAGCTTAGTTTGGAAGATATTTTTCTCCCGTATGTCATTATTTTATTCTGATACTGCAGTTCTGTCCTCCGCAGTAAATTGGCATATTTTCTTCGGCAGGCATTCGCAAATGCAATTATTAGGTATATCTACTGCCGGTAAAAATCATAAAATCCCAATAAATATCATCGGGCGAAGGAGACGGCTTTTTGATCATATTTATTTTAGCGAATGTCGAACATACAATCTGCGACGGGGCGGAGATAACCCTAAATAGGTCTGCCTTGGGGGGATGAAATGGACAGGCGCTACAGAATCTCTCGATGTACCCGACGCTGTGCCTTCAACACCTCAGTACAGTGAGTGGCGTCGCGACGACTACCAGCACCTGAAGAGCTGACAGCATGCGTCGAAGGCCCTGCTGCAACCACGAGGTCTCCAAAATAGTGAGTTATAGAGTGAGAAATAAAAATAATGTATAGAAATTTTTCCATATTCCATTTCACCATTATTATTATTATTATTCTTATATTAGTATTGCATGGTAGATCTTCTGTCACTACATTTTACTTGAATACAATATGAAATATACGTTTACATCGGAGGGCAATATTATTAAGGGACAAAGCTACAATCATTATTATTATATTTTATTAGGATTGAGATTTTGATATTCACAAATTGTGATATATTAAATTAGGTTATAATTTATTGTTAAAGTATAGTTAATATTGAGTTATAGTTAAGGAAATGCCAACTTTGAATAATTGCGCCAGCAGTAAATTGTGCTATTGTTTATAACACTTCAAATTTCGGTAGTTGATTAACAATTAACAATAGCTATTTATGTAACCATTTGGGAAAAGTACAATTTTGTGTAACGATCAGATTTCTGGAAAAGGATGCTAGTTACACAAAATAGTCTTTCCCAACGTGTTTCATATAAGATGTTTTATAATTTTGACCAATTTTATATTTTATGAGAAAAAAACTCTTAATTTTATACGTTTAAAAACAATCCAGTGACAGCTTGTTACTTTCATACCTTGTCAGTGAAAAATAACCTACTATGAAGTGAACTTTACAAAACCAGTTAGGTAAAATTTTGCTCCTCGTAACTGGTTCTTTTGAAAAGTGACATTTTAAATGTCAAAATTAGAAAAAATAAGTTTATATATAAATAATTGAGGAAAATACTCATATTTACTATCAAATGTGACCAAGGTAAATCTAGCCAAAACTTCTTCCTGTGCACATTTTAATTTGTATATATGAATTTATATTCGAGATTTATCAATTGCAATTTACGTTCATTTCATTAGCAACATCATTGATGGGAATGCTAAACAGCAAAGGGCCAAGAATGGACCCTTGAGGAATACCAGATGTAGATTGATATTCGACAAAATCGATTCATCAGAAGTAACGTGTTGTTTCTTATCCGATACGTTGAGTTTTACAGAAAAATAGGCATATTATCAGAAAAACCCAGGTAGATAATTTACAGCGAAGTACTTGGTGATCAAGTGTCATGGATGGCTTTAGAAAATCGATACTTCATTGGCTTTCATTCGTCCAATGTGTCACCTTACTATTACTTGACGTCGATGATGTTACTGGTGTTTAAATATCCATTGCGATCCTAATATTTTTTCTCAATTTTAATTAAACAGTCCAAATTATCTTTTTTTTTTGAGAAATTATAAATATGGTGTCATATTATATATGAATTATAAGTTGGAAGAGCTGTCAATACCCTGTCAATATATGTTCATGGTGCAATTCCTGCTAGTGGGTATTTTGTAATTCCTGTTTTGGCAAATCACATTAGTATGACATGGATAATGTTTCAAGCTATCAGCCTAGATGCTTATATATTTACTGAAAATGCAGAAAACAATATTCTATCTGATATATCTGACTTTTTGAAAATTTGTTAGCAATAATATCCTCCAGATTCCAGGTATTTTAAAACATGCCATCTTACCACAACCCACAGACATGCAAAGTACTTCAACCAGGTTTACCTTCTAACAGATGAGACTGTTTTAAGGCAGTAGCAATACATCACGTATTTCTTCATATTGATCTCAAAAACTATTGAAGATAGAGAATTGCGTTTTGGGTAATGTAATTTATTCTAATGACAAGATTTTTTTTAATTCAAAAAAGTATGTACAATTTGTATATCAAGCGATATATATTAAAAATCACAGACCTTGCCTTCTACGCAAGTGTCTTAGGCGTATTGAAAATACTACACAATTTACTGTGTAGTATTACACAGTAGTATTACATTAGTGTTTACTGTGGTACAGTATGTGTCGAAATAACAATTTTTATCGGTTTGTGGTGACGGCTGGTAGAAGTTTAGGATAATCATATGCTGAAAGGGAAGCATTTATTATCGAAATAGACGCTAGAGGAAAATTGCAGACAAAACTTGAGAAACTTATTTTCAAAAGGAAATGTCGAGAATGGTTCTCGCGCAATAACTAAGACTGCTTTATTGATGCATGTGTGATCGCCCTCAAAATCGACTAGTGTCGTTTCCTGTTTTATGATGCTTTCGGTATTAATGCTAGAAAATGGTTGGGTTCTCATTGTTTTATTACAGATTTGGGCAATTAGGCGCGTGGTATGTCCTCACCCTCTCACAAGAAAAAGTATTGGTATGTTTTAGGTAGGAACACAACGCGTCTTAGTATAAGTAGAGATTAGTATAATAAGAAGTATAAGATCGGTACCATCCGGATGTTTTTCAATCCTTTTCCAAATAATACGATAAACCTACATTCTGGATACTGCCGGTCGGCGGCGGCCCGCGTTTCATAGTAATTGCACCGATTTCACTGTGCGAACTGACCGTGGTTAATTGTAAAGTTCGCTAAAATATAAGGAAATAATACTAGTAGTGACACCTACCGGAAAAAGTTATCTGGAGCAATTTGACTGGAGCTTTAACTGACGTAAGTAGGGAGTATTATGGCATGGGAAATACGTCAATCGGAACAAGATATAATAGCTGCTTAAAACTGTAGAGAATGCAATGACTATTATAGACTTTAAGAGCAATAATATAGCGTCTTAATAGCCACCTAAATTATCATATACAATATAACTAGTGACCAGGATATTTTCTAAAATTTTTCGCGTTATCATATAAGTGTTTGTTGACACGAAAACTTTTCAGTGACACAGTTATCCTTGTCACTTTTCTCAAGTCAAGTTATCACTCATTTTGTATTGATGAAGAAACATGTAGAAATGTGTGAATCGAATCATTAGGAAATATTGATGCTTGTAACTCACTGGGTTACTGCAATTGGGTATAAAAACTGTTGGAACTAAATGATTGATTACACAAATATTGATATTACAAAAGCCATCAATAAACCTGAAGATGTTTAAGATCTTTTTTTCGTTTTCCAATATCAGCAACAGTTTTTCCTATATTTGCCAAAAATGAATCCCCCTTTTTTAACTAAATTGTTTATAACTGTGGTATTATATTTACCGGTCCCGCTTCAATTTTTTCAAAAAGTTTCTAGATGTCATTCCGAATCGAATGGACCCTAAATCATAATTTTCGATACAGGCAGGTACAGATAGTACAGATATTCACCAAAATGACACTTGTTGACTAGAATAACAGCACGATATTATATCAGATTCGCAGCGATATCGCATTCAATGTTTAAATCACTTTATAAATCTATCGTTTATAACGAACGCCAATAGTGGGGCCGAAAGCTGACCCTTGAGGTACACCTATAATAATTAATGGTAAATAGTTTTTCAGCTCTCCATGCCAATTCCGTAGACTACTAAAAATATAATTCTATAGAAGTCTTCAGTGTGACACTACCATGCTATTAACACAATAATATAATAACGCCTATGGCATTTTATGAAATATAATTTAACATTTTATGGATATATTTTGGAAGAATATAGTGTAAACAATGTTAATACTAATACACGTGGATTTTGTTTGTAAATGAGGCAATGTAACCCATAGGCATTCGATCACATGACTATTATACATGAGCTGCTTTATGCTGCTATGCTTTTAGGTTCTTAGTAAATATTGGTCATAAGCTGTACAAGATTAAAATTATATAATTCATTAACAATGAATACGTCTGTAGGGACACATATTTTATCTATTGTTTAATTTTAAAAAATAATGCAATGGTTATGTACATGATGTAAATATGCTAGTAGGAATATTTTATGTGTAACGTCACTTAATATAATAATTTAATTATTGACTTAATCTTTGTGAGACTTGCTTCTAAGACCTGATTGACAATCCAAAGTACAAAGTGCAAAGTCTGTGGATAATGTGTGAAGATAAGGAAAATTGTTTATACCATATAAGCAGTTCACTCCAGCAAAAGTTTTATGAGACAAAAAATCTCGACGACCAAAAAAATCAAACTTCCGTTGAATCAACAGTGGTCAATTGGTCTAGGATCTGGCATCTGATTTCTGCAGGTTTCAGTTTTTAATGAAACTGAAATCAAATGAATGATTAATGAAAATGTAATATATTAATACAATCAAAAATTACCTTTAGTTAAATATATTGTGATTAATTTATTTAAATACAAAAAGTTAAGTGAATTTAATGTCATTTGAAAGAAAATTATGTGAATATCGTAAAAAAAAATGGTTGCCAGCTCTCAGTCAGCCGCAACATAGGTTGCCGAATGTAAACAGGAATGTTATTGTTAATAATTTGCGGCTGTGGTTTTTTAAGGAAAATTTTATACTAAATTGAATTTTTGCGGTACACGATAATGCATGGTTGCCTGTAAAACAATAGCTGGGGGTAGTGGTTGCCACGATTTTAATTAATTACTTTCGCTCTAGATGTGCGAGCGGAAGAGAAGGAATACGCGAGCTGATTCGTGTTGTACACAAGGACGTAGCACATCAGCATATGACTGTTATATCTATGTCACAGTATATACTAAACAATCAGTAATGAAACACAACGGCGGCGGCACCTTTGAAAAATCAAAATAGATCGACGCCATGTTATCAGGATACAAGTCAGGCACGGCTTGTGTCCTATAATATAATAAGACCATAATATAATAAGACGACGGAACTGTATTCAACAAATTTTGTCTAAAAAAGTGATTTTTAAAATCGACAAATTTCGACTGCAACTTATCAGATACGTTATTAAACGATATTAATGATAATATTTTGTTCATTCCCAGGATTACTGTTGTGTACAAAAAACATTTTGATAAGAGGAAGTCATTCAAATTTGTTTATTTAATAGACAAATAAATGAGCAAAAATGTCCGTGCAAAAAGAATTGTCTTTCGAACAGCGAGATTCTTTTTTAAAATACTAAGTATGCATTATTAAGTGCCTATTGCCGAATTCTTTATTTTCTCAGCGAAGCAAAGGCCATGTTATTTTTGAGTAATTTGAGAAAGTTAGTTTCTTCTTGAGATGAATTTTTTAAATATATCTATTTCTATTTGTCAAATTGGAATGACACAAAAATCAATTTATTTGGGTAATGTTCTTCTTCAAAATTGTACTGGTTTTAAGTAAATTACTTGACCTGACAAAAATGTGATTGAAGACCAGTACCGCACTTTTTTTTCTTCTATTATTCACTTATTTTTTTTGTTTTTTATAATACATTTTGAGACGTTTCATATTCCGGTGCGGGTTTCGCCTATAAAGTTGCTATAAAGTACTGATTAATTTTCCGAAACCATTTAAAATCTGTATCTCGGGGATTTTGGGGTAACAGATCAGGTATTATACGGACATTTTGTCATTTATGGACGGAATTGCCTCAAATCGATGTCTCAGGAACTGTGGGGTCACTGATCACGATTTTTTTGTCAAAATCAGAGTAATGGGAATTTGTCAAAACCAGTATTCAAGGGGACGGCTCCAAGGAGGCGCTTGAATTTTGCAATTTAGTCAATAAATAGCCTCCCAAACTTTTTTCGGTATCTTTGATAATTTTATGTCATGCAGAAGTCAATACTCTGCCATCGTCCTTAGATACGGCACGGCGGCAATGTTCAGGATTCATAATCGATGGGTCCCAAGTTCAAACCCTGCCAATAGCGATTTTTTTCCATTTTATGTTTATTATTATTACTCTTGGCTGATAATGAAAAAAACATCCAATAAATGTTCCATACTTTGTTTTTTATATTAAAACCCGACTAGTATTCTATAGAATGCTACACGCTTTATTTTACTTGATCTCTTTCAAATGACTTTAAATTCACTTAAAAAAATTATAGTTGAATTTCATTAAAATTAAAGGTACTTGCTACTAATTTTTGTGAGACAACATGGCAGTAATATACGGCATTGTCATTAATCATTCATTTGAATTAAGTTTCATTAAAAAAATTGACACCTGCAGATATCAGCGGCCTTAGACTACATAACCTTAAACGTGTTAAAACCTCAACTTCAACTTTTCAACTTAATGTTGAAAATGTTAGTATTCCATGGCTAACATTTATCTGCTAAAAAAATTAATTTAAACCATTTCTCAGGTATCATTTAACTGAAGATGTAATTTCTAGTACATCGGCATCGGTTAATTTCTTTCAAATCTAATTCGCTCAGTTTGTTTTAGCCTAATTAATTTCTATTTAAGTTTACTGGAAGCAGTCTCAGTTAGTCGCGAAATTGTTTTTTAAGTGACGAATAGGGATGTAAATATCCAGTTAATTGCCGAGGGTATAAAACGAGATTCAAAAGTTTGGGGCATTTCTACAAAAAGTTGGAAATTGCTACTTTGATAAAATCTTTATCGTTTAATCGGTTTAAAAACGTTCCATATAATTGTACGCGAACCGAAATTATTTGGGAGGACGAAACAAAGTTAAATTTTTTAAATTATCCCAAGTTTAATTTAATTAGAATTACTCGCGGAATATTTATATCTTATTGAATAATATCGATCTAACATTAATGCAACCCTTACCTTGCGAAGTTATATTTCTAACGTTATAATTAATAATAATAATAATATATATAACGTTATAATATATATTCTACTGCATATTTTAACACATTAATAACAGTTCGGTACTTTGCATTTTCTAAATTAACTAATCTGTTATCTGTTGTTACTCGTTTCATTGGATTAATAAAAAATCCTCTAGAATGCAACTTTTAATCAACACGTTGAAGTTGTATTCCAATTAGCCAGCGTTTGTGTTCCGTGTTTGAACTTTCCATAAAGATTTTAGGGGCTAACAATAGCCATGTAATAGCCAGTTGCTTTGGTAACAATGCTTACCCTATATTTCAACTTTTAGCGGAACTGGACAGTGTAATGTAATAGCCAGAATAAGGGTGAATTTGAATATCACGTTGTTAGATTTTAAAACTTCGGTATGCTTTTCACAGTATACATTTAGTATATAAGTGACCACATTAAGGAGACCTCATTAATTGGAGAATACGATGTTTTGAAAATCTTTTGCAGAGAGCAGGAGCCAATTCCGATTATTATCAGTCATCGAATTGATTAGCACGCACGCTAGACCGCTATTCCCGTGAATATACGCTGCTCAAAATAGATAAATGAAAGGTTGAAAAACGTGATAACTTGTACATTTTTATTTATATGAAACCGAATCAGGTGGCCCTTGCATGGAGGAGTCAGCTCAACTGCTCTGAGGGTAGTAGAATATGGTCAATTTTTGTTAATTTGTAAATATACAGGCTATTTAAAAATGGCGTGTAAATAAGAATAAATTTAGAACATCCTCTACATTTTTACATTGCAATACACATATCGCCAAAATTCTTAGATTTTCATTATTTTATCGAAAATGAGTAATGCTATTTTTTTAATCTGATTATGGACTAGAGCTAGTACTCACTAGCTCTAGGCTATTAGCGCAGTAACTTCCTACTTTTCTTTGACTGGGAAGCAGGACTGATATACATACCTTATCTTTACCCAATATCCATCCTATATACTACTACTACTAACTATCCTATATACAAATAGTAACTACTGATTTAAATCTTATTGTATTTTTTTTTCTTTTTTTCTTTCACTTTTTGTAATTTAATTTAAATCTTATTATATATGTATTGGTTTATTTTGATACTCGTTTTCTGAAATAAATGAGAGTTACTCATACTGTCTTCATCTTCGACATTTAAAATAAAGCCACCATCTTGGTCTTGGGTATTCAAACGCTGAGTGAGTCACTCTCATTTATTTCCCAAACTGAATATGCAAGCTTTTATTTAACTTGTTCGGGTCAAATCTTGCAACTGAATTTTAAAGCAGTTAAGTATACTCAGTCGATTAAGCTAAAATTTTGCATATATGTTTAGTTTTAATGACAATTCATGGTTATCTAAGTGACGTCTTTCTAAATCCAATATGGCGGACCCCCAAGGTGGCGGACTAGTTATTTCTTATGCAGTTCCATGACATGGATATCTATTTTATAGGTAGGTAACTGAAAACTTTTAGTACCAGCCCACCTTTAGTACTATGTAATACAGGTATGATGTGATATATAAAGGGTGTCTCAAAACTATTGCAAGATTTTAATTTGCCGTCATTTGTGCAGTAAAGTTTTGGGAACCCTAAACAAAAAACAATCGATAGCTGACAGTTTAGGGTTAGTAAAAATGGAGCGTTACACGATAGAACAACGTGTCTTCATTATTGAACAATATTTCAAAAATAAAGAAAGCTTGGCGGCCGCAGTTCGAACATTTCATACCAAATATGGTCGGAATAGTGTTTTAACTTCGTCAACTGTGAAGAGATTAATTGAAAAATTCAGGGAGACTAGATCCGTTGGAGACGCCAAACACACTGGTCGTCCAAGAGCAAGCTGTTCAAATTTCAATATCGAAGCAGTGCGCGAGAGTGTCGGTGACAATCAAGGAACCTCAATTCGGCGTCGTGGACAAGAATTGCAAATTTCAAGAAGCTCTCTACAGCGTATACTCACTAAAGACCTGTGTCTCCATGCTTACAAAATTCAATTAACGCAACAACTGAAGCCTAATGACCATGCACAGCGAAGAGAGCGTTGAATGGATTATTAACAACAACAAATGGATTTTTAGAGCAACATCATCCTAAGCGATGAAGCACATTTTCACCTTGATGGCTTTGTTAATCGACAAAATTGCCGCTTTTGGGGTTCTGAGAACCCACATGTGATTGTCCAAAAACATGTCCATGACGATTGTCATGGGAAATTTCGACAAACGAGTGCGTATGTGCATGCAAAGCCGTGGAGGCCATTTGCCCGATGTATTATTCCATAAATAACCCTATCATATGTACTTTATGATTCAATAAAAAAATAACAATCAAAAGACTAAAAACTGTGTTTTCTATTTAATTCAAATTTTGCGTTAATTTTGAAACACCCTTTAAAATACCGATTAGTAATTAATTAACACTAAAATCTATAGGGCCCTTCCCCTCTGGGTTCGGGGCCACAATTGTAGAATAGACCCAGGGTACCTCCTACCTGTCGTAAGAGGCGACTAAGGTGACTGAATGGGACCGCCTAGCCGCTTAGACTTGACCGGTAAGATCTTCAAAGTTATGCTGGGCGGGCGTTGGTGGCACTTGGATGGGTAACCTAGGCAGGCTTGGGCCCGGACTGTGGCGTCTGCCCGAGACCTGGGAACGCTCAACACATCAGCCGCGGACGCGTGGTCCCAGATAAATGGTAATGAGGACCAGAGTAATTAATCTCGGTAACTCAGAACCATACTATCATACATACAAATTGTAGAGACTTTGCCACCAGGCCACCCGTAATAAATAGGATGGTTTGAAGAAAAGTACTCAAGTAAAAAGGAAGAATGCACAAAGGGCCTAATGAGGCCTAAGTGCTGTGGTGGAATGGGAGTGTAACACTACCTTCCACTACACTCCGACCCATATACATACATACATACATCTATAGGGCCATGTATTGGGAGCTCACTCTCTTATATGGATAATCTGGCCCTGAACAGCGGATAAAGCAGGATGTACACAATGCAGACAGTGGGTATTACTAATATACGTACAATATTAGTTTAATAATTGTATGTATTGTTAGCCGTATCTGGAGAATAGAATATTTTTTTCCATTTGAAAATTTACACCGTAGTTAATTAACTACGGTGCAAATTTAACTACACTTTTAAAATTATTTTAAAATGATTTTTTTTTCAACTTTCTGTTACTTCCGGTGTAGCCGTTCTTTTTATTAGAATAAATTGTTTTTCGAATCATCATTGTAGTACAAGTATTAAAAAAGATTGCGCCACCTATCTACAGGCTACTGTACCTAGCTACCGGTCACCATTAACGATTTTTGACGTATCATCTCATAACAATCTGAGTCGGACACTCAAAGGTGGAAAGTAATTACAAGAATTGTTATAATTCGACCGCTGAGGAAAGCCATAATAATTTTCTGTTACTAATTAATCTTTATACTATGCTATAATTGCAAAGAATCCTTAGGAATCACTTGAAAGCAGAGCAGTATATCAATCTGATGATGGCGCGAACTGAAAAACTTAGGGGGAAAATCTGACAGATGAATGAACGAAACATCAAACGGTTTTATTAAACCTTATTCATAGCTTATAGACCATCCATAACTAAGCGTATTAATTTTGTACTAAAATTTAATACCTTGGAATTATCGGATCTCACAAAATAGGTTAAAATAAGTTTGATATTTCGGTAGAATTTTAGTTAATTAATAGGAGAATAAGGAGTCTATTGACAATTATAGTAGTACTGGTTACTAGTTACTACTGAGTTATTATCATCTAGTACTAGTAGTAGTGGTATACTTTCTTGACAACGCTATATAAAATTGTTTGTGGAAAGTCACATTATATACAATAGCAAACTATAAGAAGACAGTTAAGTTCGTAACACAATATAACAAAATTTAAGTGAAATCACATACAAATATTGTACATAAATGAAGCACATAAACATAAATAATTTACAGTTACACATAATCAATATAAATCCTTGAAAAAAATTTTACATGTTGTCTATAATTGATTGTCTGAATTGATGTTATGGAGTATCCATATTTTCTCGTATTGAATAAAAGGAATGTGAGATAAATAGCTCATTAAGTTTCATTTATTTATTTATTTTTTTAAAGTTAAGTTGCCGCTAGACGAGACGAGAGAAGGCCTTGTCTCGTTTCGTCTCACAATTTCAAGATAAAATTTTTCGAGGCCAGACGAAACAAATTCGACGCGTAAGGAGACAAGGCCTTATCTCGTCTCAAGTTGTTTGTCTCAAGTTGTTTTGGTTTTTGGTTTATCTCAATTTAATTTTGAATTATCGGTTAAATGTAATAAAAAATATTATGGAAGTATAAAAAACGCTCGAACCCGTCGATTTTTGTATAGATAGTAGTTACACAATTTAAAAAATAAATTTTTAATGTATACAGGGTGGCTCAAAAATATTTGCCGACAGAAGGATGCATTTTTTTAATGATATGTCATTATATTTTTGATTCTTATTTCAATTCTAGAAATGTCCATACTTCATGTTCTACATCAACCTTCAACTTTTCCTGTAATAATAATTGTTTTAGAAAACGCTCGATTGGTTGAACCAAATATCAACGTGTATCCGTATAGGATATATTATATACAAGGGGACCCGAATTTCAGGGATCAAGCTTTACCGGATGATTGAACTTCTTAAAATAAAACAAAAGTTCATAGAAATATGGGTCCGGAAATGCTTAGTTTCCGAGATTCAGAGTGGTATCAAAGTTCTAAAAAAAATGGAATTTTTTAATTATTGACCTTAATTTGTAAAAATAAAAATTGGAAAATTAGTACAAATATTTTTTACTTGTTTAAAACCCTGCAATTGGGGGGGGGTCCGGCCCTTTTCTCCCCTACAAATAGTTTTCAACGTATGTATATTGTCTTGAACCGTTCGTTTGAAAGAAATTTTGCTATGCAAAATTTTATGTCACGTTGTTTGATTAAAAGCTCAATTATTTAAATATGTTACATTTCCTTAGACAATGTCAACAGCTTTTGCCGTAAATCAACACAAGATAGTCTTAAAATTAAATTCCTGAAATTAATAAAATATTTTGTACTTGATATTGTACGTGATATTGTAAAATGCTGTGTCTTATCCTGATTTAATTTAAGATAGTTATTTGAAAACCATATTCGCTATGTGCAGCTGCTGGGTGGGAAGGCGGTAAACGATCGTGCGCGCTCATTTGCAAAGGCTTGAACTTTAATGATCACTTCTTATGTCATATGTAATAACATTGTTGAAACACGAGGGCTCACAAATATTGTATTGTTAGTTGTAAAAATGCATAAAAAATAGCTAGTACAATTACATAATATCCCAAAATATGAGCATTCGCTGCACTTTCGTAAGCTACGCCACGTGGACCTCTTCTATTGCTTGTCGCATTTTATCTTCGTCTCATAACTGCCTCTCAGTTTTTCTTTTATATTTTTGAACCATGTTCTTACTATCTGCAAAAAAAGCAATGAAACGGTTTATTATTTGTTAAGAATATTTAAACATTTTGTTGAAATTAGGAAAAAATGAGAAAATTCCCAATAATGACTCCTCCTTTTATTTTGTGGTTTCAAATTTTTATAGTTAGAAAAAAAGTCGAAAAGTCGCGGGCAAAATGACCCCCGGATCAATTTACCCAACCCAGTAAGGGATCATTTTCCTCGAAAGTTTACATATTGCAATAAGTAATGGCAACTTCATGCCCGCTCTGTTTAATATTTTCGTAAACTGGTCAAACAGTAGGCAAAACTATGTGTTTTCAATGAATGTATTGCAACTTGCGATTCGACTGAACTTAACCCACTCGAACCACAGAGGACATCATTTATTTTATAAGGGGGCATAATTATACCCGCAGAGATCATTCTGGGCCACATTCCCGTAAAAGCAAAGATTAGAAAGGTTTGTAAATTATATATATTTTTTTTAATATTAAAAATGTATGTAGTAATACGAAACACCTTATTATATAATATACACCTCGTATATAATCCACAATACTGTGATGGAAATTGTTATTACTCTTATTTATTGTACATCTTTGATGGCCAGGCTGGTCCTCTAAATCCACAGTACACCTTTTGAGTAGCATTTTTTCATGGTCCTGCTCAGGCAGGTCGAATTCGTCATCTGAGGGTCATTGATGAATGGCTCATCAATGTCGTCACATATCAGATCTGGTCTGTTCTCGCAAGATTGGCCGCTACAATGGTTGCAAACAGCCGAGCACTTGGGTCCTGATTTCCTGTAACCACAACTTCATACACCCTCCGTAACCTTCAACATAAAGCGTCTGCAAATAAAGTGGTCTGAAGCAGAAATAAAATCAATACTGGCAAAAAAACTACTTTTCACTGCCGACCTGCACAGGTGTGGCATCCGAGCATTTTTACTTGGCCAAATAGTGCCAAGGTTGTAGGACAAGCAATGAAGGTGCGAAAAAACAATGCTAATGTTGTTGTGCGAGTAGGTTATATCTGGATTTCTTCCTCTCCCACATGTTTTCAAGATAATGTTGTTCTTTGGTTTGTTGAAAGGGTGTGTTTGATAAACAATTCATATTTTAAGCTATTTAGCAAAATCTACATAGACCAAATTAGTCTCTTTTTTTGAAAATTTAGTGTAATTGAATAACGTACATGATGACATTTACCGTAAAATGGTCATTGGTGGGCAACATTGATGAAAATTTGCAGAAAAACTAAAATTTCCTCCTCCTTTTTAACAGCTGTATCTTAGAAACTATTTGGTCTATGGATACCAAACTTTCTTCATTTTATAGCAAATTTAGTCTACTTAAAAAGTGTATGTGTACGGTGATAAAAATTAAGAAAAACTGAAAAAGTCCGAAAATTTAATGGTGTTTCAAATATTTAACAATGATCCGGAGGGCTTCCGAGGTGGAAAAATTGAATTTGTCATTACCACTTCATCACATAGCTACAATATGTAAAAAATCGGAACTACCTCATTTTTTGCAAGACAACACCCCTTTGGTGTGATTTCTATGTACTATAATGAAAAAACTTACTATACTGTATCCAACGAGAGAATGGACTTGCACTCGAGCGAAAATTCGTCTGTTTTGGTCAGATCTCCGCCCCTTAGAACATTAGTTCAACGCCCTCAACGTCTTAATTGGCTCAGCAGGTAACCAGGGCCGGCGCCTGGGTCCGATACCTACCTGGTACCTAATTATATAAAGTACCTACTACTGCCTACCTATTCACAGTTTGTATTTGTAGTCTCGCAAGTACGGTTATTTTAGTTGTGTTGTTTACGGTTGTGAAATAAGTTTTAAATCTATTATAAGAATGGCAGCAGCCAGAAACGAGATAAATCCATAATTCATAACGCTCATACATTTATAATAAATTTATGTTAAATAAATAAAATGTTTTCATGTTTTCAAAATAAAATTTATTTCACCTACTTACGAATTTATTTCATCGAATGACGGTCCTGCGTAGCCCGTTACAGAGCCCCTCCTCTTTAGTCGCCGATGCGCAAAGCAAGTCCATTCTCTCGTTGGATAGAGTATAGGACAATATTATTGAAATGTTTGAACAGCTATATAATCGAGTCCACATTACGAAGGTGTTAAAAATGCCAAGGTTGTTTAGTGAGTTATAATTTACTACATAAGTGAGGAGAAAATAAGGTGCCGAGAAATAGCATTATATAAAGAAGAAACTGTGTATCACAACTTCTGAATCAAGTGGGTCAGGTTGCCGAAATATTCGTAAGTCGTCAATGGAACCTATAGTAATGAGAAAGAGTTGAAATGTTTGATATGTGAAAAATTAAAGAAGAACAAAGAACAACTTAGCACTTGTCAACAATCTAAAGATTTATTTGCTATTGAAGTGAGGGATTAAAAATATTATTATCGTGATTATATAAGATTGCCGAGAAATTTGGAACATCCAGCAGGTCGGCCTTCTAGTAAAATGCCTAAGAAATACTTTTTTCATTTCTAAATGCCTCACATTTTGCATACACACATATTTCTAGCGCCCTGTCTATATCATCCCTACAATTGTTCACGTACAGATAGAATCTCGACAATCTTAACATTCCATTAATTATGACTCGGGTACGGTGTCGTGGATAACCAGATTTAAAAGCGGCGAAGCTTAAATAGTCTGCCGCCGCCGCATCTTGGTAATCAGATATCTGTCTGCCCCCCGGCATTTATTTAGTAATTACATTTCGGCCTTAAACCGGGGCCGGCTTCATAGTCAACCCCGAAATATCCCCCGCCAGGGGCGGCGTCTTAATGGGAATGCAGGACCCCAACGTTGGAGAGGTTATTACATTGATTTTTCAGATTTAAGTCAGAGGGCTGTCGTTCAAGTTACGAGCCATGTCAGCCTACCGGTGCTATGATGGCAATTCAATATTCGCATCGAAAGGAAAAAATGTGGTCTGGAAATATCCGAGTTTTTGTTGAAGGACGTAGGCTTTAGGGAAAGCAGGCAAATCTCAATCGTGGAGATTCAGAGATGCCTGTTAACATTTCTTTACAAGTTGTATTTTTAAACTTTTTTTGGCAAAGTGATATTTTCATTTAGTGAAGCAAATCACCCTTGATTAACTGGTCAACAATGGATAAGGATCAAGTTAAATTTGTTTGATAATGTTTACTGCATATAACTAATAATCATATTTCTGTATTTTAAGTCATATGGCAGCATCCATCCAATCCAATACTACAGCGACAACACCATACATGCGGTATTATCGGAAAAAAATTACATGATTCATTGAAATATCAAATTCAAAATCAGCAAATGGCAGATTGACCATGAGGAAATGGATCCGCGATGGAAAGCAATACATCAAGTTTTGCTTCTACTTTCAACTTCACTAATTGTAGTTTTAATAATTGTAGGTTAAATAAATTTAAATTTATACTAAATTATTATACTAAATTAAATTTAAATTATTATACTAAATTAAAAATTATCTTGCCTCGACCCTTGACTACTCAACATTTTATCATTGAGATTCCTTCAAGCGTATTGATCGTCACCACATAAAATCTGAACCTATAAAAAAATTTGTAAAAGCTATGGACAAGGAAGGCCTTGCTTTTGGTAGTCTGGAGCAAAAATGTTCTTGTCAGTGATGCGAAAATTAAAGAGGGTTTTTTTGTGGTTATCCAAATTCTGAATATTTTCGGATAATGCAAAATTTGATTATATCCTTGAAGGCAGAGAGAAAAATATACCTGGAATATTTTTAAAATGGTTGCATTAAATTTTCTGGGCAACAAAAGGGCAAAAGGGCAGAAAACTACAGAGATCTTGTTGAGCCACTTCTTTCTAGCTACAAAGAGTTAGAGTGCAACATGTCATTGAAAATGCATTTCCTGGATCTACATCACATCTAGATCATTTTCCGGAAAATTGTGGTGCAGTAAGTGACGAATACAGGAAAATATTTTTAATATAGGAGAAGTTCTGAGATGTTGGCCGACTACTGCTGGACTATTATTAAGAGATGCTGCCAAGGTCATTTCCAAGAAACAGGACCATATACGCAATATGTCTGATTAAATTTAGGTTAGGTTAGGTTAGGTTAGGTTAGGTTAGGTTAGGTTAGGTTAGGTTAGGTTAGGTTAGGTTAGGTAAATAATATTTCGGTGTATTTTGTAGAGATATATATTTAAATAACCGGATTTAGGCATTTATACCAGACAATTTAGGATTACATGGGTCTGCTTGAACCCCGAAAAATGGTTTATATTGCAAAAAGAAATATTGTAGGCCAGTCTTATCAAGGCCAAGTGGACATAATATTGATGGACCATGGACCAGATCGATGCTAAGTATCATTTATTGGATGAGAGAGAATGAGGGTTTTCGTTCATTTCTGTATAGCGTACGTCTGTAGAGCCGCAAGGGTCTAATCTAGGATCCGTGATATTACTTATATTCATAAGTTATTTATCTAGTACACGGACATGTTACAAACTATTATTCGCTGACGAGCTAATTATTTTCAGAAATATATGTACCCAAATGACTGCCCATTGTTACAATATCAAATTAATAACATTAACGATTTTATTTGTGCCATATCTCAATTGTTATATTTGCTTAGATTTATTGGATCTCCTACTATTTCATATGTATTTTTCTACTTTTGTGCCCTTGTGCCAACGGTAACTGATAATAGGACCATTATGAAATAAATCCCCTGTGTAAATAGTCTTACGTCACAGCTTATATCCTGTGATCTCAAAGTAACTAATCACCTTAATATCAATTTCGTATAATCCTCTTAACATTATACCGACGATTTACGTGAATTTTATCAGCCTAACAATTTTATTCTATATTAAATTAAAATTTATCAGAATTTGTTAAAGAGTTTTAATAAGTTAAAGAGTTGCTTTGCCCTTATTTTACATTTACATTTCACATTATTTAAAGGCCGGCCAGTCGAGAAAAATGTAATAATATTTTATTCCTATTGTAATTCTAGGTCTTGACATGTAGATCCCGTTGTGCATTTTTTACACAGTGATATACCATAACTATATCCACTTATACGTATTTATATCACAATTACTAAAAGAGATGGACTCGTTTTTACTACCCCAACCAAATATAGAGACTATCAAGTGCCTTTTAACCAAGATTCCTAAACTAGTAAGGTTGCCTCATTACGAGAAATAAATATATTGGTTAGTTTGAGGTGGGCGCCATATGACGCAACCTCAAACTAACGAATTTAATTTTTTCTCGAAGCTACCGTTTCCTCTTTATATGTACATCATTGTCTTCCTCATAATGGCCTAGTGAGTTTCCAGATGGTAATTTAATTCCCCTGCTCAGGCAACCCGCGTAAATTAACGCAAATTTACTTTTTACTTTAAATTGAAAAATATTTAATTAAAAAATATTGAACATACATAAATTACATACACAATACAATACACAATACAATTACTACATAAATTTCACGATATTATTCTTTATTCCCTATTCTGCCAACATCGGTGACGAAGCCTTCTTGTTGGTAGCTGTTGGTATTCTATCGACCTGTTGACATCGGTCGAAAGGCCTTCTTGTCAACGTTCCAGGTGGACATCGATCGCAAGGCCTTCTTGTCCCATATACGCTTCCATACACGCCGACATTAGTCGTACATTTCCAATCTAGTAGTACTTGCTCGCTCAATATACCTGGTAATGTAAGTCCATTCATTTAAATTGCCATTGCCGATTAAGACCAAAGTTCTCGAACAATCGACCATTTTGTTTATCTGCATACATTTTACTTATACTGTTGCTTCTTCCTCCCTTCAACCTTCAACTGTAACTGTAGCCAACCACCTGTCTGATAATCGTTTATCGCTTAAGCTTACGCTCTCTACAACCCCCCCCCTCCCCCCATTTTACCACTGCAGTTATTCATTATCATCCTCACATCAGCTGATCATCGTTCCCCGCCATAGTATTTCCTCGTGCTACGCTAACCCCGTCAGACATTCCCGCTTCATTACCCAAGCATGACGTAAGCAGACTGAATTACCTGTTGATATGATGTGTAGATAGTTTGCTAGACAAATATAGAACTAGAAATAGATGTACTGAAGAATGACAGATAATAAATTTGTTGCAACCATTTACCTGTATATTCCTTTAGATAATGTATTAAAAGGTGACCCCTGGTATTACTACCTGTCTCCGCTTGCAGCTATCCGTGGACTTTACGGAACAAACTGCCTGTAAGGAAAAGTGGTCTGTCAGCACTATAAACAGACAGCGGTGCTCTAATAGAAATTCCGCACCGAACAGAGAGCGTCACACAATTTTCGGGAAAAACTTAAAGAATAATTATTGTTGTACTTGGAAGGACCTTTAAAATGGGCATACTTTAATATTGCGATATAACTAAGGGAGATACAATGCAAGAACGGTGGCCCCTCGAATTTTTTGAGAAAAAAATTGTCGCTTAAACCATAGCCATTCCCACCTGAATGGATATTGACCGTTATCCATTTACAAATCATTTTATTTCAGTATTATCATGTAATCCAAAAGTTTGGCAGGGTTAGAATGCGTATTTTTCGAAAAAAATATGATGGAAATGAAAAACGTATTTTTAAAATATCTTAAAAAATACCTTATTTTCCAGTAAAAATGACATATAAAAATGTAGCAATCTAACGATGACCCAGAAAAAGATCAGATAGAGGAAACACCGATAATTTGATAGGTGACGAATAGGTTTTTTCCATTCTCCTCCATTTTCCTCTTTATATCTCTCAGACCATTTACCTTTCTATTTACCTATCTTAAACCTAAAAATGTATTGAAAGTTATAAGTATGCAACACGTAATCACTAGTCCAAGGCTGATTTTATTGTATCTTTAAAAGAAAAGAAAAATAGGCAGATTAGATATTTTATCATTAAGTATCGTGACGTATGTATTTCCTCGTGTTTCAGAAGCTGATAAAAGTATAAAAGTGATTCTAGCTCAGAAACTAGGCCTTTGTTGAGACTGATCCTTCAACAGCCGTAAAACGACACTGTAGGAATTAACTTAATAGTGAAAAATTAGGTTAAGTGGAAGACTTGAAATGAACCTTGAAACTTTCAATTTGAAATATTTATAAGTAGAAAATTGGTGGGAAGCGAAAAATTCGGAATCAGCGACCCAAAAAATATAAGCTTATAAAACCAAACTCCTCGTATTTTTCCAGATAATATTCCCTATTTCTTGGAGTACAGTCTGTTATACTCCAGGAACACCAAAATAGAAAACCTTAATGAGCGTAATTTAAACGAATCTTTGGAGAGTCACGAAGAACATTTTTAATTTTTTATTGGATGTTCCAGCGTTATAAGTGATGTTTCCGTTTTCAGCCATCAGACTTATTCAAAGCTTTTTCAAACCTTTATCTTAATGTACGTATACTTATTTCGTAAAATTTTGGTAAGAAAACACAAGAAAGTTAGAAAGTTTTCAATAATTCCTTAATAAATAATTAGTTGTTGATTTTATGGAGATAGTGTATATGAAAAAATTTATAGCACACATGCAGAGCTTTGGTTTAAAAAATACTTAAATCGGATGAGTAGTTGCAGAGACATAGTTGTTTTTTTAAAACTCAACATCCACCATCTTGGATTGGCCGCCACCATCTTGGATTGGCCGCCATTTCTATTAGCTACCATTTTGAGATCAAAATCACATGTTTTAGCATCCTAACAAACCTGTATAACTACGGTGAAAGGGAAAATTATGGACTATTAGAGCCCTTTGGAATCCTGCAAATCGCAGACCTTTAAATTGGTAAGACTTTAAAATGGTAACGGATTGGGCCATTTTAGTACCTTTACTCAACGCTACTACCATATACTACGTCTAATAGAAAAACCACAGATTACATAAAAATATTGACTCAAAAAGAATAGCCGTGTCGTCAACATTTGATTTTTTACCCGATTTTACACTTACCTACTTGTTTGAAAATTTACTATCCCTGTTATTATTCCCCATAAGAATCCCTAATGACTGTTAGCATGCCACTTAACGCCAAAACCCCTTTTCGGTTTCATCACCGTTTGTTATTGTTACCACTCCATATAATTATCCGGTAGCCTAGAAGCCTTTTATTAAATTACAACCCCCAATTAACTATAAACAGATTGATAAAGGTATTTTGAAAACCAATTAGTGTTATAAAGTACCTTCCCGGCTCTCAAAATTGCATTATCAATGGAGTCGATTGGATGATGGTAGATCAAACGGAAGTACGCGATCTAATTATAAACAATGTTCTGCACAACCAAATTAGCGTAAGTTGAACACTTCGCAGTACGTACAAGTATAGGGCATAACGGAGCTGTTTACGATTTGTAATTGCTTTGCGCGAAAATAGTTTGAAGACTCTTATTATTGTAAGGCACTGAATGTTATTAGGTTTTTTCTTCTAGGGTGCAAGGCATGAGAAGAGCCAACGCAGCGTGTAAGAATCCCGAAAGTTACGGGTTTCGAGGCATCGTAACCGATTTTAAACAGGTTCGTTGTCGACGAAACCTGCAATACATGGGATACTGTCCTCTACTTGAGATACATGGGATTCCGTTATTTAATTTTCCCTTTTTGTATGTTATTTATTACTGATTGTTTATTTAAGAATATACACAGCTGCTATTATAAATCAAATATTTAATCCTCGACTCCCCTTTGTAAAGGTTTGTGATAGTAAAAACATTATTTCTATTAAACCAAACTCAATATTTTCTCAACATATACTCAATGCTTAACCAAATCTATATTTTTGGAATATTTAACATTTAGTCGTTATTAAAAAGTAGTTTATTTATTGGGTTCAAAACATTAACAACAAAAGGTTATTCGATTTGAGTTGCAAGGGAATATCATTAATGAAAAAAATGAAATGACAAGAGAAATCATTGGGATACACCCGGAGAAGTGACCGCTACTTAATCTGATTCAAAACCATTGAGTGGAACGTATTTTTTTTGTTAATGGATATAACACGGAATATGACGCCACAATATAGGGTGAATTTGAAATACATACGAATGTTTGAATCTTAATGTGCTTCATAATGAATTTTGAATTTAATTAAATTTAAAATAATGACAAAATTTTATTTTATTGAAAAATGTCGAAGATAAGACGGGAAAAATTATTTATATATTTATTACATATTTATATGCTCCACGTTGGTAGCGTCAATTGTGAACTATATATTTATACAGTTTGTTATGAATGATATGTATGACACAATGCCAATGAACACTTCTAAATTTACTAATTATTAAAATATTTATCACTTTTATATGATTTCATATATATTGAAAATAAAATTATTTATTATCACTAATTTTACTTATTAGAGCATGAAATTTCTTGATCCCAAGGTACAGTTCAAAATAGATTAGTATTTTACTTCTGTATCATTTTAAAATATTAAATTTTTTTATGATGTTTTAACACAAAGATTGTTGACTCTGAAATTCCTTTAATTGTAATATGGAAGAAAAAGAAGTTGCTTTGCAATTAATTAACACACACTTATTTTCAGAAGAAGATATTTGTTTAAATGATGGATAAATAAGACTTTAAGAGAAACTATGTTAACCTACGACACCTATCATGTCTTAGATTACTATAAGAAACATGGAATATGTAAATCCTTAACATCGACATAAAAGGAAATATATATATATATATATATATATATATATATATATATATATATATATATATATATATATATATATATATATATATATATATATATATATATATATATATATATATATATATATATATATATATATATATATATATATATATATATATATATATATATATATATATATATATATATATATATATATATATATATATATATATATATATATATATATATATATATATATATATATATATATATATATATATATATATATATATATATATATATATATATATATATATATATATATATATATACATATATATATATACATACATAAATACCCAAATAAACAATTTAAAATTCAAGTTTATTTGTTACCTTAGATGTTTAGATTTTAGATTAATCCATTGTAAACAAACCAGAAACAAAACACTCGCGCACTGCACTGTCGCACTGTTCAACGCAATTGCGTCGAATTAACTGCATCGGCGTTCATCTATTATGATTGAAACTGCTTTGGTTACAATATTTCAACTATTGCAGCAACTCTGCTGATGGTAATCTCGTTTGATGTGCTCGTACTCACTCTGACTTGTTTGTCTTTTTGAATTCATGATTTATCCTTACACGGATACGACGAAAAACACTTGGGAGCCTATCTAGGACACCCTAGATATCTTCTTGCGACTAATATCTTACATTTATTACTAAGATTCTTCAATTTACATAATACAGTGTTATTCTATAAACTTGTTATTATATCAGTATCCAACGTTAACATTTTTTATTGCTTTTACTGCTTAACTATTTTACTTTTATTATAGAAAAATCTCTATACGAGGCTACCTCTTGTGATGCCATTTACGTTCTCTCTTCGTTATTATGCATCAATAAGGAAGTTACTTTACAAAACAAGATAAACTTCCTTAGTTTCCTCCACACTTCCTTCTATAGCAAAAAGTTGCTATAGAAGGAAGTGTGTTGACCCATTGCGAGACACCATTATTTATAAATTTTACTGTCACACTATACATCTACTTGTAAAACACTTTTCATAGTTCTTAAACAATCTTTGGGCTATTTTCTTTAAATTCAATACTAATAGACCTTACACTTGTGCGTATCCGTGAGGTTTATAATCCGGCAACCTACTTTTAATGGATTTTTTTTATTTATATTCTTATTAATAAACGCAGTTTATGTAACTTTTATATTTGAAAATTAGTATAATCATTTGTCTAAACTATTCTTGCTGTCTTCTTGTTTTTCTGGCGTTGTTTTATTTAGCTATTATTAAAAATATGATTGACCAATCAGAGCATAGGTTAATACCGAGTGGTGTGAAGTCTTTTACCCATCCCGTACTTGGGAATTTTACCTGTTAGCAATAAATGGGTTTATTATTATTATTATTAATAATAGTATTACCATGAATATGATTTATATATTATTTGATTTTTAACCCAATACTTGCAGTGTTTTCACGGAATTTCCATAACACTTACCCTATCTGCCTCTGATGAAGCTTTCAGTTGTTTCGAAATGTATGCACCAAACTGTTAAAACTAAAATATTATCCGAAAAATCTATTTAAATGACCATTCCCAATAAACATAAATAATAAATAAAAGCGGATCACTGTTGTGTATTCATGTTTTCGCATGAAATAAAAACGAGATAATTCTATCCTGAAAAACGCTAAAACTGTAACAAACTGAATAATAAAAATTATTTGGTTTAAACGATCGTTACATCTACTCTATCGAAAATGATTGAAGCCAAACATAAAATGTCTATTGTGGAACATACTGCTATAGGTTTAACTATAGACAAATAAATCCAGTTCGATGTAAAGCTTTAATTACAAAAAATACAACCGAAATATCACGAATTATATTCAAATATTTCTAACCAAACCCATTGTTAATACACTTCAATAATAATACCCTAAACTTCAATAATAATACCGGGGTCTTCAGTTTTTGACTACTAGGTTTTGAAGTTACTAAAATGTAAACTTCAAACCACGAAATTTGTTGTATTTCAAATGAGACACATTTTATCTAAAGCAAGTAATACAAAATTAAATTCCTTATATTCCGATATATATGGTGCTTCATATTCGATCTCGGAAACGGTAAGAGAAAGTCGGTTAAATTGTGACGAGGTTGCGTAATTACGGAACGAAAGAAATGGCTTTTGAAAATCGTTAATAGCATTTCTAATAAAAACGATTTCCGAAAATTTAGATTGTTTTTAATATTAAAAACGCGAATGAAGTTAACGGAGATTTTTTTTTTGGAACAACCTTTGATTGATCTATCGGCGCAGAGGTTGATTTATAAATTTTTATATTTTTCAATAGTGGCAAAATACCCAAATAGATGAGTATAGATGAGAAATAATATTTTATTTAATTCAACACCCTATATATTTTTCTATTTTCACAATCTGTGTGAAATTTCCCTTCCAACGACATACGGATTATTAATTTTCCATTACGCGAATTTTCGATTTCACATAACTCAGCAAAGTTATGTGAAAATTATATATGCGACAAGGTTTAGGTAAAATATTCTGTAATAATCCAGGAGATGTAGTGCAACAAAAAAATAATCAAATAAGAATTTTAAAAACAGTGTATTTTTCACACAATTGACAATTTAATGATTTTCCAGGTGTTTTTTTATTTTTTTCAATTTCAAAAAAATGGGAAAAAACGTATATTATTTTATTTTTGAAATGAAAAGATAATTTTACTTAGTTTTCGTTAATAATGTCGTATACCTAAAATATATATTGTAGCAGATATTTCGACTTTTTCATTACGAACTCACGGCTCGTAATCAGATAATTTATGTTTCGTACTATAGGTAGATCTTAATTCAGTTTAAAGAAAACTTAATTAAGTTGATTTAATATTGTTATTGACTTGAGGTCTACCTTGTTGAAGTAAATCTTTTACACCACCCGTTTCAGATTTTTTTCACTTTACATCACCATATTCAATCATCATTAATAACTTCGTCAATTTTCTCCATTCTGTTAAATATTCCATTTTAATTCACACTTGCTTAATTCCTGATTACCTGATTAATTCAAAAGTGAAATGGAATAAATTAATGGTTAGAATTACTGATCTAAGAACAGTTTTTTTTATAAATTTCTTGCAAACAATAGTTTTAGTTCGATTATGTATAATTTCTGTCATGAATAAAAGCAGCAATTTGATTAACTTGATTTATTTAACCATCCTCTATCTCAAAAATAGTAAGCAGACAACCCCTAATAGTATTGTTGGCGTTGGACAAAAAAAAACTAGAAGGTATTAAGTTTTATAGAAATAATATCAGGGGTTCAATTTATAAAAAGATAAAAACATAAAACTTGGAAAAAAAATATTGCGCCAATCAGTGCGTTAGAAAACAGGTTGATATGCTTCGTAATTTTAAACTATGTCGTTATGCATAATTTACAGGTTCGTAATGAAAATATCTGCCGAAATATTTGCGAAATTATCGATTTTGGGTGTAAACCGATAATAAAAGTAAAAAAAATTAGGTAATGTATTTAAAAAAAAGCCTCACTGTCGGTGTTCCATTCACCCTGTATCTCTGAAAATATTTTTAATATGAAATTTAATGAATTTAATCCGAAAATATGTCCGATTTTGAGTACAGTATCATCACTATAAAAAACACTTTATGAATGAATTTTTTCAATACTTTCGGTTTTTTAATATAAAAATTAAAATATAGCTTATCGATATTATTTTGAAAAATAAAGGTAATTTTTATTGTTATTGTCAGTGACATTGACATTAACTAAAATCGTATATAAAATTAGCAGGGCCATGTTGGACAAATCGAAAAAATAGTATGCCAAAATTTTCCGCTTATTAGTCGCTAATTAGTTGCTAATTAGTTGCGAGTCAACTGAACTTGTCGCTTATGTTGTTTTTTCCCGGGTTGCCCTGCTAACTTGATATAAAGTTAGCAGGGCAACTAGAATAAAAAAATATTTAATTATGATGGATCATCTAAAATCACTTATTTTAGTAGTCGCTAATTAGTTGCGATTGAATAATGTCGATACCATTTTTTTAAATAACAAGTTGACCTGCTAAGTTTATATCAACTTAGCAAGTCAACACTGCTTGAAAAGTCAACACTGTCAACACTGCTGCTTTTTTTGTGTCGCTAATTAGTTGCGATGGAATAACCTGATGCGATTTTTTTAAATAACTTTTTTAATAATTAATATTAATTAATTTTTTAATAAATAAGTTGCCCTGCTAAGTTTATATGAACTTGTCAAGTCAACAATGTTACAAAATTTATTAAAAAATTAATAGATTATGTTACAGTAAGTATTTTTTTTTGTCGCAAATTAAAGGCGATGAGACAAAGGTGATAGATATTATTTTGAAAAAACGAGGGCTTTCTTTGTAAAGGGTATTTGTAATCTTATGCAGTTTAACCAAGCTTGCCAAAAAATATGCACTATACAGAAAACCTTTTTATTTTCAAAAACGATTTTCACCATCAACATTAATTATTACTTAGTAATGCATTATTAATTTATATTTAAGAAATATTCAAAGGTGCACATATTCAACATCATGCTTATCAGTTCTATATTTTCTTTCCACTGAAACTGTTACTTCAATATTTTTATTTTAATGTATGTTTTATTATAATACTGCAGTATTCCTAAAAACGGTGTACGATATCGATTGAAATATGGTATACCTACCTTTTTTAGCACAGAAAGGAATCGAATAATGTCACAAATTTTTGAAATTTAGTAACTGTCAAAGATTAATAATTTTAAATATAATACGAATATTAGTTTAAACTTGCACGAGTATATCGGTATGAATTATTTTAAATTCTCAAAAATTTCATTATTGTCACTTCCTCCTTTCAGGCTTGAAACTCGACAGGAAATTTTGTATGAAGTAGGTACTAAATTTTTGCCCGTGTATACACTCGTTGTCATTTTTTCTGAGTTTCTTGTTTTACGCAAAACACTTTTTTCACTTTAACGATTTTATGGCTTTATATTGTATGATCATTACATTTTAATTGTAACTATTTATTTAATGACGGCTTAATGAAACTGTAAACAATACTTTAACAATTTCAATAATTCTCTAAAAGAAGTCTAAGATCTCTGAGCTACTAAAAAGAGACAATGTCCGAGGAAACAAAACCCATAGCGAACATAATACATTGCCCCAGCGCTCGCACCTAAGAACCTACAACTTTGTGTGGTAAGATATTAGAACTGTCGAAACTGTCCGGCTATTAAGGAAACATCTTTTAATCGTTACCCAAGTAACATATTCAGCATGTATACTATAAATTCAAGCATTTATACTAGAAATTAAGTAGAATAACAGTTTATTAAAGTTTAAATGTGTCTGGCAGAGGAGGGATTGCCACGATCCTAAGTGTCTGGCAATGGATGACGTGATTTCTAATATTATCCTCTAGAAAAATAATAAAAAATTACGCTTTATACTGACGATTTTGGGTAGCAATTTTACACACCTTTGCTACCTGTTACCTGCCAAAGTCACGATGATCCAAAATTCATAGTCCACGATCGTTCCTAACTCTGTTGGGGACATGTGCAGAGAAACTTTCAGCTTTTATGCTGAGGGAGGTTTGGCGATCACAGGCTCTTGCTCTATACATATTCACTTACTTGTTCACTTTACTTGTTTCACTTTCCGCTTCCTGATGATTTAAATTTCTTACCACCATTTTTTTTTCATACATGCATATTTGATCTGGTAATATTATAAATCTTGGGTTTATATACCGTTCGGTTTTCTCTTTTGCTCCTGAGATATTTCTAGCTTCTCTTTATAAAATGATACATCTTTATAACATGATACATATTCTTTTTTCCAATAAGTATTCAGAACTTCAAATTATTCGTAGGATTCGAACACTACACCGAGTTTTATGTCTTTTATGTTTTCCATTTTTCTACTAAATAACTACATAACTACACACGCCACCGCCACAATCCCTGATGAAACCAAACATGTTTGGTGTTTGGCCAAACCAAACATGGTCGACGGAAAAATATAATTAATTCGTATATTAAAAGGAAATCAATGTTCTAGATAATTATTTTATTAAATACCTCAATAATTGTTAATGACTGTTATCAATACGCTAGACGCAACTCGATGACGCTAGACGCTAGACGCAACTCGATGCGGCTTGCGCCCACTAAGCAATCTTCGTAAAACATTTTAAACAACAGCTTACTTACCCGAACTTTTGTCGTAATTAAATATAATTTAAAGAATCTGATCATTCTCGTAGTCACATGTCTCTCTCTTAATGTGCCTCATGTTGTACACGTGCTTCCATGTTTCATAGAAACAGACAGTTGACTGGAATCGGTAGGAGGCGACCAGCGGCATCGCCACGTGACTGATTATATTCCAGGCCAACACGCCGTAAAAATCCATCTGGTTGGGTTGAGATACCGATCGATTGCTCTTCAGTCTGTTGACGAACTGATGCAATACAATAAATCCGAGTCATACACATAGAAATATAATTATATTGAAAGGAACGTAATTATATTGCAAAACAGGTTATATGACAGCGAGTAAATAATTTTAAAAATCGTGTACCTACCCATAGAGATATATTCGTAACAAGAAAAAAAGTTATCAAGTGCCTGTGTCGAGTTTCCGTTGCATTTGTGCTTGCTGCTGTGGTGCAGCGGCGACGCCAGGTATCCAGGACTAACACCGTTTGACAGGAGCTTTGGGCCAAAGCGGAGAAAGGGGTGATTATCCTGAAACATCAAAATTTATTTACAGAGCTGCACCCTTTTATCTGTTACTTTGCGATTTCTGCTCTTGACACAGAAAAAGTAAACGCTTTCGGGTTACAAAAGGTTTTGCCCGTGGAATTAGGCGATTTTTTTATGGCGCGTAAGTGGCGGCACCGGAAATTAATCTTTTCACGAGCATTTAAAGAATTTGCATATTTCATTCATTGGAAGTCTATCGATATATTTTTTCTGCAGCTTGAATTTATTTTTAAAGCCGGTATTAATTAACCAAATGTAGGTCATTGAACAAAATTTTTAAAAAATGGCAAGAAATTCTGTCATGTTAACTATGCATACTCTTTACATCTTTAAAGTTGGCGGTTCGTCATAGATATAAATCATACGATTCAAATCAGTACTACAACAACATTAGTCGGATATAATTACAGCTACATATATAGACTTCATTGTGCTGTCTTTCTCGTTTTATTATTTTCTAACAAAGAATGCTTGAACAGTTTATGTTGTAGATTAAGAATAATTTAGTGACGTAAGCGCCAATTTTAAAGAATTGAATACTATATAAAATAACTATGACTATATAAATATGTTAAGGAAATAACAGGAAAAACATTCTAGATAAAACACTCAAACTTAAAAAATTACAGAGCCACATTATAACCGCCTAGATTGTCAACTACAGCTTCAACAACACGGGACGGCTAAAATATCCGGGCTTCTACCTCGCGTCATATATGCCCAGAAATAATACGCTATTGCAATTTTTCCACCTCTTGCCCCCACGCGAGCCTGTGAGAATAATACGTTACTATAGCCAGGCTTTGAGGCGCGCTTTAGGGTGCTTGACCATGTGTACTGCTTCAGTTTCACCCGACGCGCAGTAAAGCGGTAGTATATTATGTAACGTTTTTAAAATATAAGGATATCGTCCGGCGTATTTGAACCTAGCTTGACAAGAATTGTGCACAAGTGGTTAAGAGGCGGTATAAATATGTTAAGGAAATACCATGAAAATATTCTAGATCAAATACTCAAACTTAAAAAATTACAGAGCAACAGTATGAATATGACCGCCTAGATGGTCAACTACAGCTTCAATCTTCATCGCCTTAAATCAGTAGATAATTAATAACCATCGAAAAATTATTACGTGCGAAACATTCCGTAGAATAACATCAGAATCGGAAATTAATCATCTACTAAATATATGCATAAAGAATTCCAATGGAGTTGATGGAATTTCAGCTTTTATGTTGACATACTGTAGGGCATTTGTAGATGGTTACATAACCCATGTTTTAAACTGCTGTATTTTGAATAATTACTTTTCCGATTTATGGAAAACTGCCATGGATATTTCACTCCCTGAAAATTTTTGACCTACGTCGCGTAGTACTCAGCTTTAAGACTAATAAGTAAATTCCTGCTGTATCTAATAGATATTTACCGTTATCCCTTCACAACTTACTTTATTTTAGTACTACTCATGTAATCTAAAAGTTTGGCCGGTTTTCGAAATAAATATGGTGAAAATGAAAAACGTATTTTTCAAATTTCTTTAAAAAATATTTTCCAAATAACCTAAAAAGGTAGGAAAAGAATATATAGTACAAAAAATTAGATTTTTTCTTATCAAAAAAAAATAAAGTGCATTATAGTCCCTCCACCCCTCCCAAGCCCTTTAACACTTTACCTTTTGAATAGGAAGAATTTAGGCATATTGAAATGTGTATAATCTTGTAGTTCTTGATGTTACCTGCAAAATTGTTATCTGGAAAGTTGTTGGTTGATGAATGCTTATCGGTCTGTATTACAGGGCTTTATTGTCTTTCGTTGAGTATAAGTCACACCATCTTTTACACCACCTCCTTTGGAACTACCTTTAGAACCACCTTTACAACCACCTTGCTGAAGTCTATCGACCCCTGTACCAGCGTACAATTTCAGAAGAGATCCACCTTACTGAAAGAATCACATATAATCCTAGTTTTAAGTATAGTTTAAAAGGGGATACACCCTGTTTGATTGACTTGATATTGCTAGTGTGTACGCCTAAGAATATAAAATTATTACGAGCCTAAGCTACCTAGTTATTCGTTTACCAGGTAAATTTTTGAATTCTTTTTTATGTATCACCATTTCTAACTTCCAATTTGTAGAGTAAACCGAGTAATAAGTATACTGTGTGTCTTATTTTTCCTTTCCCCAAAATTTACAGTATAAAATAAGTGCCAGAGTAGATTCGACACCCAGGATAATTTGAGGACTATCTGACACGGGAATTTTATTTTTAATTTATTCAGATCTGAGCTAGCTTAGGCAAACTTTTATTATCCACTTTAAATCGCTGTTGATTGTACTCCAGGGGTAATGAAATAAATAAAAAATAACTTCCTTAAATACACGATACCTCCAAAACATTAATAAACGCATGCTACCAGTACTACATGAACGGAGCAACGGAGGAGCACCAGCGCAGCGGCAAGTCTAGGATGGTATGATGTAACATTACCCTAGCCAGCGAAGTTTCCGTTCCAATTTCAATTTCAAATATCTCGGCGAACATTTATACCTTCAACCTAATTTTTTTGTAGTGATGTGGGCTCTAATAGATTATGAATAAGGAAAAATTGAATGAAAAGGTAATTTCATGAAATTACCCTATTATCAAAGTGGTACTCACCTGTAGAATGGCTACGCCTTTAAACTCCTCATATCCCACGAGTTCGAAAAACATTATCAGTTTATTAAGTGTGCCTCCCACTACTTCGCAAAATTCCGCTGAACATGCCTTTATGTGCCTGGGCAGAATCGACGGAGAATTGACTCTGACTTCTGTTGTAAATCACATTACAGCCACTTTGTCTTGATATTTCTGGTAAGTGGTCTGAAGTGGCTCCTGTAAAAGTTCGAAAATAAACAACATTTGAGTAATCTTATTCGAGGTGGAAATAATAGAAAGTTGGTGGGTTACTTTCTCTGTTAAATTAGCTTATTATGTACGCAAGGACAATGTTTCGAAGGAAGTATTATCATATTAGCCCAGGTCCGTAGCAAGGAGCAAAGTGGGCAGAGTCTACTCTCGGTCCACACATGTGCACTCAGAAAAATTTGCCCATTATGAAAAATAATTATCTTGTCTGCTTGCTAGATAAGTATTGTCTATCTAAAATTATAACATATTTCAGTTACTTAACAAAAAAAATGAAATAAGTAAATATTATCAGATTTCAAAATAATTATTTTTAATTCCTTTTTCAACCTTTCTTTATTTTTAAAACAAAGTCAAGTGTAAATCACATTTAATAAACAGCAGGTAAAAATCCTTCTGTTTATTAAATGATTCACATTATATATGATATAATATTAAATGATTTATAATGAAAACAATTTTGTTCCTGCCTAAAACTTTAGTGGCCCCTGAGAACCTCTTATGAGAGTATTCTGAGAGTGTTATGATGTTTCCAATTGTTAATTTGATATTCCTATAATTCTAGTAAGTAAATTAAACTATTAACAATCAATTCGCCAGGTTTCATTAATTTATTACTTTAACGGTGTTTGTAATTATGTCAAACCCATTTAAAACATTAAAACTTATATCAGGGTGTTTGATAAGGCGATGTCGACCTGGAACGAGGTGGTAGTCACTTGGCTTCCATATATAAACCAAACATACCTCTATGAAGAATGCTACGGTTCTATTTATATTTTAAATTTTGTACTTTTAAAAAAATTCTCAATTTTTCATCATTTATGTAATAGGCATTTAAGTATCTAATAATGATTTGAGGTCGATTTTCGAGAAGTTTTTCGAGAGATGGTAATTTTGACTGGGAGACATATTTAAACGCACATATTTATTCAAAAAAGTGATTTTTTTACTATTTTTTTCGAATATGTCGATCGTTTTTTTAAATAAATGTAATCGTTAAAAAAAATAATAGACTATAAAATTTGTATTGGATTATCACATAAACTTGTGCGTACAGAGTCATTTTTGACTTTCCATATGCAATATTTAGACCTTGATTGCATCCAAAAGTGTATTTTATGCATGCATAAAAAGCAATAATTTTACTAATGCTTTAATATTAAATAGATCTCGGAAAAAAATTATACTCGGAGGTTTTCATGGTCGCTAATTATGAATCTGTTATCAAAATTGGAAAATTCGAAATGGCTGACCGAAAATTGGACGGACGTTTAAATAAACGTGTTTTTTTTTGCGTTTTTTCGCACCTTTTTGTTTATTCGGTTAACTTAATTTTAATTCTTTTATTCTATCTCAATGTATTACATCATAAGTATATTTGAAGTTGAAGGTCCAAAAGTGTTTTTGGATGATATTTTTTTTATATTAATATATTATTATTAATCAATTAATAATTTATTTAATATATTTTAATTTAATAAGTTTTTTTTTAAATTTATTAAGTTGGTTCTCTCTGTAATAATATAAGTTTCCTACACAAAAGTCACACCGAACCAGGGGCACCAGATAGTTCTGTATAGGTAAGTACATGACAGACTGGATAATTAATTACTTTATACTACCCAAGGTTCACGAACCCACTTCATCTCTTGCTTTTCGACTATTTTTCCAGTGTGACGTTACTCCGGTGGCGCCCTAATGAACAGATTCACCCTTACTGCTTTCATAAGCTTAATTATTAATATGGTTGTAAACTTACTTGTAAAATCTTATGAGCTCTCGTCTAATTAAAAAAATCCACACGTGTATTAACTAGGCACCTTATTTTCCAAAAAGGACGAGAAGAAGACATAAGATTTATGATAATAATTAAAATCATCATCAGGAAAAAATGACACAATAAAAGTGTCCGTATTCGGTTCCACTATCGTTCCAAAAAAGGTAATACCTACCTCATCTTCAGTTTCTTCAGGTTGTTCAAGTCGTCTACATATATCTTGGAACATCTTGGTCCAGCTTTTCTACAAGTATATGCGGCTTTGCAGACTTGTGTACATCTGCAGCTTACGGTTTTCTAAAGTTTTTGTGGAGCAGCTTAATTTTTCGTAGTAATAGGAAACAAACAAAAAATTTTTCAAAACATTTTTCTCAAGGTATTTAGAAAGAAATTTAGCAGGTAAGGAATTGCGCCTTGAATCTCGTTATCTTCCGATCTTTTCTCATCTGAAGCAGCAAAACGAAATATTTTTGTGTGTCGTGAGTGGTGGTACCTAGCCTCAGCTGCAACTAAATACACTTCACTCCCGATACGAAATGATACGTCTGCACCTCACTGATCCTTTTGCCGTCCGTAAGATATTGTCCTTGCTTGGCAAACTTCGTAACTCGTGAACTGAATCAGATTTACTGGGAAGTTTTCTGGATTGTTTATTTAAAAAATCTGTCAAATTCATTAAAATCAAAAGAACTATCAATACTTAACGTTCGTCTGCTGGTCAAAGGATCATTTTTATTTGAATTAAGGGCCATAGCCATATACACATATGGCTATGGCCATATACACATATGGCACAATCACAGAATATGAATACTAGGTAAAAATGTCTAAGCGATTTCGATAGAGAATTTGCTTGACAAAATGTTTTTAAGCGATTTTTAAGCCCCAAATTTGGTGGCTTCGGAGAGCAGTGGAGGGGCAAAAATTTGTATATCTAAAATGTGCTTATAATGAGCCGGATCCAACAGTAAACTAATTCTTTTACCCTGTTTAAAAGGGTATTTATGCATCTTGAACTTCCTGACGCCTGGTCTATCAGTCAAATCAGTAACTAAGAAAATTTTACAAAAATATGCACGAGATAATATTTTTATAATAAGAAAGAGGGCAGTAGTTTAAACTATTTTGCTTTCCAACGAAAACTGGCAATTTTAGTTGTTACTCTTTGACTTTCGCAGCGAAGAGCATAACAAAATACCATCAAAGCAAATCCTGATTGATTAAAATGTTTATAAGAGGCAACGGATTTCTAATTAACAATACACATTGTACACCTACCTTCCCGTGTGTCACCTGAGCGATTGTTCTTCCACATTAGAGCCAGAATCTCTGCGCACAATAAACTATACTCAACGGTGCAGGATGCCAGATAAGTTTGTACTTTATTCGGCGGCATTATATTAGACTTAAAGCACTTATACTTGTAGTCATGGAAATTTTTGGTAATCTGGAAACTGTTCGAGTTTATGAACTGGAAATCCACTTCGGACAGAGTGACAAGAGTCTGGTTATCATTCGTGGGGATATGCTGCATTTTCTGGGCGGATTTGTAAATGTCGCCTTGCATGCATCTCTTGTACCAATGCCAGCAGCCACTAGCATAGGTTAGTGGCTGATCATATGCATCAGGCTGAAATTTGACAGTATTTTGTTATCTTGCACCTTCAAGAACTAAAACAATTTTAAGATGTTTAATATTTCAAACTTCTCGGCTGTCAGAGAACGAACTAATGGCGCGCTAAGCGTATCGCTGTGTCCTGCGTTTTTTGTTTTTTGATGAACTGACGTGACGCACATCGCCTTTGCAAGTGTCTATTGCGGAACATTTGAAAGCGGTAATCATTTTCTATTTATATTTTTCTCCTTTATTCAAATGACTAATTTTTCTTCCTTCACTTTTTCCTCCAGTATTATATCTTCAAATATTTCATATTTTTTTCTTCTTCCTAACCTTTCCATTTGTTGAGCTGGGTCTGTTGTATTACGGGATTTCTTTCAGATACAATTGGTAGTACTGGATCCTTTTCTCTTCTGTGTCCGTACCATCCAATTCTCATCGATTCAGTGCCTCCTACAGTATTTTCTTTTCAAGTATTTCTTCTATTTCGTGAGCCATGAATATTATTCAATGTATCCTGTTTTGCCTATTTGCTTTTGTTAAATTTCCCAGATCTCTTTTATTTGTATTGTAATTTTTAGCTAACAACACCTTATTCACTAGACTCATTTGGTTGTCCAATCATTACATGTCCAATCATTACATACATGTGAAAGCCCAAATGAACCGAGAAGGCTGATTTTTGGATATTATGTAGGCGAGGCTTAGATAAACATAACTTGAAATTGTCGACCAAGATTTCCTATGAGTTTTCTCCGCCATCATGAAGGGGGCTTTCGCCATATCTATCTGATAAATAGTCAACTTACTTATCAACCAGGCTAGTATGTATGTCATTCTTCAGGCCAGAATTCCGATTCTTCTCCGTTTTTTGATGTAATAGGAAGTATCCGTCACAATCGCAGAATGTTCGACCAAACGTTTCAGAAGTTACATAAGACTATTGAGGCTATTTAAGTAAAACACAATGTAACTAAAGTATATCTAAGAAGTTTTAAAAGTTGATCTCGTAATTATTCGACGATTGGTACACTATTATTGGGTGCCAGGAAAGGGGCAAATACGGAGCACCGAGTAAATATATAGTCACACCACGAAGTGCATTTTAAAGCATATTCGTATTTTTTTATAAAAATTGTGATACTCGCCATACATAGATTCCAAATAGCCCCAACTCTCTCACACAGACTTTTCCCTGATCTTTATCAAGTACATGTATAACAAGATGTATAGATATATGTAGAAATCCTGGAAAATATTATTTATATATTAATTATATCTACAGTCAGATTCAGTCCTATGGGAATTGACAGTTTGAAACATTCCCATTTAAAACGCGATCATAAATATTATATAACGTACTTTGTCGAAAACAATATTTAACTCGTTGAAAGGCACTTTTTCATTAGGTAAATTATTAATTGTTTGGACATATTCTTCAGGTTCATGGATATATAAATAACTGTTATATAATCCCCATATTTTTATGTTTTGTATACTTACGTCGTATGTATCGTATCATAATCATGGATGGCAATGGCATCAGTAACCGGAAGGGCGATGCCCAGAATTATTATTATTTTAGCGTAGGCGGAAATTGTGTTAGTCATAACCTCACTAAAACAGAAGCAATAACTGTTAAAGTGACCAAATGCTTCGTTCCCATAACTGGTAATTAATTTGTTTTACGGTATATTTACCATACCACCTCAGGGACTATAAAATTATTATATGGGGTTACTAAAAAGTGGGCCATACTTCAGGAACAGCTTACTTGGACGAAAATAATGTGATTTAAGGCAAATTATCTTAGTACGCGTTTCCTTGGTTAAGGACTAATAGAATATATTTTTTATTTCATTTTTTATGGCAATTTATTTATTATTACAAGGCAATTCTGCTCAAATTTTATAAAATTATACATTATAAAGGAACTTTAGTGTACACGCGACAATGTCACAAATTATTATTAAATCCTGATGCTTACTCCCCGCGCCTCCGCCACTTCGTAGACTTCCGCGGCTTGGTTTTAATTTCGGGGCAATACTTGATATCTAACATAGATAATGCGCGATGAAGCCTCTGGGTCCTGGAAGAAGCTTAAATTAAACCACTCTAATTCGATAAAAATTTTATTTTATCCATGATGAGATGGCGCATGAAGAATAAATCTGTGCCACGGTAGGACGGGAGCTGATAATTTATAAAATAAATAGTCCTTGTTTGTACTGTTATGGTCAGTTCAAGGCACAGAAAATATGCATCTACAGATATTTGGATTCATTTTAAATTATACTAACTGACTAGGAATTGGAAGTACATCATGATATGACAAAGGATGAACTGACATGATGAATTTCTTTCCGACCAGATTCTTCAATTTGGTGTGACCTATTGGAAGAAGTTCATGGTCAGATGGAAGGACAAAGCCGGCAGGTTCATCACATGGTGCTGATGTATCGAGTCTTTCAAGTACCCAAGAGGAGGCGGACACGAAGAGAGGAATCGAAAACACTCACATGTTTATTTATTTATTTTTATATATTTATTTATTTGGTGTCAATAACAAATAATGTTTTACACAGGTCAACATACATATTCTAAAATATATAGACATACATAAAATATGTTTTACAGCACATCTCTAAAATAGATATAAAATGAATGTCTTTGGAGCATACAAAGTTTAGGTAAAAAAAATTAAAACATCAATTTATACAATTAAAATTTCAAAATGTTTTCACCTGATACTGATGTGGTGGTTTTACTACTAAGGCGATATCCTCAACTTACATCAAAGTTTGGAGTTTTCTTTGGTACGAAAAAGTTTGTTCAGCTAGCATGAGTTTACAAAGCACAGGATCATTTGCCAACAAAGGGAAAGTCAAGTGGTGGAAGACATTCAATTCAAAGTGATGGGCTATTAGAACCTTTATCCAGATTGGGAACTACTCTTTATCTCACTGATGATGACGGAGCTTGGAAACATTTTTTTGTCAGGTATATATCCCCAAAACAACGCTGACTGATATAAGAGCTATAAGATGGTTGTTGTTTACAATGTCAAGGCGAGAACCTCGATCCAACAAAATCTGCTTTGAACTCAGCTTTAGTAAGGGCTCATCTTCAGGCTTTTGAGTGGAATTTGGACCTTATTCAGCATCTCAATAACCCATTACCCACAGGCTTTGGGTGGAAGAGAGTAGGGAGTATATACGTGCCAGTTGCATGTATCATGTCCTGTGCTCCAGAGCTTTTATTGAAATTTTTTCTCATTACCATTTATCTGGGACCACGAGTCCGCGGCTGATGTTGAGTATTCCCAGATCTCAGTTGTACTGCCATAGCCCATCCCCAAGCCTGCCTAGGTCACCTATCCAAGTGCCACCAGTCCGCCTTGCTTAACTTCGAAGGTCGAAATCTTACCGGTCAAGTCTCGCGGCTTAGCGATCCCCAACCATTGTTTACATAAGCTCCTGTTTGTTACTAGTTTCGTGTTAATAGTTAATTTAAATAAGTGTAGACAATTTTAATTTGCAAAATTTACAATCTAAAAAGAGGTCAAAGGAAGGTAGTTATAATTACCAAGAAGAATGCAGTGGGCGAAAATAAAAAAGTTGAATAGAAAATAGAAAGCCCCAGATTGATTTATAAATTTCGGAGTGAAATGAGAAGGAGAAGCAAAGACGAAGACACTGAACAAACATATGATAATATGCGAGGCAATGGAAGACGGGTGTGGTTTAAGAGTTTAATGTTTTGCCATTATTTAATTCAGTTAGTTTACGTTTTTATTGAAACATTTATTTTAACTTTTATGGACTTTTTTTAAATATACCGGTTTACGTTAGGGTAGTTAAATCTGAATTATGTTTTTCGGTTGTCTAACTAGAAAAATATGTATTTACTAATAAATTAAACAGGGTTCTTTTATTTCCAAACTGAACAATATCCAAAAACAATTTTTATAAAAAATGACATTCCAGCATTTAAAAATAATGCATTACATTGAATTTAGAGGTTATCTTCGTTTAGTGAACATGTGTTCAAGCTGGAGATACATATAATATACACTTTGGAACTATGCCCCTCAACTATAACAAACATTGAACTATGTGTATTATTATCTCTATAAGTATTAAGGTTATTTTAAAATAAATCCCATACCTGGTTTTCCCATGTAATATTATCTGTATCCAAGCAACCCGAGCATAAAACAATTAAGACCAAGGCAGTTATCTATGCATATCATCCCTTCATATTAGGATGAATTTCAGTATGCACTTGCTTATACGCTTTCAAAATATTAATCCAATTATCAACTAGTGTATTCCAGTGCAGAGAACACTGGGTTAAATGTAGGTAGAGCGTTTGTAGAGCGTTTATAGAGAAATATGGAAATGAACACGAAAGGAGCATATGATGACCTCACACAGTCTTACACATGAAAGAGTATCAAATGCTTAAAGATTTTGTAAATTGCTAATCAGGGATCATACGTTAAGCTAAGACTAGGGTATTAGAATATTAAAGACGCCTCAATATAATTGAAAAGTTCATCCCAGTGTACCAACGTTAAAGATCAGAGTTTAGGTCTGAGAATAACGTTTTATATTAGTGCTTAATATAGCTTTCTCCTTAATTGTTTATTTGATAAAATAGAAGATAATCTATAATGCCAAAACCATTGTTGTGTGAAAGAGGATTATACTGTTTTAAAAAAAGCCCACCAGCTGGGACTTGAATCCAGAAGAAATAAGCAGTTACTAGTCCGACTCTGTCTATCACATACTAATAAAGTTGTTAATCAAAATTGTTAAGTATTGAATTTGGAAACAACTTAATCGAAATCAGCACTATGGTGGCCACCACCATCATCGGATTCGACGCTGCTTTGGTTTCGCGAGGTACCTCTGCCAAGTCCAGCAGTGCAGGACTTTTGCGTAAGATATGTTTCCAAAGATAATATACAAATTTAATTAATTCAGAATATAAATAGTGTTTAATAATAATAATATCTTTTCGGCGGAATTATTATCGATACTAATTTGGAAAGCTTATTACGTGTAGCAGCAACAGCACTTTCACCAAATATTGAACTTCTTGCTGAAAAAAAAGTCTATTCCAAATTTGTTATTAATTAGAGTTGCAGTATGATATGACTAAAATAAATTATTTGTTTATTGAAGTTTACTAATTTCACTTTTTTATTTTATAATTTTATTGTTATAATTGTAATATGCAATACAGTGATTTTACTTTTCAAAGACCAATGTGTGTGTCGAACGTCTGTTCGACACACACATTGTCTGTTCGATATAATATAGCGATATAATATAGTGATATAATAGTGATTGTCTGTTCGATATAATATATGATATATATTATATCATATGTATATAATATACGATATGACATACATGGTAAACAGTAAGGAATCATAACCTTCTAATAATTCTACGGGAAACGGTTCAGTTAATTAGTGGCTGCTTTTTATTTGAATGAGTTGGAGGCACGTTGTCAAGATCATCGTCTGCAGTATTTCTGAGTGCATATATAAGCGCTGTTCACTGACTTGCAGTCTAAAATTTATCAGATACAAGAATGTACATACATGCAAATAATAAGATGTAACAAAATGGTACAGTCCAGGCCTATATTTTTTTATGATATCGACCCAAAATTCGTTTGTCCTTTATTTATTGTTTAAAGAATTCTTAGAAGATCTACCTTAAGTGGGTAATTTATATTTATTTGTGTTCTCTGCCAAGCTTAAACTTCATTTCAAAACTTAAGAAGTGAACACATGTCGTATGACGCTAAAAGTACGGGTTCTTTTTCAACTAAAATATCTAAAGTCCATTGTCCTATTGTAAATAAACAGGGTCTACTCATAAAACGGCATGAAACTAAAAGATTCGACCATAAAATCATAAATTGTTATTCCTTGGGTCAGTTACAGTTAGAAGTGTCACTTAATTTATGGTTTCCGGTATGGGCAAAATGGCCAAGCATTTCCCCGAAGATAATATTAGAATAATACTTTCATAAACCGTAGGAGCAGCTAACTAATTAATATAGGAAGAGTATCTCAGAAATATCATAATTGTGTTGTTTTGGAGAATGAAGGATCTAAGCCTAAGAAGAGTTTTTCTGTGGGGTATTCTCTTCATATGTGTACAACAGGCCACCCCACAAATATTATCCATGTCATGTAAAATGTTTAGTTCCTATTTTGCAACCAGATGTCGTTAGCGTACGGGAATAGTTTCCTGAAAATATGTAAGGGGTAAAGTAGGTCCCGTAGGATTGGTTGAGATTTTGAGATTGGTTGAGAAAGTGGTATTACTTAAACGGGATGAAAGGTCATCCTTGGTCCCGCCCAACGAGGGCTAGAGCCACAATCTTTTTTGTGCGCGACGCATTTGGTTTAGTGTCCAAATTTATAGCTTGTTTTGTGTAAAGGTTTTATTGTTGTCTTAATTTATTATGTTAAACGTTAAATATATATATCCTGGTTTTAAGTTATTTGAATTCGCATCACTCTAGCAACGAAATTCATTATTATCCGACAGTCAGTTTGTGAATCTTAGTGGTTATGTGAGGTTTTGCCATTAGAGGATACCATGAGAGTACATGAGGTAAGATAAGTCCCAATGTATCAATATCAATATTTCCCCGTCTAACTCTGAAGCATACGCGACGAACCCAGGACTATGAGATCATGTGTGTATATCCGTACGTCTACATATTCTTGACAACACATGACGCTTCCTTTCATTTTAACATCGTCCGATCTGATCAAAACCCCAGTGGTTACAAAGGTGTTTGAAATTAAACCACTAAGCAATTATAATTAAATATATTTAACAAAATTGAAGTAATTACAACAAAGGAAAAAGCGGATGTTTGTAGTCCGTTTTGATTTTGTACGCAGACTTCCAGATCTCAAACAAGCAGATGGTAGAGTGAAACCTGTAAAAGATGGCCAATGGCATCGATACGTGCGTGATGATAGTCCAACCCCAGTCTCCGAAAAACTTCAAGTGCGTGGGTCGAAACTCGGCCCTATTTTTCTCCATCGTATTGATAGTCCACATAGCCATATTGGCAACAATCAAAAACGTTATCAGTTCGCGTCCAGGTTTGGTCTTCGTTTGCTCGATACTCCTGCATCTTCTAAACCACCCGTCCAACACGAATATTGTCTGTAGGCAGGTTTGCACGAAGGAGAATATTTCTGTAGCTAGGCCAATGGAGTTTTGGGATCTCAACGTGAAGTAGCAACCGATGATAGAGAACATGCTGTAGATAAACATTCCAGTCTGCGCCACTACTAGAAGGGTATTGTCCAGGCCTATTCCAGAGTTGCCAACATGATCTAAGGAAAATAAGAACGTTATAAGAATGAATGAGCATACCTAAAATACTTGCCAATTTTTCTGTCATACTTCAACTTCCTCATCTGCAGCATGGCTATAATGACAGCCAATGTTGTGATAATGTATAGTAAGAGTTCCACCATATTAACTTCAAACTCCGCCATCTTGTTACTCTCAATGTTATTCTCGCTTACGTTGGTCAGCACGAAGAACATTATCAACGAAATGATCGTGAGAACGATAACCTGAAACAAGTCAATGTTGCAGAGATTATAGCCAAGATATATATCTACTTATAATGACAGTACACAGTCACCATAGTATTAATTTTCCTCATGTTCTGTGAGATGTATCATATGACGACATATAGCATAAATTGGTGTGACAAAACTATCTTAAATGGTGCGAGTCTTACCATAATGCCAGCAAATAGTCCTTTATGGGCGTTGGAGCAATCAACGGTAAAGTGATGATTAGAGCTGACGACTCTTCCTCCGAATGGATCTAGATAGATTTAATTACAATTATTTTGCCATTTTTGCCAAGGGCAAGCGCTCAATATCACGCGTGAATTATACAGCGACTAATACCACAAGAGCTCGTGGTGCAATTATTGCATTAACAAATGTTAAAACTAGCCAAGTAATTATTATCAACGCTGATGTTTTATTTCATAATAAACAACACTTCAGTTTTATTGGATTTCACAAAAATTTTCAATTTATACAATCTAATCCGGCAAATATTGACAAAAATTATCATGGGCTTAAATGATCATTATTAAATATTAAAAGTAGAAGCGGTCCCAAATTTGATCCTTACGGAACTAATAAGATATCGATATCGATATATAATAGAATAGATATCCTTACAGGTACTAAAAAGCAAAAATAAATTAACGGCTGGAATTGACGACGGTCCTAGCTGTGCTGCTTCTTTTGCCGTTGAGTATTTTGTACATTGTACAATCTTTGTCTTTATTATTAACTAATTTTTGTCTTAATTATCATTTACAAAACACATACATATCACTATTGCCTCCGCCAAAAAAAATATATTTTGTAATATAAAATTCATCAATAAATGAATAAATTGGTGTTAATAAACTGAAGCAATTCCTAACTTACTGAAGTGAAAATGCGTAGTAACTCTATCCTCTTTCAGAGTGCTAGGATTAGTTTTACCTCCATGTTTCATTTTCTCATTGTCTTTCTCATTGTGATGGTCCAAGTCTTCAGCTTTCACTTTCTTCCACATTTCAAACAGTATAACGGCGCATATGAGGCTGTACTCAATGGTACAAGGGAACAGGAACGGACTTGCGTTGGTTACCAAAGCACCCATAACCTCACCTTCTTGACAGTACTTTTTGTGTATCATGGAGTTTGTGGTGTTGTGTTGCTCTAGAAACAGACAGGAAGGTTTAGAATGGGCACAATATTAGTGCGGATAATTATGATATACTTCCAGTGGCGCTAGTAACTAGATGGGAGGGCAACAATTTTTTTCACTCTATCCTTTTCCAATTCCAAAACCTTTTCTTTTACCGAAACTGTTGTGTAACGTTTTTTTCGGTAGGCGGGGCGAACTTGGTTGTGTACTAGTACATGGAAATCGTACCAAACAAGGGATGTTGCCTTGCATGAATTGAGGTAGTTCTGATTTTTTTATATGTTATTGTGATGAAGTGGTAATGGCAAATCAACCTCGGAAGCCCTCTAGTTAAATACTTGAAAACCCATTAAATTTTAGGACATTTTTCAGTTTTTGTGAATTTTTACCACCAAGGACCTGTGTTACGGCAAAAGTCATTATGTACACATTTAAGTAGATAAACTTTACAATAAAATAAGAATAATTTGATCGCGGTATACTAAATAGTTTCTGTGATACAGCTCTTCAAAGGATTGCAAAATTTGCAAAAAAAAAAGACATTTTTTTGTTTTTTTTTTGTTTTCGGCAATGGTGACTACTAAGGACCCATTTCACGGCAAAAGTCATCATATATGTTATTATGTTATTATGAACTAAATTTGCAACAAAAACCAATTTGGCTTGACATGTGAATAAATGGCTTAAATACATATTGTAAAATTTGGGAGAGAAAAAAACCCAGATGACACCTACTCGACAAACTCCTTTACGTACCAAGAACAACCCGGAATGGTAGTGTTCTTCTTTGACGTGATTTCAATCACCAAGGAGCATAAAACACACACACTGCCGTAACCTCCACTGTAAACTGCCGAGCTGAGAAGTGAGAAATGCAATATAGAGAGTGTTCCCCTTTTGACATCGCCACTGAGTCTGATCGTTGAGTGAGAAATTATAATTTCTCCCTCAGTAGTTAATTCTCCGTGAAACTATTCTCGCGTTGAAAAACATAAGTTCTCTGTTAATAAACTTATTTTTTATCAAACATAGCAGAAAATTAGGTTTTTTAATTACTGTATATATTAGAAGAAGTTTATAAGGAGGGGAGTCATCATTGCCCTCCCTACTCCAACCGCCACTGTATGCTTCAGCACATCACCTTACCTCCCAAGTGTAAAATTTCATGTTTGGTCTCTTCTACTAAAACATATAGCCATTCACATAAATTTGTAGCAACCATATGCATTAGTCCAAATCTGGATACTATCTTGTGCCGGCTAAACTTGACGTCCTGAAATAATAAACATGTACGGAGGTGGTTAATAATAACGTTTTGTTGAACTGCAATGAAGCATAGAACTATTTTTTAATGCTTAAACTGATTCTTAAAGTTATCATGAAATTAAGAGAGAGTTTCTCCAAAAATAAATGGAGTATATTACGAAGTGTACGATTAGAACATGAAATATGTTTTAGATATATTTATTGTTTTCATATGTAGGCTATTGATTATGTACTAAAAAAGAGGGTAATAAGGAACTAAGATGGTTTTTACCGTCAATGGGTTATTTAAGAAGAAAAAACCGCGGAGTGCTATTAAATTAGAGGTTGAAAATTGGAGGTAGGGGTGAAAATGCATATTTTTTCGAGGCAGTTTTTTCGATGGGAAACTCGATTCTCTACAAAAAGTTATATAAGATACAAAGTCATATAAGATATATCGAAATTTTGCTTCGTTTACGAGATATATTGAAAAACTGAAAAGAATGCATTTCCAATTTGCACTGTCTAATTTAATACTTCTCCGCAGTTTTTTTCTTCTTTAATACCCCATTGACCAATTCCTAGAGTAAAAACCCGTGAACATCTTAGTTCCATTCTATATCACATAATCAATAGCCTATTAAAATTGTGATGCGAAGGAATAATGCCTGTGATTTACCTTACTATTAAGAAATATAAACTGTACTTGAACCAGCGAGAGGACCATCCTAGTTGCTGGCGTAATAGCCTGCAGGATATTGGAATGGCAATCTAGGTTATTCTTAAGTTCAAAATACCGTCCGAATTCGAGACCTGAATATACCATACTGCCTATTCCAAAAGCTGTAACAAGAAACTTATATTAATTGATTTTATAATGTATGTTGCAGGTAGTTTATTTAGATTTATGTCGTTGCGGTTCATTCAAATTAAACCTTTGGAAAAATTTGTTAATTTAAGTACTATAATATTGTTACGTCACTGGGTTCGTAAAATAAGTGGTAATGACCACAGTGTAAATATACTTTATTAACCACCAAACTCAACAAGTCATAACTGCTTGTAATTAAATCACTGAACATTTTTAAGTACTTGTTACTTTATCTCTTTGTCTATCCCTGTCTCTGAGAACGGTTACACTAAACTGACTGCCATAACGATTAACGATCGGCTGGCCCTACTACTATTTTCAAGGTTCTAGAAACTCCTAGAGCGGTTATTTGGACTCCTATAGAGGGTGGTATATTACACCCTCAGATGCGATGTTGCAAAATTGTCTGGTGCGGTGTTGCCAGATTGTTCAGATTTTCGCTAGATCTAGGAAATTTTATGTATATCGTACACGATTTCTGTTGACGAACCCGTAATATACAAAGGTTAGATACAAGGAATTGACATTGTTATCCGGTTAGACACTTTTCTGATACTGTTACATAACTAAAATTTGGTCGGATAATTGTCCATCCCAAAATAGGTATGTACAAATCAAAATGTGTTGTATAATGATCTTAAATCAAAAGCGAAACCTAAAAACTATTACTTTAATAACAAATTTTTGCCATTGGTAATATATACCTCGAAGCGTAAAGTGATCACTCAGTCATAGAAAGAGAAAGAAAGAAAATACCACAATTGAAAATCGTTACACCGTGCCACACAAAAAATAAATGATTGTATTAAATAAATATATATATGAACCAAGTAAATATATGTTTGATATAAGCCAATCATTTACAGAATTGAGTCAACTACACAAAATAATCACTAGAAAATACAAAAATAATTATCTCAATTATTTATAAGCTTCACTCTAGTGTCTGTAGTAACAACTGAAACTTGTGATGTCTTCCGCTAAATAAAGAGACATTTCAGGCAACCATCGCACATTGTCAAACCAACCATACAAATGTTCCATTAAATAACTTGAATATTTCTAATATTTTTGTGGCATAATTCGTTTAAATATTTGACAGTTTGATTTAAATATATCGATAATTTGTGTTAAATATAGAAATACGTGAATAAAACGTTTGAAGTATTTAACCTAATCACATAAATGTTTCCTAACACCACTTCGTGATTTACGTTTTATTTAGGGTATATTTGGTTTAAATATGCTAGAACTTAATAATATGTACCGGATGGGGCAAAATAGACGCTTTCTTATGGAAACTCCCATTTCTAAGCGAGATAGAAAAATCTCGGCCTTGAATTTGGTGAAAAACTCAAAGGCGCAAACCGCTTTCTTTTGCCGTTTCGGCGCTAGCCTTATATTATTGAATCAGCTTAAAGGGAGCCATCCAATGAGCTAATAATATACAGGGTGTCACGTTTAAAAAAGCACAATTTTTATATATCAAAACCTAGACCACCTAATAAAAAGTACAAAGTAAAAGTACTCAGTAAAAGTACTGAGTACGCCACTAAATCTGTGTAAAAACTGCTTTTAGAAAGTTTTTTTAATTATCTTTAGAATCAAAAAAGTTATGAGAGTATTGATATTGCTCAAAATCGAAAACAAAAAAAATATCGAAAGGCGGTTTACGCCATTGAGTTTTTCACAAAATTCAAGCCCAAGAGTGCTGGGGAGTTAATTTTTTTCTATCTCGCTTAGAAATATGCGTTTCCATAAGAAAGGGTGTACTTTGGCCCACCCTGTACAGTGTAAGTACACTGTACAGGGTGGGCCAAAGTATAGGTACAAAAAATGGTACAAGTATAGTGGATATCATAAATCTGTTGAAAAACGTTTTAGTGGTGTAAGTCGGACATGAACTGTCATTAAAGTGTCTAGATATTTTCATTGTGACATAATTTTGATACCTATCCCTATCAGTCATACCAATATCAATGCAATCGGTCTTTGGTTTGATAATTCAAATGCATCTATAATATATATATATATATATATATATATATATATATATATATATATATATATATATATATATATATATATATATATATATATATATATATATATATACAGTGAGCTCGTAAAGTTTGGAATAAATTCAATTAATCGTTATTGAAGGATTTTCACAGGAAATCCTCGGACACGTCAACCTTATTTTATAAAATGTCACTTTTTTCAGCCATCGATTTTTGTTTTGTTTTGTTCGTTTTTGAGCTATGACGTCATCGACAAATTTTTTAAATGACAACCCATATTTTTTTTCACGGATTTCGATAGAGCACATTTTTCTGAGTGCGAATATGTCAAAAACATAGTACCTTTAACATTAAAGTTTTCGAGATATTCGGTTGCAAAGTTTATAAAATGTACCATGGCACCATGCATAAGCTATCGGGCGGGTCAAGATTTTTAATAGCTTATTGATTCTAATAGCTTATAGCTTATTACATTTTAAAAGATTAAGGAGTAATATTATTTATTTTGGTAGCTTATCGAACATTTTGAAAGATTTGGGAGTAATCTGTTTAATTTTTTAACAACAATTTAAACAAATAAAAAAATATTTTAACAAATAAATGATAAATAATTAAAGTAAAAAATAAAATCAGAGTAAATTTTCAAAGTGACCTCCATTCACTTCCTGGCAATATCCCATCCGCCACTGAAACTCCTGCAGAACCTTACCAACAGTATCGGGTTGAATGGTTCGAATTTCATTGCGAATTCTGTCCTTTAATTCTTCGATGGTATTTGGTCTATTGAAATAGACTTTGCTCTTTAAATAGCCCCATAAAAAGTAGTCTAGGGGAGTGAGATCTGGAGATCTAGGGGGCCATTCGATAGTTCCCCTGCGACCAATCCAATGGTTAGGAAATACATGGTTTAAATAATCGCGAACGATCACTGCAAAATGGGGTGGTGCACCGTCTTGTTGGTACCATATCGTGTGATGGGGCAGATCTGGATCTACGTCATTTGGGTAAAGTACCGCAAGTGCAGGGACTAAGTCGTCTCTTAAAAATTCTAAATATATTTCACCTGTTAATACGCCTTCAAAGAAAAATGGGCCCAAAATACGATTACCTACAATACCAGCCCAAACGTTAACTTTTTGTGGAAACTGACTACGAGTTTCCATTTTCCAGTGTGGATTTTCAGGAGACCAATATCTACAGTTTTGCCGGTTAACTGTGCCGTCGAGATGAAAGGTAGCCTCATCAGAAAAAACAATATTGCGTAAAAATCCGTCGTCATCAATCAGGCGTTGCAACATGGTTTGGCAAAACTGTAACCTACGGTCAGGATCATCTTCGTTTAACTCTTGGACCAAAACCACTTTATACGGATGCCATTTGTTCAAGACGGAGCTTTGAACTATTCCGTTGTTTGCCGCCACTTGGCGGGTGGGTAAATGGGGATTTTCTTGAAGCTCTAGTAGAACATTCAATTTAACATCTTGTTGCACTGGTGGACGACCCGTTCTAGGGCGATCTCTCGTATGACCCACTTCTAAAAACTTTTGTTCTATTTTGCTAACGGTGGACTGTGTAATTGGTTCTCTGTTTGGATATTTGTTGTTAAATAAACGGCAAACTTCTACTTGTGTGCGAGCTCTGTCCCCGTAACCGATCATCATCAAAATTTCGATTCTTTCCCTTTCACTCAAACGACGGACCATTTTTAAATAAAATGAATTATGATGGAATAATGATTAATCAACTTACTTAATGATATTATTCAACTGATTAAAACACAAACTTGCGAGGAAAAACTTCAAAATTGTGACAACTGTCAAAACTGTTGTTTTTCCTGCGCTTTCTTGATAAATGATTAGCATTTGGTCATCGCTTGTATAATTCATTCTTAAAACTTTGCAACCGAATATCTCGAACACTTTAATGTTAAAGGTACTATGTTTTTGACATATTCGCACTCAAATGTGCTCTATCGAAATCCGTGAAAAAAAATATGGGTTGTCATTTAAAAAAATTGTCGATGACGTCATAGCTCAAAAACGAACAAAACAAAAAAAAAATCGATGGCTGAAAAAAGTGACATTTTATAAAATAAAGTTGACGTGTCCGAGGATTTCCTGTGAAAATCCTTCAATAACGATTAATTGAATTTATTCCAAACTTTACGAGCTCAGTGTATATTACCTAATAGCTGTGTAAGTCCTTAAAAACAAGTAGGTACAAAATGTTAACGTTCACTAAAATGAAAGCAAAATTCTTAGGTACTTATACAGGGTTAGGAAAAATTCGTATACGTTATGGAATAACTAGCCGTTCTAATTAATTTCTTCTAATTTTTTATTTCTTCGTAATTTCTTATTTCTTCGTAATTTCATTTCAGACGAACCTTCTCCCCAATGTTGTCGTTAACCAACCTCTACCTCTATCTGGTCATCTGTTAGAAGCTCTACGATTTCCAAATCGTCAATTTTCTGTTCTAAAAACAGTGATCCCTGAGAAAAAACTGGGTCTTTTAGATGTAATAGGTCAGTTAAGGAACCGACCTACGCAATCACAATATGGCTCCTGTAGGACATAAACAAAGAGATTACCCACCGGTTTCTGAATAGCCAGTTGATGGGGTTTGTGTTTTGTGAATAGCAAGCTATTGATTCTCATCTGTTCTTGCTATACAGGGTGTCCTGAAATTAGACGTCAATATTTTTAACCACGTATTCTATACACCCTAAAATAAAGATAAAAGTTTATTTAAACTAGGGTCCGCAACTTCTTAGTTTTTCAGATACAGGGTGTTAATCTAATCTAAATAAGCAGCATTATGATAAATGTCAATAAAATGACAGCTGTTAATGTCAAAAAATGAGAACTGTTAGATGACAAAAAAAAGATAAATAATGTAAAAAAACAAATGGCACCAATTGACTTGAGGCGAGAGTCTTTTTTATACGTAAAAACACAATACCTACATTGTTTATATCCTACAACAACTAAAATCAGCTGTATTTGACTTTGAAGTGCCAGGTTTCTTAAATGCCCTATTAGTGGTGTACTGACTAGTAAAATTAATCTTAAAACAACCGCCAGACCAAACATGACTTTATAAGTAAATTCCACTCAATTCTTTAGAAAGTTAATGGAAACGGGTATAGATTTCATTGAAGAATACCAGAGTTCTTCCTAATGCATATGTATTACATAGAAGATTCACTGGACCCAACCGTTTGTGGTATTGTATTAAGCAAATTTCAATTAATTCTTTAAAAAGTTAATGTAAACGGGTATAGGTTTCAATGAAAAATACCAGACTTCTTCCTAATACATATGTATTTGAGACAAAAATATAGAAGATTGACTAAACCCAACCCTTTCTCGTATTGTATAGGTATAATGGAAACTACAATAGGCTATTTTTGTTGAAACATGGCGTCTTAACCCACGTTACCTAACTGGAATTCTGGAATTTGTCCGGAGTGCGGATCAGAGATCCGCTGCACTTAGGCCACATTGGGCCCCTTGCGCTACCACGTTACCTAGATAAGAAATTAATTACTGGGTTCAGACGCCATGTTGCATGAAATAAAAAAATAGGACATTTACAAAATATTGCTTCTATACTTTTTAATTTAATCAACCTATCTATACATGAATTTTACTTAAAACAAGTTTTTTGTATAAATGATTTTGATGGGGCCAGCCGAGTGTCGCCTGCCATTTATCTTGATGTTTATTAAGGCTTAAAAAAAAGGTGTGTGTGTATGCACTTACCATCGAATATTGCTTTTAAATGCACCAGTTTATTTGCACTAAGGAATTCATCCATTATTCAGCTTGAAGTCACAGTTTTCACAATTTTACTCCGTACTTCGTAATAATAATAATCACTATTATTTAAAAGGGACTACTAATAATTAATTATTATAGAGGGACCAGCATGGACGCATGTGATGAACGTTGAACATATGAAAACTAAACGCTCTGGCCGGCGCACGCGTCGCGAGTACCTAGTAGGTATATAAAAATCGTACGCCGAGTACGGGGAAGCTTGTAACAAATATATTTATTATTGGATTAGCCTTGAAAATGATTGGGGCAAATATTTTAAATAGTTCTTTAAACTCTAAAGATTGTACAAATTTCTACAATTCAGCTAATCATCGACTCATTTAGGCCAAATGATCATAAATTGATTAATAATAATTATTTCATTTAAGTAACTCGAACTTTTGATTCAAGCAGCATTGTTCAAACATGTGATAGATGGATATCAAATATTCAAATTTCGTTAATTCAAGTCATTCGTGATTGATTTAATTAAATAGGTACTTAGGTCAATTAAACATAGCTCAACTACACGATATATTTGTCTTCGCATGATGCATTTTTTTCTGTGATGGGACTAACAACAAGTCGTGAGGTTATGAATTGTTAAAATGCATTTTGAAGTGTTTTGAAGTGAGACTTGTAAAAGTCTCTAGGTCTTTTATTTTAAGTCTTTGACCAGGGTCCAAAGCTCCCTTAATTTTACGAAAAAGGCAGATTTTTGAGAAATTTCCGAGTATTGAAATGCGTGTATTTACAGGTTAGAAAAGAGAATCCTGGCGTCTTATTTTAAAAAACCAAATTTAGTGATGAGTTTTCCACAATTACTTTTTTGAGGAATATTAGAAATAAGGCCCTTCCTGAAAAATACCAACAATTCAAGAGGAGTTAAAAAAAATTCTCCAAAAAAATAAAAACACCTAAAAAAATTTTGGATGGAACTAATTCCCACAAAGACGGGGGAATTGGATTTTTTAGTTTATTGCTGGTATCTATTTGATATACTAAAAGTCTATAAAAAATTTAGGTCTGTAAAATGCGTAAAATGATAAAATAATAATATAAAATTATAATTGTGTTTAGAAGTAAAATGTTAACATATATTAAGAATAGGTATTCTCATTGGATTAGTTCCACCTTTCACCGTGGATATCAAAAATATTTCACGATTTAAAATTTCACGAAAAAATAGTTCACGATTAAAATAACAATAATAATTATTCTGGAATAAAACATTATTCAGATTCTTCTCCACCAGGTCCTCCATAAGAAATGAAAATTTAAAGAATTGTTTTTATATAATTACATTTGGGGATGCTTAACTTTGTTTGTCATTTTCTGATGTTTGTTTATATTGGAATTAACATTATGTCAACTCCAATTTTCGGATTTTTTACCAAATACAAAAAATGTGGTCGTTTTGGGGAGAAAAAAATATATACTTTATGAAACTATCAGCATACGTTTCATTAGATGAGAGCCAATCATATAAATTTAAACATTTTACATTTGAACATTTTACAAGCCTAGTTGGTTATACTCTCAAAAAACGTTCAAATCTTTTTCAAATTCGATTTTCTCAAAACTACCTTTTTGGACTTTACACCCTTTCACTCTGATGTACAGATATACTAACCTAGAGCGTGAATAAATTTCAAAGAAATCGGAACGTTCACAACATATTTAACTTAAAACTTATAATATATTTCTGGTGATGCGTTAATTTTATTTCGTGTGAATTTCGGAAAGTATATATAAGCCTTTGGCAGTATATTTTGTATTTGTTGCCTTTTTGGGAATAAATTGGAAGAGGCATATAGCTATTCGTAAACTCGGAAGAAGTAATAAACTAAAACATACCAATTGCTCCTAGTCTTAAATAAAAACTTCCAAACTTCGGCACTTCGTTATGCGGTTTCTTTGTCACATCCAACTTCTCTTTATCTAAAACAACACACATATATGAAAAGCAATGAAAATAACTACAGGTTTCTGCATTGTAATTATGCTAATTGTGATAATGGATATAAAAGCATACGCATGGCTTAATATATATTAAATCCACCCTCAGCATACCGCCGTTTTTTCGGCATACATTCGGCAGCGCTACTTACGGTATGATTTAATAATTTCCACCAAGGCTTTCTCCCTGACCAAGGAGGCGTATATATAGCACACAAAACATATACTGCCTATATAGAGATATAAATAAAATCCCTGATAAAAAAACGGCTGTACTTCTTTAGAGATGATTTCGGTAATGGGGAATGCCATGCCTAGCACTACCAGAAGCTTGGCGTACAATGCAGAGAGGATTATGGTGAGTGAGTCGCTGAAAACGGAAATAAAACAAACGGGCCGGTTAGCAGAAATATTGACATATAACATATATACAAAAGGTTCAGATACAGTCGTGCAGTAGAAATAAGTGAAAAAATACCTTGAGGTGGAACTAATTGCAACAAAAATCGTTCATGTTTTAAATGGTAGGTAATACGCTCCTAATCAACATTATAAAAATATACATTACTGTCTCGCAATAGTATATTATATACCGCGGGACTGAAGTAGCACTTTTAATACCGAAGGTAAAGTTTATGGCCCGACGGTAGAGCGGGCCATAGTTTAGCTGAGGGATTAAAAGTACTTCAGTCGCAAGGTAAATTCGATATTTTTCGTACTTCTGAAACGTATAGGTACATAATACAAAAAAGCACCAAAATCTTTATATAGAAACACAGATAATAATTAAACAGAAAGCGAGGCAAATAATGACAATTTCGTAACCATAGCATTCTGACAAGTTTAATTGGAAGACGTCGTCATTGCTAGTGTCATGACCTTTATGAGTGAAGAAGGTGTATCTGATATTGATAAAAGGGCAGCCGAAGTAGGTCAATTATCTGCTTCATTCAGCCAGGAAAGACTGGTCAATATAACGAACTGTAACAGCATTAATTTAGGTAAATATTAAATCAATAAAACACCTGTTACATTCTTTTGTTTATAATTAAATCCTTCAGGGATTTACGTCAATAATAATTCCTGTGAGGACAGAAAGTGACACTTCAGTCCCTGTCATAAGAGAGCTAAGTTATTACTTTGGCCCCGGAAGTACGAAACATGTTTTAAACAAAACATAGTATCAAATTACAGGATATTTGAAGCTGAAAAACAATAATAGTAAAGTGTTCAGCGCTGAAATATATCCATAAATGTAACTTCTATGGTGGTTTTGCTGTTACAAGCTGAATAATTGTAGGTATGTGCAATTAAGGCTTGTGTACTGATGTTTCAAAATCCCGAGGCCGTGAATTATTAATGGTCCGGTGCAGAAGGGCACTAAAGTAAACAAAATAGTTTAGCTATAGTGGAAGAAAATAGACAAATTGCGATTTTTATATACATTTTTCATAAAAGGTTTTATAAAACAAGGTTTTATATCTTTTATTAACTTTACAATATTATATTTTACGTTGGATCTTATTAGAGATTTAAATATAAAATAACTATATCTCGATTCGAACTGCTTCAAAATTTAATTATTTCTAGACAACTGTTGTGTCTACATCGTACCTATGTCCGAAACGAAAACCTAATTCAAAATTTTATCATAGTAAAAGTTTAGTATATCCTTTATGAACATAATTTATAATTTCATGATTATTGAAAAAGAAGTTATACCTACTACTAAATAAAATGCAATATGCTTATGCTTATTTCTTAATAATTGTAAATTGCAAACCAGAATGTGTTCAGGAAGGATAGAGTACATTTTTATTAGTAAATTTATAAAATTTTTATTTGGGTTTTCGTTTCGAGGGTCATGGAAACGAATAAGTTGTCTAAAAATAATTACATTTTGAAGCAGTTCAAACCGAGATATAGCCGTTCTAAGTTTCAATTTCTCATAAGCTCCAATGTAAAATATAATATTGTAAAGTTAATGAAAAATACTTGTTCTGCAAAACCTGTCTCTTCTCTCCCACTATAGCTTAACTCGTTTTTTAACGTTAGCGCCCTTCTGCACTGACCAGGTGTCGCTTCGTCTTCGACAGACTACGCGATATAAATTTTTTTTTATTGATTATTGGGATCCCACAAATCTCTCCTGTCACATAATCCATTGGAGCAAGGTAGGTGACCATATTTGTGACGAAGTTGAGAGATTTTCTTAGAAGTTATAGCACGTGTTAGGTCAACCGTAGTCTCTCAGACGACGTCGGACCGATTGTATGACTTTTTTGGGTATAGAAAATTGCAATGCTGGAATTTAAATTATTTTCAATTTTTTTTCAGAATTAAACAGAGCGATATAAGTAATTATGCAGTGGCTAAAAAGACTTGGTTATCTGACCGCAACAAATAAGCAGGGCTGCTCTTTACCAACAATTATATTGACTGATATGAAGATTTCTGATCTAATGCCATTTTCTACGACGGAAAAGTGTTCGTCATGCCACGATGATGGTCACTTCGTGTGACAACAACATCCAAGTTTTGCCTTGGCCATCCAGAGGTCCCGATCTCAATCCAATTGAAAATGTTTGGGGACGATTGGTCTAAGAAATTCATGTGAGAAATTTTTGACCTTTTTTGGCCGTTGAGAACGCTTGGGAAAATGTTGTTGAAGATTAATGTGACTGGATAGGGCTGGAACCTTTGATGTAACTATAACACTCGGAGTAGTTTCCACAAACACCAAAACACTTTCACTTTGCTCGACGCGCGTTTCGCGAACCAAGTTGGCATCATCCGGAGACGATTAAAACGATCAGTTTTAAACAGATCAGATTAAAACGATCAGTTAAAACTGATCGTTTTAATCGTCTCCAGATGATGCCAACTTGGTTGGCGAAACGCGCGTCGAGCGATGTGAAAGTGTTTTGGTGTTTGTGGAAACTACTCCGAGTGTTAAGATTAATATGCCACGATGGGTCACTTCGTGTGTATAGACCAAGAAAATCGCGGTACGAAGAACGATATACTAAGCCAGTTAATAGTAGCTTAGTCGTTTTTCAGTTAATATATGTGTTTGGATAAGCGCGGCCAATCCATTGTTGTCATAGGGAAGGAAGGCTAAATTAAATGAAAACAATTGCCCAGTTCACAACTGTAGATTAGTGCAGGACTAGTTCCTGGACAACAGCATTCATGTTTTGCCTTGGCCATCCGGTCCAGATCTCAATCCAATTGAAAATATTTTGGAACGATTGGTTAAGGAAATTCATGGGATAAATTTTTGCCCGCAAAACAGGGAAGACCTTTTTTGGCCGTTGAGAATGCTGGGAAAAATATTGATGAAGATTAACGTTGGCTCATTCTATGCCAATACGGTTGGGAGCAGTAATTGCTAGCAATTATCACCTATTAAATATTGATTTTAAAATAGTGTTAATTGATTTTTTTTTTATTTTGTTTTAGCTATATTTTAAAAATAAGAATTACACCCTGTTATGGCTTTATTCGAATATTTTTTTCTAATACCAAATTATAATCTAGACATCAAATAAGACGGTTACTTGGAACTGCTCGCGAATATATACCTATTTATAGAAACTTACTCCCCTAGTCTTCTATTAAGTCTCCTAATAGCAGCTTGTTTCGTATCCAATTCTTCTTTCCTCTCAATGGAACCTTCACTTTGGCCATTAAATAACCTATAATTAAAAAATCAATACAATCCCACACACTTAAAATATCGATTCAAATAACTTACCCAAGAAGATACCTCCTCTGATGCATAACAGCTTGAGCAGCTGACAGAGCTACAGCTTGGGAAGGCCTTCTCAAAGCCGCTATAATGGCGGAAGGTCTCCTGGAGGAAAACGCACTCTCATGATCTGAGTCTCGTCGAGACACTGCATGCTCGTTGACTGACACAATAATTTGAGGTGTAGTATGAGCGCATTGCTCCAATGGCATTAGAGGCGAAGGGGATGTAGGAGGACTGGAAAACATAAGAATTAAACTTATATTAACACTAGATGTATTGAAATGTATTCACAAAATATCTGAAATTCGAGGTATAAAAAAGACGCTAATGAAAACGAAAATTGTAATTAAAAACTTTAGAATCAGGATTCTCGTTTACTTCTATTATAGCTCTAAATTAGTAAAGCTGACAAAATGGCTCACCTGTTTTCTTCCTGAACCGTGTCCATTAAAAGTATAATTATATTCCGTCCCCAGTGCGCAGTAAGTTTTCTTTATTAAAAACTTTTACTAAAAAACATCAAGACTCTACACGCCTTCCAGAATTATTGTGCATATATTTCTACAGAACATTCAGAAGTTTAAGAAAATAGTGATGGCGTAGGCATATATTTAAAACTTCTGAACTTTATGTGTCTGACTAAAAACGAGAGATAATATTATAATTTCGGTATATCGTGCGATATTTAGTGGCTAAAAGGTACTGAATGGTAAAGGAATTGGCGATATGCCTTGTTTACACACGGAGCTCCTGTTGATTCAAGCAATTGGATAGAATATTTACCTGAACCGGACCAGAGTAAACTTCTCTAGCCTTTGGAAAATCATACGTGTATCGATTATGACAATAGTATCTTATACAAAAATGCTAATATGTATTTATTTATTTTAACATTTAAGGACCCCGTTGGTGTTAACGGGTATAACCCGTAAATTATATCCAACAACAATTTTATTATCTTAACAATAAATTTCGTAACTTATACTTTAATGATGTTATCAAAACAGTAAAAAAAATAATTGTTAAAAAAATATTGGAACAAGGCATCATTCTAGAAATGGATGAATTACCAGTATAATTTGTTCTTCTAAAAGGCAATTTAAACAATTCAGCAGTGGGGGCTCGTAGGGTGAAGCAAGTGAAGCGGCTATTCATCCTTATTTTCATAATTTGTAATGACTATTCTTCAAACCAATGAATTAATAATGTCATATATCAAATTATTTTTTTATAAAAAAAATTTTAACTATTAATTAGAAGAAAGTACAATTGATGATAACAATAATAAGTGGATATTCCTTCATATAAAGGCAGCTGTAAAATTATTGCTAGCCTGTGTCGTTGAGAGGGACTAGACCATGGCAAGTAATAATTTAAACGGTGACGGTTTAAGTGACGCGATAATATACTTTTTGCACGATCAAGCTTTTTTTGTTCCATTACCGTGTTTGTTTCTGGAACAGTAACACTTACCGGCCAAGACCAGTGTTTTGTGCGTTCCTCTATGAATTATTGTGTTTTGCTTTGTTTGTGTACATTATTGTAATATAAGAAAATGAAGCCAGGATTTTCTAAACGAACTGCAGAAAATCTGTCGAAAGTTGATTTTAGCATGGTAACACCTGCAAGAGTCATATGTTGCAGGTGTCAGACTCGATAATCGCGTCCTCCGTATCGATAATCCAACGCAAATAGATCAGTATATCAGGTCCATCGATGCAGCCATATCGCAGCCTTGACGCAGGCTGCTTAAGCCTTTGGTCTGGATACCAATACTAATGCCAATGCCAATGCCAGTACCAATACTTATTGGAACAAGTTTTTTCTTCTTCAATAGTTCTCAGCTTTCTGCAGATAAAATGCAAAAGAGCTGAGATTCTGCAGAAGAAATGCAGAATTCTACATGTTTCGTATGTCGAATATGTCATCCTTTCTTTTTAGTGATAGTCTTTCTGTTTCTTTGGTAACACTGCTGCTAGCTAATGAATCTGAGACGGCAAATAAATTAGCTCTTGATAGACATTGTACATTCTGGGAACTGGTGTAGCTTTTAAAGCATATAAGTTTTTAGGTAAACGTATGTTTCGTTGATTTAAGCAAGTTTTTATGACCCATTAATCTAAAATATAGGTACACATCTATTCTGCCTTCCGCAGAATTTAAGAGAGAACAAATGCTAGTAGATCGAGGTCTTTTAATTATTGGTCCAATTGATTGATCATCGAGTCTATTCTCGCATATCAGACAAGCATCTTTGTCCATTACTTTAATAAAAAATAAATAAATAATAATAACTTTTCGTAACTCAAAGAATTTAAACGTCACGATAACAATATCCTTGCTGGATAGATAACTTTGCTTACCTAATTAATCGAACACACAATCAACATCAAATGTAAATTCATGTAGTGGTACGTAGAAAGGCACGTTCAAGTCGCAAACAGATTAAGTCAAGACACTGCATAGCACGTTGCGAATCATATGTCAATAATCGAATTACAAGAAACCCCAGAAGATAATATAAACGCTCCTTTTTCAATGCGCGTCCGTAGTCCATAATTCGCTCTCCTTCGCCCTCCCAGTGAGGAGAACAGCTCGCTAAACACGGCGGTATAAAAATGGCTCTAAAAACTTTATTTTTGAAACGCGACCATATGTTATGCGGGGGTGTATGTTGGCATTCCTTCAATTCAGCCAAACATGGTAAAAAAATTGAAATCCATTTCCTGAAAAAAGAAGTTAAGCACTAGAAGTAAGGGGAGCCCAAGAGGAAATTTTGGTGTTTACTCAAGCGAAGCAGATTAACATATGGGGGATACCTTGCACCCTATTGAGTACCTCCACCATATTTGAGCCTTCTATATAGGGCTACGTGTGTAATCTGATCGGCTGATTAGTAAAAAAATCATGGGTGTGTGGTTATGACCACACGATAGAAGCGAAAACTAATTTTCAAATTTTAAAATATATACTGTAACGGTCCGCCCGTAATACCGCAACCCGCATTACACCGCATCCGTTAATATCCATTAATGCAGTTTTCACTTCAAAAATGCTAGAACATACCTGAGTACGAAATATTATCGCTATTGGTAAGACGCAGCAAGCCTCAATTTTGTGATCTTAAACACACACTATTTCTTATGTTGATGAATAATATGTTCTGTCGGAGGGTCAGAGTTCCGTTTTTCATTGTATATAAGTTTCGTTGCATATAAGAGTTAAGTGATATATATATGCTTTATTGACTTTTTTGATATACAATGGTTGTACATTTCGGGTCATAACATTTGTCAAGAATACAATTTAAACAATACAATTAAAAAGGTAGGTACATATAAAAAGTAAACTAATTAAAACAAGACGAAAAATCATCAATGGAATAAAAACACTTTGTAAGTAAAAATTTTTTTGTGAATGAGTGAAATTGTTTGTCAGACATATGGCCTATATCATCACGTCTAAAATAATTCTTAAAATTGTTATATAGACTAGTGGGTAGCTTATTATTTCTTGTTAGGTTTATCCGAGAGAAAGGTACTACAAGATTACCCGCTTGCCTGGTATTGTAGTGATGAATATCAGAGTGTATTACGAATTTAGATTGATTTTTGTGGATCAGCATCAGCGACTCCAACAGATATATACTGGGCACCGGCAAAATCCTGAGCCTTATAAATAAGTCCTTGCATGGAGAGCTTCTAGGAGCCGCAGCTATGAGGCGAATAGCGGCCTTCTGTAAAATAAACGCTCTCCGCGCAGTACTAGCATTACCCCACAGGGCAATTCCATAGGTCAAGCGACTGTGCACTAAGGAGAAGTACACTATTTTCATAATGTTATTGTCAACGAAAGGTCTTATCTGTCTCATAACAAATATTTGGGACGAGAGTTTACAGCATATATTATCAATGTGAGATATCCAGTTTAAATTAGTATCAAGTCTAACCCCAAGTAAAGATACTGATTTGGATTGTGTCCATTTATCGGAGGTAAAGGTTAGGTTTTGTGTTTTCGCGACATTTAATTTTAATAAATTAGCTGAAAACCAAGTTTCAGCTGTGCTTAGATTACTCATACTCAAGTTCCCGTCGCCTCGGGTTAACAAGGTGGTATCATCAGCAAATAGGATACACTTGCTATTTCGAATGTTGACTGGTAAATCATTTATATATATAAGAAAAAGTAGCGGACCCAAAACGGATCCTTGAGGCACGCCATTAAAGGTTGGAAGCATACGCGATTCAACATTGTCAACACTGACATACTGTTGCCTACCAGCCAGATATGAGCCAAGAAGGTTTAATGAACTGTTGCGAATGCCATAGTATTCAAGTTTTTTCAGCAAGATGTCAATGTTGACGCAATCAAACGCTTTGGTAAGGTCACACAATGTGGCATGCATTGCGGTACCTTCATCAATGGCCTCCAGCACGTCATCTATAACGGCTAGAAGAGCCTTGGTAGTGGAACAGTCTTTCCTAAATCCAAATTGATATGGGGACAAGATAGATTTATTCTCCAAATAAGAAAGTAGTTTCTCTTTTATTATATGTTCTAGAATTTTTGAGAATATTGGTACAATCGCGATAGGTCTAAAATTGTCTGCTATATCGTGGTCGCCTTTTTTATGAATAGGTAGAATTTTAGTAATTTTAAGGCTGTCAGGCCACGTTCCTTCTTCTATAGATTTATTAAATAACAAAGCCAAAGGAGTAATAAGGAACTCCATGGACGCTTTTATAATACGGCTATTTAGTCCATAATAATCTGGACAATTAGAATTTTTTAGCTGCAGAATGGACTGACGAATATCAGTCTCTAGAATTGGCGACATAAAAAAAGATGAAGAAGGTTTAGGTTGATTATTTAATAATAGCATAGGATCAGTATTTGACGAATTAATGGAATTAAGAACAATATCGGATATTGAACAAAAAAAGTCATTGAATTCGTTAGGTGTTAGCTTTGATTTGTTAGTATAATGCTTATTTGGTCTTTCCGAATTGACAATATTCCAGATGGTTTTAGATTTATTGTTTGAGTTACCGATCAAATCAGAATAAGCACAACGTTTCGTATCTCTGATTGCTATTCTATATGCTTTACGAAGCTGACAATAACATATCCAGTCTTCCTGAGAGTTAGAAACTCGAAACCTTCTTTTACTGTAGGTGATAGGTACTGTTGTCTATAAATTATACCATCTATATTTTACTTGAGACACCTCTTTCAAGATTTAAAGATGAGGACAAAAATAGTTATTTATGCAAATAGCGCAACAAGTAAATGTTTATTGCACGCGACGTGAAATTGTCCAACGAGGCCGTTTTAATGCAAAAACTGGTCAAAAGAACCAGTTTTTGCATTAAATATAGTTCAATTAAGTTTTGTTCCCGTACATCCCTCGGGCCAGAGGCCCTCAGGAAATACACTGCCTACCTCGGTGTGTTATTATCCTTATAACCCTTGATACCTTAGTTACTATATTTAATATTTTATGTAAAATTTTTGTTATTTTCTACTCGATATTTCTCTTAAAATACAAGATCTAGACATTTACTCATTATAATTGCTGTTTGAAGGTGAATAGAGGAAGGACGTAAAATTTATTTTTTTAAATACATATGCATAGTACAATTAAATAATTATAATAATAAATATATTAGATACATGTGCGAATGGGGTTTATGTGATGCAATTCTTTACATTATTTAATAAGTATAAAGGCTAAAAATTTTGTTGTGCTTAAAATTATCGATTTAATAAGTGCCACCAATCCTCCGATTTCCCCTATGTATACATACATATTGCAAAGAGAGCCGGCCAAATATGGTGGCCTGAGGAACACCGAGAGTGACACTTTTCAAAAGTGTTCCTTGGCACAAAATTTAACATAATTAACTAGGTCTTTACGACTAAAAATACCGACATACTTTAAGTTTCTCCAAAAATTGTCCCAAGTAAATTGTTGTGTATACAGGGTGAGTCAGTTTTTTGTAGACAAACTTTAACAGGGGATAGAACGCACGTTTTTAAAAAGAAAAGTGCCTATAAATATATGGCCGATCTAGCTTCCTAAGGAAGATACAAGGTGTTAAAGTTTCAATTTTTTTTACATTAATGTGTAATATTTTCTGAACGGAATGATATATTCACTAAATATTTTACACATATCTTAACCTGCATAGGATCAACATGTTGTATTGTTCCTGTCGAAAATACTATAGTGGATGTTACTTTTTTCGGGTACTTCGGATATTCTGCATAATCGAACTTTTTTTTCGTACGCCACTGACATTATCTGATACATATTTCTAAAATAACGGCCCCTTAGTAACAATTTTGATCTCTTGTAATTTTTCTCTAACTACGACAGTTTTAGAGATATTGGCCGTTGTTTCTCTGACAGTGTAATGTCGTTATTATATTTTTTTTCTCGAATTTTCTTTATGACTTATAAACGAACGCTTAGATTTTTTCATGTTTGGGGGATAATGCCTATTAATTAAGGCGCATAAAACAAGCGGTAAGAATGTTCAAAAACTTGCACAGTGGCGCCCATATCATTTTCAACCTGTTCAAGGTTTATGTCCAGGTGACGCTGAACGAAGACTTACTTATTGTAGGTGGGTTCTTAACTCCATTCAAAATAATAGGGATTTCTTATCCAATATACTGTGGACTGATGAATCTTGTTTTACTCGTCGTGGTATAGTAAATTTTCACAATCTGCATGTATGGACACATGAAAACCCACATGCCATTCGACCACGAAGTTTTCAACATGAATTTAGTACAAATGTCTGGATTGGAATTTACGGCAACCACGTGTTTGGACCTTATTTCTTGCCACAACGTGTAAATTCAGAAAATTTCCTACAATTTTTAGATGAACACCATGGTAATATATGGGAAGTCATTCCTTTGAATTTAAGAAGACAGTCTTGGATTCAACTTGATGGGTGCCCGGCCCATTATGGCAGAAATGTAAGAAATTGGCTAAACAATAACTATCCAGGGAGGTGGATAGGTCGTGGAGGTCCAGTGGCGTGGCCTCCCAGATCCCCCGATTTAACACCACTTGACTTTTTTGTGTGGGGATTCATTAAGGAAATAGTGTATACCACTCCGGTTAATACACTTGAGGAACTTCAAAATCGCATTAGAGATGCTTGCAATGAAATAAGGGTGCATCATTTAGTTAACTTAAGACGTTCTATGATACGTCGCAGTGAAATGTGTATTGAGAAGAACGGTTGACATTTTGTTATTTGTAATTGTTATTTATTCCACAATTATTATTGTTAATTAAATATTGCTATAAATTCAAAAATGTTTATATCTCCATAAACATTAACATCAATGTTCATCTAATGTTTTTTTTTGTAATTGTAATTACTTGGAAAGAGATAAAGAGATTTCGGCTTTTTAGAATCCTTAACAAACCATATTTAGGTAGGTTTCGTTGAAAGAATTAAATATTTAGCCGATAATTATTATTGCTAATAAATAAATTACTTAATTTAGTACCACATCAAACACTAAAAATCAAAATAACTAGGAAACGCACAGGAATTTCGAAACAGAAGAAGGGACATTATTTTTGTTAAACTGTATGTAGATAATGAAAATAACAGGTTTTTTTAAATAGTTTTTGGCGTAGAAGTTCTGTTTACGAAAGGGGTGGAGCACCCCTTCCACCCCGCCACTGTGCAAGTTTTTGAACATTCTTACCGCTTGTTTTATGCGCCTTAATTAATAGGCATTATCCCCCAAACATGAAAAAATCTAAGCGTTCGTTTATAAGTCATAAAGAAAATTCGAGAAAAAAAAATTATAATAACGACATTACACTGTCAGAGAAACAACGGCCAATATCTCGAAAACTGTCATAGTTAGAGCAAAATTACAAGAGATCAAAATTGTTACTAAGGGGCCGTTATTTTAGAAATATGTTTCAGATAATGTCAGTGGCGTACGAAAAAAAAGTTCTATTATGCAGAATAGTCGAAGTACCCGAAAAAAGTAACATCCACTATAGTATTTTCGACAGGAACAATATAACATGTTGATCCTATGCAGGTTAAGATATGTGTAAAATATTTAGTGAATATATCATTCCGTTCAGAAAATATTACACATTAATGTAAAAAAAAATTAAATTTTAACACCCTGTATCTTCCTTAGTAAGCTAGATCGGCCATATCTGTATAGGCACTTTTCTTTTTAAAAACGTGCGGTCTATCCCCTGTTAAAGTTTGTCTACAAAAAACTGACTCACCCTGTATATGTACACCAGACAGCTGATACCATTTTCACCGGGTTTATAAATAATTAATGCACATGGGGTGAATATTTAATTATCAAATAGGTATGTGATTTTGTATTGTTTATACTTAGTTCCTAAAATTCTGCTTCCCGCCGTATATAACAACTTGTTTTTGATTGCAACTTGTTTTTCTTTGTTTTTTTCATTGCTGGGTAAGTAAAGTCTTTTACACTTTCTTACATACTATATTTACAAAATTTTATCTATGTACCTACAAAAACATGTCAACCGCATCATATCATATCATATTGCATCATTTTATACCAAAATTTTGATTTGATTATTATTTACTAAAATAACTTCACGAAATCTTACATCTATTTAAATATTTCATGTAGGAGGATTAAGCATCGTCCCACAATTTGTACAATCAATTAGATTATTATTGTAAAATAAGAACGTTGGCTTTTGTAAATTGTATCTAACAAAGGACATTTAGTAAGTGCAGTCAATAGAATTTTTTCGAAATTAAGTCTACCATAGTGTGCCACTCTCAAGACTCTAAATATAGTTGTTGTTATTTGAAATTAGAACTTATTATAATGTATTAGAACGATAATATATATTTTTATAGCGTGTATATATTTGTTCTATGTTTTACATGTTTACGATTTTACAGGGTGGTTAGTCCCCGTAACAAATAATTAATCAGAATGTTTTTAAATAAGTCTGTTCTGAGGTTTTCTAGTACTTCCTAATCAGTGAAATTTTAAAACCGTTTATAACTCTCAATGGAAAATCTATGAATTTCAATAATTTTTGGGGACTTGGGTCCTCAAAAATGTGATATTATAACCTGGTACCTTTATTAATCCCCTTAAACGTTGGACGTGGCCTATTGATTTTCTCAGAGAGGATATGAAAATTACTAGTCAATTTCTGTCTGTCGAATGCCGTAGGATTCGATAATGCACCAAATCGAACATTTCGGGAATACCCTTAATCCGCCTCGTCGAGAACCGGAAATTAGATGGCGCTGTGAACAATTTACTGTAAAATTGATTCATGGGATATTTCAAGTGGACCTCAAAATGTAATTACCCCAGAGTGTATTTACAGGGAAGCTTTATCTTTATTTAGCAAATAATGTTTCAGTGAATTAATAAATAAGCCACAAATGTTTTGTAAATACCTACGAATTAAATTTGGATACACACGTTCAGTATATAATACTATATCGATATCTTTATATGCTTGCTATATTTATTGTTCGCCATAAAACTGAGTTTAATTGGGTCTATTGAAATATCAGAGTTGTACCTTACTACCCCTTTATGTAACCAAAAGTCGTAATAAAAAATTATACTTAATCCCTATCCTTAGTTTTTGAACTCATTAGTGACTAATAGTGCTCACTGGCAAGTTCCCATGCATAGAGTTTGTACCGTTTTTACTCCCTCTGCTGCTCTATGTATCTGGATTACCTATACATATTTCGTCTACTGCCTTTTGGTTTGACTAAATAGCAAGAAACTTGGCACCGTCTGATTAATATCCTTTCGTGTGTGTGTTGATTTACCTTCAAATTTTGGTTTATGTGAATGACGTTATGATAGCTACCAGGTATATAGTCCCATTTGGATATATTGTAGAATGATTTTGATAGTTGGCGTACAAGTGAGATAATAATCTAGATTCAATGGATTTCAGTTTTGCAGCTCCGATATTAAGTATTTGGGGTGAGACTGTTGGTATATTTGAGATGCTTCCTCATTCAAGAAAAATGTCTAGTTATTTATCAATAAATTATTTTCTCCCTTAAGAATATCAAGGATATTAATCATCAGTCTCTTTGATGAAAAATTGACAGACTAAGGCATGACTAACGCAAATAGTTTTTTGTGTGTCTAGTTGTTTGACTAGTCAGAAATGGTAAATATAGCTAGTTGGAAAGAAGACTGCATGTCTGAGTTTAGTTATTAGTCACATTATCTTTCACCACCTTTAGGACACGTATGTTTTTTTCTCATTCTGGAAATACTTAGACATACTTTTATTACGATTACAATGTATTCAAAGTATCAATATGATATCTAAGTAAACGACCCAATCCCGATGTCTTCTGTCAAAATTGGGTTCTCTAAGAAAATAATTATAAAGCGATTAAGAGAATCCTTTAAATATAAGACAATTATTACAATTATCAATCGATAAAGCCCCAATACTAACATAACTGGTCTCGCATTTAATTATATAATTGAGTTAGACTACCCCCAGCCAGATGTAATATAATTATTGCGAAACGACGAATTTCCATTGGTACATACAGAGGAAAAAAGTTTATTCAGTTAATACCACGCTTTTTGAATTCACGAAATGTCGTATTCACTTCCGGCCGTGCAAGTGGCGGAAATAAGGCCGTAGTCGGATGGCATGTATTTTTTTCTTTAGAGCTTCCTGCCCGTTTCCACCCTAGAAGCGACACAGAGATAGCGGGACAGCGCAGCGTGGCCAAACATATTTTTAACCTGAATACATGTACCTGAATTTAACTTTGGGCATTCATCTAATAGACCAGTGCCAATATGCCAATAGTGCCAATCTTAGAAGTATAAGTATGGATGGTCTTAAGATTAATGGTATTATGGTATACAAATGGGAAAAAATCGATTGGACCCCAAAAAATTACTAGAACTATAGTGAGTGGAAGTGGAAAATGGGTTTTTTAAGGGTGAAACGTAGTTTTCTCCGATTTCCGCCAAAACTAGACCTCATATCGAAAAAAAATATATGGAAAAGTTGAAGATAATTTAAAGATCTTTATTTTAAAAATTTATATTTCAACCATCAACATGACCTCAAAACTATTGAGAAAACACCAATTATTTATTTTTATTATTTTTTATCGCACAAAAAATATTCATGAATTTTGTGAAAATTTGCATTTTTATGTCTCAAATAATTTAATTTGAAAAAACACTAAATGTTCAATCAGAAAGTTATTTAATAAAAATTTAGTTTTTTGGAAATTTCAGGACGGGTTTTCTTTTTTTTTCGTTGAAATCTCTGCTTTAAAATTGTGTAAAAAATCATAGTGTTATTGTGAAAAAACATTATCAAATATGGGAAAAACTAAAACAAAGATCTTTTCAATATCGATTTTTCCATAAATGTCACGAATGCTTCATTACTTATTGAAATGAAGTGGAAGGTGATAGGAAATGGTAATTTCAATGTAATATCAAATAAAGGAACTTTGATTAACTGTTTAAGGTTTGCTCTGTTGAGGAACAAATTGTTTAAACAGTAATTTGATTATGACCGCTCTTGTGGAAGAATTTTTTTTATATTCTTCATGGACATAAATAAACTGAAAATAAGTTTATTGAAACAAATATTTAAAATTATTTCAATTTGCGAAATGGGAATATAAAACAAAAAATATGTTTTGGAAAGCTCTACATCATCAGATTCAACATAATTTTCGGTTTCTTCAGGATATCCGAAGTCCTGAAGTTCATCGAGATCTTGATTTCCATTATTAATTTTAAAATGTTGTTGTTCTAATTGTTGTCTTTCAGTGTTAGAACAGTTTTCGGACTCGTGGCCATAAATGGAATGCATTTTATTCCATATTTCTTCTCTATTTATCTACAGGCTCCCTTGTGCTGGTGTAATTTTCATTAACGTGTTGATAGAAAACCAGGAGAACCAGAAAAACTTCAAAAAACTAATTCTGCACCCTTAACCCCCTCAGGGATTGAAAATTCGCTAAATGGCTAATTTTTCAACGTAACGTAAAAAATTTATTATTTTGCTTTGTATAGAACCTTTCCGGTCAACTTATTAATGAAAATTGCACCAGCACAAAGGACGAACCCTTTGTACTGTAGATAAATAATAACTTTAATTTGCTTTTTTATAAATTGGCACATTTTGGAAATTTTTTAAGGGTGGCCAAAAATTGTGTAAGGGATGAAACTGTCTGTCGGTTATTTTTCACCACTGCTTATGGGTCCAATTAGCAGGAAAGATGGTTGACGGACATTTTTCCCCATAATTCCGAAAATTAGGTGGCAAAATAAAAATTTTTCGGTTAGTTCGGTTAATTTCCTCCTCACTTGTTTTTTAATCCTAACAAGCTTTTCTAATTCCAACACCATTTCTAACTTTCCCGATAGCACGTGCCATGTCGTCATTTGCCCACGAAGCTTTGGTGGTTTTTCTAGTATACGTAAATGGCATGGCTCCCTAAGCATGGCTCTGTAGCGTTAAACTAAGAGAAGAAAATCGAAACGGGTAATGACGATCAAAATACCTCAGGGTAATGACGACCAAGGTGGTCGGAATTATCCTAAAATACATGAAACAGTTTGAACTCCCGCAATTTTATTGAAAGCGAGGTTAAATTTAATTTTGGCGGAAACCCTAAATCCCTACACCTACACTACCCTGAGGTTATAAAAAATAATTACATTGGATGTATTTACCTTTCTTTTAAACAAATACCCTTATAATGACATGAAAAAAAACACAAAATCAGACACGATCTTAATTTATGAAGCATCATATGGCAACTGACAGTGACAGATTGAGCGTTTACTTCTAAACATGGTTAAAGCGTGGAGCCACTGAAATTATTAATTGATGCCAGATTGAAAATGAAAACTAAGTGATCGGCATTACCCATGTGATCGAAATTCCCCTAAACTCCCCTACTGTATGTGGATAGGTAGGTAGATACTTTATGAACATCACCCGGTATCTGTAGGTATAGCTGACAAATAAATAAAACAAACTGCACGAGCTTAACGTCATTCAGTTTGCTTTATATCCAAATTAGCGTTAATGGAATATATCATCAGGTATGTTATTAACTTAACACGTTAATAAAGAGTTATTTACGAAAATATGCAAATTTGGGTATTTAACAGAGTAGGAACATTCATTTAGATTACAGTTACATATATTTCCATTTCCAAACAACGCGTTAGTAATTATGATATTTTATATAAAATTGCTTTTGTTAAACGCCTATTTGAAAAATTAATTCCATGGACTTTCATCACTACAGCTAAGGAAATAATGGAACTATGCAATCAAAATCGACTTATTAAAGCAAATAATGCAGCATAATTTCAAACAAAACAACCCCACTACTGAGCAATATCTACAGTTTATACCTTGATTTACAACTTCGCGCTCTGGCAAAAAAATATTTCCTGCGGAAGATCGTCGTTTCCCGCAAAAGATAATTGCAAAGCGGCCGAGGCAAGGTTTTTAGTCTTCCAGTCGATTGGTGACCTAATTGAGGACCTTTACAGCAATGGAGGAGGAACTAGTCAATACATCTGGAGATGAATGAAATGCCATTAGCGTAAATGTAGATCATCTAATAGCCATGAAGTTTTTCAGAAATTTCATTCTTAGTCATATTTTATGCAATCTACAACCGTGTGCTACTAACATTATTCACAATCAGTTAATAATGTGTCAATTATCGATAGGGGCGTTAATTTACTCTTAACATTAACATTTTTTTTTCGAGCGATGGGGAAGTGATCACTTCCCGACCTGAGGAAAGCACGACTTTACACCCGAACTTTGTGTTTCATATTTTAAATAAATACGAAACTCAAACAGATTTAAAGTCAAAAAGTATGCATATTCATTAAAAGTCTAAACTAACACGTCTCAGTGATGTCTAGTTAAGTCTCCGTTAAAAGTGATTAATTTAAATTCGTTTGTTTTAACGATTTATTCCCAAATATCCACTTAACAAATTGAGCATGTTCCGTCGCGGGGATCTACTCATTATTTGTACTCGAATACATTAAATTTCACACAAATAGCATATTCTGACTATGACAATGCATAATTATTGTAATAACTGTGAATGTAATTATCATTTCCTGAGCAAGGTGCAATTACTGTAACACAGCCATTATTTTGGCGAAATATGTCGCTCCATAGCCCTAATCGATCTCCTTTTGTACCGCTGCATGTCACCTATACATTCCTATACTATACAGTTATTACCTATACCTATAGAGTTATTAAATTCGATAGTTTAGGCACCAGCTTTTTTTTATTATTCTGCAAATATACGTATACCTAAAAGCAGGCGAATTGTTTCTAAATTTAAAATCCAGTAAAATGATTTCATGCTTGAATAAGAAATATATATTTATATAGGTACATGTACCTAACTCTGTTATAGTGCACTCTCTGTCAATTTCAAATTTTATTTAGGTTCAATATATTCCTAGAAAGCATCAGATACGTCTATATACTGAAACATATTTGATTTAATATTTCGTTTATCAAAGTAAAATAAATTCCTACACCTAACCTTTCAACATTTTACGTTATCCTTAAAACTATCAACGTATTGTACTTCTAATTGTATTGTATTTGTATTTGTATTGTAATTCTAATGCCTATAAACATATTTATAACAAATAAATTATGTACTTCAGTGGCGGGTCGCAAGGGGACGCAAGTGACGCACAGCTTAACCTAAAATTTCCAAGGTTAAGCTATATTCACTTTATTGTTTGCTGTATTCATGGAAATAAACAAAACAGAATAATTGCCCCTTGGAAGCCTTCTAAATAAAGTATGTTATTATTATATTATTATATATTAATATACATCATATATATTGGCACAGCTGCACGAGAATAGAAACATTTTAAAGGTTATAAATTATTTTATTTAACGATTCCCTCTAGGTGCTAGTATTTCAGTTGAACGAAGTTTTTCGTGTTCAAAAAAATTAAAACCTACCTGCATAATTCGATGACAGATGACAGATAGAATTAAATTTAGCAAGGATATTCTATCGAAAAAGGACTTTTGAATAGTCTTATAAGTGGGCAACTATTTTGTGATGTCTCATCGATAAGTTTGCAGCTTTAAAAGATAAAAGAATATATTTCTAATGTTGTCATGTAAAGTGATACTTTTCAAAACCCTTTGACGTTAGGATACGTCTTACTTTTCACAACCAGTTACGAAAAGTAAAATATTACGCAACTGGTTTTGTGAAGTTCATTTCATAATAGGTTATTTATACTTGAAAAGCTATGAAAGTGACAAGCTGTCACACCGTTACAACTTACTGGATTGTTTTTAAACGTATGAAATTCAGTTTTCTTCAAATAGAATATAAAATTGGTGAAAATTAGAAAAAATCTTGTATGGAACACGTTGGAAAACACTATTTTGTGTAACTCGCATCCTTTTGCGGAACTCGCTAGCGCTCGTTTCGCAGAAATCTGCTCGTTACATAAAATAGTACTTTTCCCAACTGGTTACATAAATAGCTATTATATTTAAAAAGTAGATAAACATGGGTAACTTGGGTAACTTAGGGTAACTTAGACTTGGGTAACTTAGATCATTGTACAATCATTTTGTAATCAAATGGCATACAGCACTACACAAAGACAAATGGGTTTTATAAGACAACATTTTTGACGTACTTTCTAACATTAATTTTAAAGCGTTTGACCTTGAAATCTTAAAAATTTTCTCCGGCGACGCTTCTCATTGTTCGCCAAATAAAAAATTCTTGATTCTTGACTGACAGGCCCGCGCATTAATCATGCATTCCATGAGACGCCACTGATCTACTGCTGATTGCGTTTTCTATAACACGGAATAGGTATTATAGACTATGTACATATAGACATATAGACATTTATGAGTATTTTGACAAACACCCAATCTTATGCAGATATTAACCACCATTAGTACACAAAGTTTGACGTTTACGTTTAATTTCTAACTAATCATTTTTAACTAATTCATTTAACTATATTTTATTATTTTGTCCATTATATTCAATTATTAGGTAGGTAGGTACTTATAGCAACTTTTTTATCCTCCGCAGAAACCACCCTAGATACGCCACTGCCAAACCGTTCATAGCAATGACTTCTGATAGGTCGTCTCCAAATCTAAACTCTGTGTCTAAACAACGTATCCAATTTGCATTGCAAACAATCCACCATTCAGAATGAAACGTTACAAAAACATTTTTGGTTACATTAGAGCCTTACAAATACGATGCTACGTATTTCAAGTTTATATCAGAACATGTATCTGAATTAAAAGAATAACAAAAGAGCTGTAGCTAAGGGTACAACCGCTATACCCATGCATCTGGATATAAATCTCGGTTACACAAACTTATGTCACCTGAGACCGGCTATTTCTTTTCTCTTTGTCTTGAGATTTTCTTTTATATTATAAGCGGTAGGTAGTCTAGCCGCGACTGGGGGAGTTCAATTTGAGCAGATTAAGATTAGTAATACCGCGGAAACGATCCATTTTTTCAAACAAACAAACAAACAAACGGTATACAAACGGAAAACAACAAAGTAAAAATGTCTTTTAGTTTCCAGAAAATTAAAAACTAGTTGATTGATTCATGTATTAAGTAGGCATACATCATACAAGCTCATTAGAGGCAATATTAGGGAAGTATGGACCTAGGCACAGATTTATTTCGTCTGTGACCTAGATAAGTATGCTAAATTTTCCAAAATTAGTGTATATACCTAAGCAAAGTTTACAGAGTATATATCAGTTGTGTCACGGGCGGTAGAACTGTTTGTACTACAAACAATTCTACTAACTTTGTAGTCCCTTTGAACTTCGCACGTCTAAGCGATGCCGACTCATAAATCATAGCGCGGCCATTTGGCGACACATACGGGGCCTGTCTCAGTTTTCCACCAGGTGGAACCTTCGGTTTCAATACCAAGGTTGTTTCGTATACGCACAACAAAAAGGAAATTTTATGAAAGTTATAACAAATTTTGTTGTTATTCCGGTTAATAGACGGGATTTTTGTAAACGGTTTTATTTAGCTTGACTTAAATTTGTTTGTTTATGTTTGTTTCAAATCTTCCAACAGCTTTTTCAACTACTTCCCCATAGCTAGAGACTTGAAATTTGGTAGATGTGTATTGTTCCAGTGACAATTGAATTTAATATTTTTTTATTACAAAAAATAAAATTATATGCCGGATTCAAAATGGCGGACTTTCCTATTTATAAACCGATTTGTCTCAAACTTTACGGTGTTTAAGGTCGCTGTTGCAAGATTTGACATAATATTATTTATAAACAAACACAAATATACGAAGTCAAGCTAAATGTGTGTATATATATATATATATATATATATATATATATATATATATATATATATATATATATATATATATATATATATATATATATATATATATATATATATATATATATATATATATATATATATATATATATATATTGATTGAGTTTATCGTAAAATATAATAACTAAAACAAATGTAAGCTCACTTAGCTTCATGTAACCATATCTACTGAACAATATACCGTAGGAATGTTAATACAATTTAATCTCGCTTCACGTTTCTGGTCCACGCCGTACAAATCACCACTAACTGTTCCCAGCGAGAACCTGGCGCACTATGTAGGTATGCGCAGGCATCCTGGTCTTCCACGGGCGGTCTGCGAGGAAGGGGAAAGCAGAAGTGGCACGCAATGCCTGTGACACAGCTGATACATATTCTGTAAACTTTGATATAAGTAACTATTAACTATGTAATTAGATGATTGATAGGTTTGTAGATAAGTACCTATACCTTCTTATATGTAATACAATTGTAATACATACCTACATAGAAAGGTAAATATATTTGTCTATTAATAACTAGGTAGGTATCTATTAAGTATACATTTATTTTATTTTATATTTAATGTGCATTTTATAAAACGATTACCTATACCTACCTATTTCACTTAATCTATACCTATACCATAGATATCTATACTTATACCACATATTAGGTATCTTATACCACCTCAGCTTGAATCAGCCAATATGTAGGTTAGCTATATACCTATGATTTTAAAGAAGTTTACGTTTACCAAAATATACACCTTATAAAAATGGGTAGGTATAATATTGGTAGATATTATAAGCATATAGATATACCTATATCCTTCTTCACTATTTTAAAAATTTCTAATAGACAGTTAACTAATAGCCGGTTTTGTTTGTATTACACATCTGTGACTTTATTTAGAATAGGGATAGAATATAATAGGGAATTTGCCTAATATTTTAAAAATAAAAATAATACTAAGAAACAAGGCGTAACGTTGTAATAAAACGTGTACCTCACAAAAAAACAAGATTTATAATTCCGCGCGATCAGTATGAAGTATCTAAACAGCGATAATATTGAAGCGGCCCGAAACCCCGAAACGACCTGTGACGTCACCACCTACAATATTCTATGAAATCATGCTGCACTATGACCTATGAAAGATGAACTAAGAAATCAAGCGGTAGAAACAGTGCTGTGATCGTCTCTTGTAAATTGTAGGATGTGGCGTCACTACTTTGAACCTCTTTGAAACGGGTCGCTCGCGCGCGAAACTTTAATAATTTATAACAAATTTATTATTGGCAATTGAGGCGTCATAGGTATGTTGCATATCTTAATTTTGAGTATGGTAGAACACTTTTATGCAATAAAAAAATGTGAAAGTTGCCTATTAATATTTGAAAATTTAACATGAGGTTAACCTACTATCAAAGTTCACAGAACAAATTTATTCTGTAAATTTCACTACGATTCAAGACGTTATTTTTAAAATCCACTTTGCGCCATCTCGGGATCGGTAGAATAGTTATTAACTCATATTTTTTTTGGAATTCTCCTGTACCTATGGTCTCTGCCTGCAACTGCTTACCAAGCGTTGTGTATATTTAGTTTATGCGTTGTACCACAGACTTATTCACTAAAGAAGGTCTCTTCCTGTGGTCTCTCGTCACTCTCTATGCGTCACTCCGGTCACTCTTCGTTGTCGAATCAGTCAAATTACATGAGCGTTTCTTGTGTGCTTTTGCCGACTCATCGGTTTCAGCTGAAGCTGACAACTCAGTCTTTTCATGATTTTTTCTTATTTCTCTGGTGACAACCAGTGACAACTGACCACCTGACAACCCGTCGGTGTCTGTTTCTTAAATGTTATGTTAGGTCTACGTCTCATTTTACGAAGGTACCAAAGTGTTGTGTTTGAAACTTGAAACAGTGTCCCTTAAATTCTAGTTATGGTAGTATTAACGTGACTGATCTTACACAGGAATGTTCATATTAGTGACTATGAAAAATAGTCGCAACAAACACTTAAAACCATGAGAATACCAAAATTAACTATAGTAATATTTGCATCAATGGTATTATTTTCGATATTCTTCACGAATGTAGTAAATTTATTAAGCACGGATGCGCTAATACATTCTAAGAAATACACCAAAGACAACTATGTTAAAATAACTGACACCTCAGATAATTTACTATGGTTTTTACAGGTAAGATTACAGCAATCAAATGTTTGGGAAACTTATAATAACTACGCAATCTTTCTTGCAGATATCAGACATACATATAAGTATATTCAGGGATCCTATGCGGATAACGGAATTCAAAGAATTCTGTGACTACACTGTTGGCGTTATGAAGCCAAAAGTAGTTTTAGCATCCGGAGACTTAACAGATGCTAAAACAAAGGATGCAATCGGTTCTGAGCAGTTTGAGGGAGAGTGGAGGTATTACCGTGATATACTTAATGAATCTCGGATCAAGGAGAAAACACTGTGGTTAGATATCAGGGGGAATCATGGTAAAAAATTACCATCAAGCACTTGTTACCAATTGATGTATTATCCTTTATTTTAGATAATTTTAATGTGGCTGATGCAAGATCAAAGCAGAATTTTTTCACAAATTATTCAGTTCAAGGAAAGCATAACCCCAGATCCTACATGTATCAGATACAAAGGGGAAGAAATTTGTATTCTTTTATTGGCATAGATGCCTGCTTAGAACCAGGTATGATGACTGCAAATTTGCGAATTTGAACACATTTTTCCTAGAGTTTGGCACTATTTTTTATACTGAATACTGACCTCATCGTAAGCTTCATTTAACATTATACAAAGACAATATAACTGCTGTTCTGATTCTAAAAATAAACACATTGCAAATTTTCTACCCTGTTAATACTGGATATAACTGAAATATCCAGATATACCTGAATAGCTTAGGAGTTTTAGAGACAATTTGTATTGCAATTTGTACATATAATGTATTTATTTAAGGGCCTAGAAGACCGTTTAATTTTGTTGGAATGCTAGATGATTTAGAGGTAAGAGAGATAAACTCGCTTATTAAAAAGACCGAGGCAAGTGGAAGCAATTACACGATATGGTTTGGACATTTCCCTACATCTTGCATCTTAGCTCCTGGGCCTGAGACTATTAGAGATTTAATAGGTAAACACAAAGAAGGTTTAGTTTATGTCTGCGGACATCTGCATAAGCTAGGCGGCCTTGTACCAAAAATGTATACTCTACAGAGGGCAGGGTTTCTGGAGTTAGAATTAGGAGACTGGAAAGATAATAGAATGTATGTGAATAAATAATTTTAAAATTCAAAATTACTGTGATTATCTTTCAGGTACCGTTTATTAGCGATAGATCACGGTATGTTTTCGTTCATAGACGTGCAACATAGAGACTGGCCCGTAGCTTTAATAACAAACCCAAAACATGCTTTATTCCTAAATCCAACCAAGGAAAACGTGAACAGTATAATTAATTCTACACACATAAGGTAAATAAATCCTGACATAAATACCTATTCTTTATACACAATGTTTCTGTGTGCAGAAAATATTCTAACAATAATTTTTTATAAGAATTTTAGCCTTTTCCCTATCGAATATTGTGATAGTAAAAGTAAAGATTGACGACGAAGAGTGGATTAATTGTAAGAAAGTTAAAGGACCACTGTACGTTGCCCTTTGGGACCCGAAGAAGTACTTAAGTGGCATTCACAGAATAGAGGTAACACGCTATATAGGTCCGTTAGTTCAGAGTAGTCTCAATTCTGTTTTAGGTTTATGTTGAGGATGCTCATGGTAGGATGAAATCCGAATACCAGCCTTTTTCCTTGGATGGCACTCAATTGTCCTTTGGCATTTTGTCGAGGTTAGCTCTTATGACAGATGCAAGTTCGATGGTGAGTGTTTGAAACGTAGATATATGTGGGGAGAGTACATTTTTTATTTTAGTTTCAGGTGTTCTTTTTCTCAATGCTTATTATATCCGTTCTGCCACTGTGTGTAGTCAGATATGCCCATACATTGGTAAAAAGTAAGTACCCGTACATCATACAAAGTTTAAATAGTTTTTGACGGAACACTGTGCCGACAGCATAGAAACCGATTCCAACGTTGATACTACTGCGGCACATACTGTCACAACTGTGACACTATAGCGGGATTCATGTTTTTATCAACATTCGACTTAATTCGTATTGCGTTCGAGTCGTTTTAAATGTTATTTCGATGCTTTCACGTCTTTTAATTTCTCTCTGTTAATTTGTATATTTTGGCATTCCTTGTAATGTAATAATCTAAGCTAACGTCAAATCTAAGCTAACATCTACTTGTTCTCCTAAGTTAAGCTAGACAAAATATTCTATGGCATTCTATTTTACGCATAAGATGAGCTTTCTGTGCTAACACACCCATTTCTCAATATTTATTCGAATTCTGATATTCTTTCTATTACTATTTAGCATTTATTATGCTAAATTTACCTCTTTTAATGGGGAAAATGCTTGGCTCTACCTTTCGTCCAATCCTCCGTCGTCTGCGACAGATCAATACCCCTAAATTTAATAAACCCCCAAGGGACAAATTACTTTTAAAGAGCAATAAAGCAATTTGTATCAAATAAAACATCATTCTATGTATAAAACCTATATATGGACCTCTTAAAGCGAAACTTAAGGTTTCTCACCTATACTGACATATAATGCTATTGGTTGTTGCCTTAATAATTAACAGTTACTACTTCAGTCAAATGGAAACGAGCTTCCGGCTCTAGTCTCTTAGCTAGTAATGGTGTTCCACCCATGGTGCTTTTAGTAATACAATGATTTTTAGCACTTCACCGACTAAACTTTATATTTACGTTCCCTACTGTGACCTTCGCACTATTTTAATCTCAACCTAGCCTCTAGTCTAGATCTATGAAAATACTTTTAGCTAAATGTGGTTAGAAGTGTTTTATCGTTTAGTCGTAAATTCTATCAGTAATCTGACGACTCTTAGCACTTAATTTCGCTAATAACGTGTATTGATATTTATGTGACTTGTATGTGGACTTATGTAGATAGCTACGAATAATTGGGTTACAGACACCTTAATTGTATAAAAATTCAATCCAGGAGTTTACAATACTTATCTAGGAATATAATTATGTAGACAGTACTTTTGACCTATGTGATAATTTTTAAAAGAATATGTGGATCTGCAATTCATTTAACGCCACTTGGCAAGTATAACTTTTTCAAGAAATATTGATATATTTATAGGTGGCAGAATAGTCAAACCGAGAATTAGAAGAAACTGCTGCAACACGTGGTTAAGAAAAATTTGGATTCTCTCTACAATTGACGGCATATTTTGGCCTATGATACTGTACCCATTGTATCTTACATTCGGGCCTTGGTCTATAGGCTACCTGGTTGAAGACCACATCGGGACCATTTTCGCGTGGGGTATCTTCGTAAACGGCGCGTTTTTGCCAGGGTCTTTCACATATGCATACGGATTCATTCAGGTTAGTTTTAATATACTAGCATTCTAGAAGCTGTCAAATAGTTTCAAACACTTCTAAAATTATGAATATCTTCCAGCTCTTCACTTTTCAATTACCGCTGACTCTCATAATGGCAAACGTGGTTGATCATAGGTAAGTACAAAGAAAATTGCAGCTTTTCTGTAGTCATATTTTCTTAGATTTCAGGAGATAATGTTGAAGCCAGGAAAAAGGGTTCCCATACGGCAAAAAATTTGTCTACATTTACCATTTCTCATAGTATTCACCATGCAAGTGACGATGGCATATCTATTTTGGTTGGCCTACGGTACCATGGCCTTCATTTTAGGGCCCTTGAGGACTTGGTCTTTGGTTTTAGCCGGGATTTTATATTTCCAGGCAGTAAATTTGACAGAAAATAACACAAGGTCTGTAAATAAATATGTCGTGTTAATCTATCAGAAGTATTACTTGATGCTAATTTTTTAGGAAAGCGGCAGATATTTGGCATGTATCATCTACTACGACTCACGAGCAAGACGATTTGAACCTGTCTCCCATTGAAAAGGGCAATTAGCTGGCCATCCTTTCCATTCTTGACTGATTATCGTAAAAATTACGGTATTGTTGTTATGTTCCTATTTTCCTTCATATGATGTACTAAGACTTTTTATTGTCTATCCAGTGATAAATTAAAGATATTTATGTGATTTTAATTTACGTTCAATTATACAGCTCAGTTCGGAATATTTTCTTACTGATCACAAAATAAAATAAAAATTTTAAAAAATTTCTTGGTTGAACGAATGCAAATGTCTCTTTAAGTTTACTACTTCAACAAACTGCCAACAAACAGCAAATGCTGATATTAAATATCAATATTAAAGAGCCACGGAAACTGTTCTAATTTGTTCGCTTAGCAGAAATATAGACCAGGGTCGATAATTTTTGAAACCAAAAAAAATAATAGTAGCATGAAACCCATTGGAAAAGGAAGAGAATATAACAAAAATTAAAGGAAAAAGAATTTACGGGCGATCTGAGGTCGGGAAGTGGAGGGGGTGTTTTTAAGGGTAAAAAACGGTTTATCTCAAGTTCCGGCAGAACTACAAGTCCTATGGAACAAAGTTAAATGGCAAAGTTGTAGGTAATAAAAAGATATACAACTTTTGTATTTACACTTTTTTCACATAACCTCAAAATTTATGTGAAAAATTCAATTAACCAAGTGTTTTTGGTTTATTATTTTTCTTTTACAAAAAAAAATGTTTTTTTAGAAGTTTAGTGAAAACTTACCTAGTTATGTCCCAAACACATTGTAATTTTTTTGATTTAAAAATATTTATTTTTTACCTTATTTTGACTTAATATCGAAAAGGCACCCTAATTTTCAATCAACAATTCTCGCGTCAAAATATCTGCTTTTATTTCAAAGTCGGTGGGCTTTTTGTTCGTTGAAATCTCTACTTTCTGATGGTGTAAAAAAAAATACATTACTATGGTAAATGTTCTCAGAAAATGCAAAGAAACGAAAAGAAAGATCTTTTTATTACCTACAACTTTTTTTTAACATTTAACTTTTTCCCATAGGACTTGTAGTTTTGCCGGAAATCCAGAAAATCCGTTTGTTTTCCTTAAAAACTCACCCCCCTTCCACTTCCCGACCTCAGATCGCCCGTAAATTATTTTTCCTTTAATTTTTGTTATATTCTCTTCCTTTTCCAATGGATTGAATCCTACTATTATTTTTTTTACTTTTTACCATTTTCAAAGGCTTCAGCCCTGGTCTACTATGCTTTATGTTGAAAATAAAGCTTATTTTAATCATACAGGCCATATAACACTTATTACAACATCACGCTAACAATTTATTATGTAAAAGTGAAACTTATTCTTATTCCATTTATGTTTTTGTCATTACAAAACGTAAGTAATAATTTAATTTTAAAAAACAAAACACAGACGTGACAAATTGAATAATAACTAAACCAAATACCGGGTTTGTTTTCCATCGAATTACTTCGGTTGTCAGTCAGTAATGCCGTAAGCAGCGAGTGAATGAGGTACGTAGGTCTACGTTTCTTTGCAAAGTCAAATACATCGCGTAAATATTTCATTTATGTTCACGTATTGTTTGTTTTATAGAAAATATAAAAATTTGGAAACTAAAAAAGTTCATTAAAAGTCTAGGTATAAAGTTTTAATGCAACAAATGCTCAAATAGACCATTTTTTTAAACAGCCCTAACTGTTGATCGCCTAAAATCTGCTGTTTATAACGGTGTAATTCAAATTGTTTAAAGGTCTTATGAATCATTGACAGCGCTGGTACCGGCCGACCGGCAAATGCTTCATTAAAAAAAAACTTTTCTGTCGTTAGTTAGTTAGTCATTTTAAAGAATCATAATGCAGCTGAAATTACCTGTCAACTCCCACATAACACTTTGCTGGTTGCTTTTAACAGGCAGAGGGCTAGACAATAGTGTGATAGGTTAGCACTTGCTCATTACATATAGTTTATATCCGTTGGAATCAGTCAATTCGCCTGGTAGTCACCTATGATGGGAGACATTTTGCGCTGTCTGTATACTCAAAGTGGACTATAATTTGTACATAGACATATATCTGGAAATAAATGCACCGAATTTGAGGATGTCATGTTTTAAACTTAGCAGAACTATGAAGTTCAAAAATAATTTCTTCCGCTAATACTCTCTAATAGCGTCTTATTTCATTTGCATAGGATTTATTATAACATAGGAACTGGATACCCACGATGTTTTGCAAATTATTTTTCAGTGAAAATAATTATTGATAAGACATAATGGGTGGTGGAATGCATTTAGAATATTGCATTACAAGTTATTCGCTTGCTTAATATGATTGGAGTAAATGGGATTTACTAATTATGTATTATCCTATACTACAGATTAATCTTAGGTAGTCTAGCCTATGCTAAGATGTACTGAGTATCATTAGTTGTAATAATGTCTTCGTTAGTATATCTTTCTGAAAAGATCTTAAAATATAGCAAACAGTAAGAACTGGATTGCCCGAGCAAATATGCAGATACACTCGCGAGCAGTTAACAGTAAACAACTCATAAATATTTTTTGTTATTTTAGCATCATGTAATTGTGACTCTTGACAGTACAAAGACATGAATTTCTTGTCAATATGACAAAATTTTGAGGTCTAGATTAAAATTTGGTATTACATAAAAATATTCGAATAAAGCGGTAACAGGGTGTATTTCTTATTTTTAAAATCAATATCTAATCGGTGCTCTATTGCTAGCAATGACTGCTTCCATATTTTTCCAAACGTTCTCAACGCCCAACAAAGTTCTTTCTCATTCCCTGTTTTCTGAGGGGAAATTTCTGACATGAATTTGACATAATATGTTGCAGCCTGACACCTGCACTAGTCGCGCTTATCCATGCCCACATATTAATAGAAAAACACCTGCTGCTATTAACTGGCGTGGTATGTCATTCCTCATACCGCGATACACACAAAGTCCCCAATATCAGTTAATTATATCAGTTATTTGCAATACGTGTCTTTTCTGCATCTCCGCAAATTTAACAGGATGTCACTTTTGACATATCTAATTAATAAATTCACAGGCATCTTATCTACACATTACTTCAAAAATTTAAAGCCACAATTAAGTACCTGTGGTAAATAAAATCGTCTACTTGCAACTGCTCGCCACTATACCACACACCGCAAATGATACCAAGGATTGTTCAATTGTTTCAAGAGTGTAGGCTCGGTTAATTCAGAGATCATTTGTGTTCTGCTGTATATAAAAAATACTTATATAAATCCAACTCCACATTTTTGTCAAATAGAAAGTGGACATAGACATTTACAATAGACACAAAACAATTTAATATAGATTATGATAGACTGTATAGACTAAAATATTTTTATATAGTAGGATATTTTTTTGTGATTCCACTGTATTTGTTCATAGCGTTATATATATATATATATATATATCGATGTTAAATATATTCAAGACATGTTAAGCCAACATTATTTTTTAAATTGTGTACGCATATACTGTGTTGCTAAGTATTTCATGTGATATTTATACTGTAATTCTAAGCAATATTGAAACTGTTTGCTTCTTTTTTTAAAGTTCTCAGTGTGAATGTGGGAATATTTTCTGTCATATCTTACATTTTCCCTCAAAAACGATTAATCGTTGGTACCTCAAATGTGACTTAACACATTATTATTGCAATAAAATTACATTACGCTAAACTATACAAGACTATAAAGAGTTGACTGAACGTTGCTTCAATTTCGTTGTAGTTAGGTATTAGCTGTCAAATAGGTAGGAAGTTGAGACATATTTTTCTACATGCCATTAAATCAAATATTCAGGTGACTGATTAAGTATCTCATATATCTATCTATCAAATCAGGTAAAATTAATGGATATATTTTATTATCTTGAGCACTTGTAAGTCTTCTATTTTTATTTATGCGTATAAAGATGTTAGTAGTCGAAATGCAAAAATTATGCATTTTTAAGTAAGGCTAGTAATAAGGTAGGAACTAATTTAGTCAATCGTCATATTATTACACTAATTCCTCATCATATTATGTTCACATCAGAATTGTATTTTCTTCTTTTGTAGATTTATAGTGAATAAAATGCATATATTGATGTTTTCATAGTAGACCGGGAGTAGTGACAGATTTTCAGACGTGATTTTACCCAGTATGCCTTTTGGAGGGTATTATGATATGCATATTCTGATGATAAAAATGAAAAATTTAAAAATCATCCCAGGGATTTCATATATAAACGTTAGTTAACATTTTTTGTTTGCAAATTAATCATTTGTAAGTGTAATCGACAAGGTACGATAATCGATATGATATGGTTTCAAAGTCAGAGGCTGCCATTAAGTATACATGGTGTGCTAGGATAATATATGAACAAACTATATGAAGTTCTCGGGATGATTCCTTAATTTATCATTTATTCATCAGAGTATGCATAATATGATAATACCCTCCAAAAGGCATACTGGGTAAAATCACGTCTGAAAATCTGTCACTACCTCACGGTCTATAGGAAGTGTGTTGCACAATTTTCTTTGCATCTTTGTACTAAAATTTATTGTGAAGTTTTAATATTTTATATGTTATTACTATAAATTTATTTGTGATTTATTTATTTCTGAATATGTAACAGACAAGAATGTAACTCAAATAACTATTTATCTGGTCTATAATCCGTGTTGAAGGGTAAAGTGAATTATTCTATAAATTTCTGTGATATAATACTGTCTATATATATTTATAAATTATTTGAGTTTATATTCTTGGCCTTTATACTCATTATTTTTATATTTATTTGAACTTGTAACTTATATTTTACAACTAGATATATTAATAAAATTACACTTCAAATATGTTTTCTTATGTATTATATATATTATACAGTAGTGTAAACTCATGATTATCCAAGACGGTTGGGTCACACCTGTTTCAGATAACCGAAATTTCGGCTAAAGCGGAGATTTAAATTTCTCAATTTGCTTCGGAACATGCGTAATTCGGATGAAGCGGTTACGGGTAACCGAGAGTCTACTGTACATTTTTGTTAAAGATGGGCAAATAATATGGGCCCTGCCTGGCCTCTCTTACTGCGAATGGAGGTTGAGGTATAACCGATTAAATTCTTGAGTGATTTTAGTTACGGATTTTGACGGCTCGTGAACAGAAATCCTGTTGTAAAAGTGACGGCTGATCATGTGAAACACTTTCACAAAAAAATTTTGAGTATAAATAAATAAATAAATCATTTTCATCTTGATTGTACATTTACATCTTTTAGTGTATGACAGTTTCAATATGGAATGGTGATTACAAGAAAGACTTGTGAGAGGCCAATTTCATTATTAAATGTAAATTAAACTACAAAAATAAAAGGCAAAGTATAACAGAAATATCAAAAAATTATGGTACCTACCTACCTACTTGGAGTTTGAATGGTTGTGTGGTAGTTTTTTTAAATGAACTTTTCTGTACCCTGTTTAATTTTATTGATCTTTAATCAGGTAAAAATTAAGAATACTGTTAAGGATGCATTACCAGACATTCTAGGCTGTACATTAAACATTTTAACGAAATACGTTTAAATGTTTGATGTAAACGAAAATGTACAACTGAACAGAATACTTTTCCTAAAGTACCTAGCTTGTTTGCTTGTTAAGTGCAATCAATAAATTATTCATAATTACAGCAAAAATAAAGTAAAGCAAAACTTCTCCGATAAATCATAACGTAACAATCTTCAATTAAAACATTAAAAAATCATAAAAGAAAAGCCCTACTAAATACGAGGCGGCAGCTTTTAATCAACCAATAGAATTCTGTCACACCGTGACAACTACAATGTTATTAATCAGTATGCGTATGCAACACTTTATACACGCAGTTGTACACCCTGTTGCTGCACAGCTTTGAGTTTGACATTACAGCAAATTGAGCGAATTACCATAACCTCAACCTTGTTTTTAGTATAGTTGTCTGGTACTGCTATAGTGTCATTGTCCAAAGTATAGCCAAAGGAATTTATAATTGTAATTAATAAAGAAATAGGTAAAATTTGTAAAATGAGACGACGTGCTGGGTTAGGTGCTATACAAAAACAGAAGTTAGAGCAAGAAAAGTACAGAGATAAGGGTAATGAGATACAAGAAAACCAATTTGAGCAAATGACTAAACAGTTGGAGGTGTTTAAAGTGAACTTGGAAGAATTTGCATCGAAACACAAAAATGAAATACGAAAGAACCCAGAGTTTAGGAGACAGTTCCAAGTATGTTGTAGAAAATAATCTTACAACTGTTGTCAGCACATTTATATCTGTGATCTACTTCATGAAATTCAAGTTGTGAATTATACTCTTAAAATGAATAATTTTTATTCTAGGACATGTGTGCAAGTATAGGGGTTGATCCATTATCTTCTGGTAAAGGATTTTGGTCGGTTTTAGGAATTGGTGATTTTTACTATGAACTAGCAGTTCAAATAGTAGAAGTCTGTCTAGGTAATAAATACAGGAATATATATTAGGGATTAAATTAAGGATATCAGATATACACATATTAAGAGTACATTGATCTCGAATATTAGACTTACCTTCACTGGAAGATTATAATATTAGAGAAAGTCGAACGACAGTATGAGCACTTGTAGAGCTGACCTTGTAGTATGCATAACCAAAGTGTTCGTAAATAGTAAATAAACAACTGACATTCTGTCTGTAAATCAGTAATTTAGTTAACGAGATCATAAAATTTTATTGTAAATATAATTTGCCTGTTTAAAAATATTTTTAGCCACAAATTATAAAAATGGTGGACTCATTGGCTTGGACGAATTAAGAATGAGGTTAATAAAAGCAAGAGGGCAGAGGAAGGAGCACCAGGACATATCCCAAGACGACTTGATTAGGGCAGCACAGAAATTAAAAATATTTGGTAGTGGTTTTAATGTAATACCTATGGGCAAAGGCAAGGTTAGGGAATTTTCTTGCTCTGTTTGTACCACAAAGTGAGTTTTCACTATTTTTAGCATATGGTTCAGTCGATTCCTGGCGAACTGAGTATGGACCATTCGGCTATTTTGCAGCAAGCTGAAAAAAACCAAGGATTTGTTTCGAGTTCCTATCTCAGAAGGGAATTAAACTGGGAAATAGAGAGAAGTCAGAAGGCCTTAGATCATATGATAAACCAAGGATTAGCCTGGGTTGACCTCCAAAATCCGGGAGAAAAACACTATTACTTTCCTAGTCTGTTCACTGCTTGTGTTAATGCTACTAGCTAACTCGTTCGCTCAAACATTCAAGTAATATATTTTGTACAATAGTTTTAATTTTAAGTAATATATTTTTAACTAATATCTGTTTACTATATTGGGGAAGTACCTATACTATTGCAGCTGTAAATAGATGTAAACTCTGTTTTAAACCAATACTTAAAATTTTGTTTTTCAGTGCCATGAATGGTCAGCCACCTTTTGTAAAGATTTGATCGGTACAGACATTTTTATATAGACGCTCTTATTTCTTGCGTAAATAATTTAAATATGTGCAATATGATTATTTTTTGTATTATTTACATTAGCATATATAAAGTAAAACGTATAACATACTATATTTTTTTAAAGTTTATCATCTTAACCTTTTAGATAATTTTTGTCTGTAAATAAACTCAACGCGTATTAATTTCCATTTTATCACAGAAGTGAGAGGTGTTTATGTAGTTTTTAAATAATATGAGTTGTGCTTTACCCTGAAAATATTGAGAAAGACAATGGTAAGTAGATATTTTATATTTCTATAGAAGAATATTTTCGTGCAGTAAATTAATATATAGAAAACGGTGTTATGTGTTGACTATAAAATATTATAAGGCATTATAATGTTGATAACTGTTTTTAGGAAAACCATAAATTATGGGGCGGCAGATTTTCAGAGGCCACGAGACAGGCCACCAACTTAGAGAAACTGAACTGTTCAATTACCTTGGACAAGCGTATGTTTGCAGAGGACATACAAGGTAGCAAGGCGTATGCCAAAGCCCTTAAAAACATCGATTTGCTTGCCGCAGAAGAGGTCGATGCCATCTGCGATGGGCTGGACATCATAAGGAAGGAATGGGGAGAGGGAATTTTTGAAATTAAATATAGTGATGAAGACATACATACCGCTAATGAGCGGCGGCTAAAAGTAAATATTACATACCTTAATAATTTAATTGACTTGTAGTCTAGTCTTCATATTTTTAGGAGTTAATAGGAGCCCCAGCTGCAAAATTACACACGGGGAGAAGCAGGAATGACCAAGTTGTAACCGATATGAAGCTTTGGTTAAAATTCAACTTAACCAAAGTAGAGGATAATTTGAGATATTTAGTATCTGTTATAGTGACTCGGGCATCGCATGAAATTGACATTGTTATGCCCGGCTACACTCATTTACAAAGAGCACAACCTGTCAGATGGAGCCACTACCTCCTAAGGTTTGCATACCTTCAATCTGATGAATGATTATAATAATCAGGATATTGTTTCAGTCATGCTTGGAATTTGAAGACGGATAGTGACAAGTTGCAGGAAATTTTAAAGCACATCAATGTAATGCCTTTAGGGAGCGGAGCCTTGGCAGGAAATCCGTTTAATATTGATAGAATTAGCTTGGCTGCCTCTTTAAACTTTAGCGAAGTTACTCAAAACAGTATGCAGGCTGTCGGTGATAGAGATTTCATAGGTGAAGTGTAGTACCTACAAGAAACATTAAAAATTACCTTATATTTTTACAGCTGAGTTTCTATTTTGGGCGTCCATGGTTGGCATTCACCTAAGCAGATTGGCTGAAGATTTGATCATTTACAGCTCCAAGGAGTTTGAATTTGTCACTATTGACGATTCTTACTCAACCGGAAGCAGTCTAATGCCTCAGAAGAGAAACCCTGACAGTTTGGAGCTGATTAGAGCTGTTGGTGGAAGCTTATTTGGACAGGTAAGTTACCAAAATCATAAAATATCTTTACACATCAGACTGTGAAGTGTTGCAGTTTTGTAATGGTGCTGAAGAGCCTGCCATCTACCTACAATAAAGATCTGCAAAGCGACAAGGAAGCCATGTTTACTACTTTCGATAAACTGATGTCCATTTTAGACATAGCAGCTGGTACTGTAAAAACTTTGAAAGTGAATCAGAAGAAGTGTAAAGCGGCACTTAGTTTTGAAATGTTGGCCACAGATGTGGCCTATTATTTAGTAAGGAAAGGGGTTCCTTTTCGAGAGGCTCACCATTTAGCTGGGCAAGTGGTTAGTGCAGCTGAAGAGAAAGAAGTCAATATTTGCGATTTAACACTGGAGGAACTGAAGTGTATAAGGTTAGTAACGATTAACTTTGTTAGCCCCCTTACATTCAATCATTTCCTTTCAGTTCTCAGTTTGGGGTCGACATTGGTAGGGTATGGAATTATGAGAATAGTATTGAACAATACTTAGCTATTGGAGGCACTTCAAAATCCAGTGTTACCAACCAAATTGATAAATTGCAATTTTGGTTGGGCAAAAAATATTCCTAGGACTACTTTTTGCAAATAATATTTCTTTAACAAAATCTTTATTTATATTTTTATCCTGCTTCTTTTAGGAAATGTGATATTTTCATTAATAAATATCCGAATTACAATGTTTGTTTGAATGAAATTTCCCCACCATGATTCTCCAGATATCATATTTTTTATATTTATGTAATAATACATAATTAATGTATGTATAATTGTATGTATATCTCAATATAAAATACTATATTTTGAGAATGTTTAAAGTAAACTCAAAATATCAGTGACAAGACAAAATTAGGATAGAATGGATAGATGTTTTCTACATCATTGTGACTGATTTCTAGTGTATGTAGGTATGTATGCCAGATTTATTGAGTATGATTTGTTTGATTTCTTATAAGTACCTACCACAGACTTACAAGACACACACACAAACTAATAGCCCAGACACATTAGATTAAATTTCAACAAAACTGATAAATAAATAACATAAATCTAAAAATGGGTAATAATATTCTATTTAGTGTACTGAACAACATATAGGTACCAAAAGTCCTAAGCCGGCTTCATGATGAAAAAATGCATAGGCGGGTATTAGACCAGGAGTTCTATAGGTTTTAACCCGGAAAAAATTATTGTAAAGCTAAATAAATTAATCAATCCCAACAGAAACGAGTGCTTTTACTGTAAATTGAACTGTTTTATAGGATTTGTTAGCTGTTTTTTATTTTTGTTATTTTCTTCCTGGCGACTCCATAATAAGTAAATTATTTATGTGTACTTTACTTTGGATTTTTCTAATTTCATGACAGTTACTACAAACTACACAGTTGTTTTTAGGTTATGTTCACCCAATCACTCATTTACAGAGTAGTACATGGGGAAGAGGGCCTCCGTGGAATTCGGCGGATCTATAAAACGTCGTCCCCGTAAACGCTCGTTTGGGGATCAGGCCTTATTTGCCGCACGCAATATCAAAATTAGTTCACTTAGCAGTCGCTTTGTTGAAAATCCACAACTGATGTCAAACCAGAGAACACTACGCACCAACGAGAAACGACAGTATTGTCGGCTTCTTTGAAGTTTCGTGGTCATTTAAAGATTCGATCGTAATGAAGTAAACAACCGTTTACACTGAGAGAACTATATATTTGTATAGATGTGATGGACACTGAACGAACTGGGTGATAATGTAACATTGTTTGTGTACAAGAGAATGGCCAGAGGCGGCAGCTAACACATATTATCATAAATAATATATATAATAACATATTACCTATATATGCTGATTTTATCTCAACACTCCTAACCTAATAGTGACCAACTATAGTATTGTCAATGACAATAACACAACCTAGTTCGCGCATGCCCGTGAGGAAAATGTTAACGCGGGAAGCTGTTTTGTCGCTTCTCGTTGGTTGTGTTCTCTGGTCAAAGTGATCATCAGGAAACTAATATGGCTGATGGGAATGTTTGTACTTTGTCGGCCGCAATCAGCTAAATTTGTAGATTGCATCCTAAAATTACATAATTTAGCTAATTTAAAAGAGTTAAATACGTTAACTAGGAGCAACCTTTACTTTATCATTTTTACCTTTACTTTATCAATTTGCAAGCTATCGCCCTTATTTATAGTAAAATCAGTTGAAAGTTCAGGGACATTCATAATGATTAAAATCAGCAATACTAAAGAAATAAGTAAATAAAAATCGGTATATTATTTATGTTTTTCAATTTTATTTCCTGGGTTAGAATTATTACAATAAGGTATTAAAATATCCTAAAATACCGTTTTGTACATATTTGCCACAATCATAATTGCACTGACCTGGATTGTATCATTATTAAATCACTATAATAAAATATCCTAAACTAAGTAATGTCACCAATACCCACAGCCATATTACTAATTTTATTAACATCTTTCGACAGCAACTGAATGAACACCTTATATTGTTCAACTTTAGCGTTACATTCTTTTAACTTTTGTTTCAACTTCCCATTTTCCTTTCTTAAACTGTGTATTTCAACTTTCAAGTCCGATATTAATTTCTCCAAATTTTCAGTTATCTCCTTGGTCTCGGAGATCCACCGTTTGTTCACCTCCGTTTTGGATTCCAACTCTGCTTGTAGGTCCCTTATGTTTTTACTATAAATACAGTTAATTTCGCTGATTTTCTCCTCGTAGGACTGCCGTATCAACCTAAAAATCCACCAATCTGTAACCAGTATCAACAATATAAAAAATAATTACCTACATATTTCGATCATTAAGGACAGTATTTTTGAAGTTGTGGTACAGCTGCTATATATTGTACTAACCTTTCTTGGTATTTTTTCTGAGTGTGATATTCCCTCTCCATAGTGTCCAGTTTATCGTTGGCACCTGTATTTTTTTCGCTCAGTCGAAGTAAATTTGAATTGCTTTCGTCCAGGCTCGCTTGAAGTTGTTTTACTTGATTCTGCAGCGTCAGTTTTTCAACTTCTTTTGTCTTAATAGTTCTCTCATAGTGGCCCGCCATTTGTTCCATGTCGTTTTTAATTGTTTCCCTCTCTGATATCAGCTGGATGTTGTGTTTTTCCGAACTTAACTACAATGGAAGATAAACTTTGAAACTGCGTCGTGAAAGTATTATTACAAGTATTTACCAATTTCTGAAAGGTCGATTCTAAATTTTTCTCCAGGATTAGCAACTTCGAAGTTGTAGAGTCATCAATCGTAAACTTTCCCTTCTGCACCTTTTCAATCTCATTCTCCAGTAGCTTGCATTTAGTCGAATACTTTTCGATTTCCAATGATTTTATCCTTATTTCGTCCTCTGCTTTTCTCAAGTCCTTCATCAACTGATCCTTACTAAAACTGTATTCCATTTTAATTTTTCCCACTTCGTTCTTTATTTTTTCTTGGGTCTCTTTAATTATTTCAGACAGTTGGTCATTAATTCTTTGGACTTCGTCTGAAAATATAAGAAGATCAAAAACCCTGGAATACAGATGTAGATTCACTTACCTCGAGCTTCCTTTTCCCGGTAAAGGGCACCGTCCTTTTCAATCAGAGCGGCGGTGACCACTTCCACAGCCTCTTTGACTTTATCTCTGCATTCGGCGTTTTTTTGTTTGACATCCTGTATAAAGACCTCGCAATCTTTTATCCTCTTGTCCAACTTCCCTCTTATTTTTTCAGATTCTTGTAACCGTTTTTGTAAGTTTAAAACTTCTTCTTCCAAATTATGTACGATTTTAAATGCGCCTGCTTGACTTTCTAAGGTTTTGTCGATTTCCTGATGCTTGGCACCCATGTCTTTAGTATACGTTGTCGAAATACTCTCTAACTTTTTCTGAGTTGACCTTAAATTGGTTTCCAAAGAACTGATCTTCTCTTCGTAGTTTTTCTTTATCTAAAAATAAGTATACTGTTATACCAACTACATATAGTGTCTCTATCATCAACCGATTGCTGATAAATTTTGTTAAAGATACCTTGATGACATAATTCTTTGGGATGAATTCTTGGGTTCCAGCCTGGAATATTTTTATTTCGTCTTCTAAAGAGTCTATGGTTTTCACTGAATTTTGCCATAATTTCGTTGTACAATCTTTCTCTTCTATCAAAGCTGATATCTGTTTCTTTAAATTATCGATCAGTTCATTTTGCTCGCGTGAATATAGAACTGTAAAATTATCTTTGGAAGCAAGCAGTTCATTCAGTTCTTGTGACAGTTTCTTATTCTCGTTTATTAGGCCAGATATCTTAAGTTTAAGATTGAGGTGTTCGTTCTAAAAAAACACTAATTTGAGGATTATACGTTCCCATTTTTTTTCATTGCGTAAAAAGTAGGTTATTATATTTAGATACTAATTTGTAGTAAAACATAGTGACCCTCCATTATAAATATAATCACTCAACTAATGAACGTTTTAACGTTTTTTGGCATTAGTTACTCAATTTGGGAAATTAGATACCTACCTAGTGATCTATCTTTGATACTTTTTATAGTTACATTTGCGTACAATAGTTATATTATGCACTTATTACGTAAATAATATATTATATTTTATAAATTTGTTGCATTTCTACTTACCTTAAAAAAAGCAATATCGTTACTCAGTTCGTTAATAATTTTTTCGTAATTTTCGATAATTGTTTGAAAATTCCTAAAATATATTCCAAAACGGTGATAATTAATATATATAAATATGTCAACAAAAAAAAATTATTTAATTTCGTGTGCCCATCTCAAGTAAACTACTTACGCGATATTAATTTCCCCTATATCTTCCATGAAGCACGAACTTCGCCAAGCCGTTTATCTCAAATTCAAACGGAGTTCAGCGTCAAGGACCTCTGTAGTGACACAGAGAACTAGTTAAGAAGATAAAAATATCCCCAGTTGCGTGTAACATGACATTTTGTACCATATCCGCAGTGGTTTTGAGGAAAATCAGCAAAGAGTTCGGCTAAAATGTAATGATTGACAGTAGTACATTCAATTGTTTGTGTTGTGTGGCATGCTCATTTAAATTTACCCACCCCGTTGCAGTATTTCAACGAACATCTGCCATTCGGATCAATATTTTAGCGCGGCAAATTCGAATAGTGCATTTTGGTTTGCCATATATCAGCAGATTAAAAAGGCTATGATTTTTGTTCTTGTTAATAAGGGTATATGCTTAAATATATGGAAACTACGTATAATATTTACAATTAACCTCGACACACAGCGGTCTACAGCAAACTTATAGGCACCCTATATTTCCTTTCACGATAAAATAGCCTCTCCAATAGATGTATCGCTTCAGATGTTTTCTCAATATTTTGTGATGTTTGTTACTTCAAAATGTCGTTACCTATTTCAAAATTTATAATTCAATATAAATCGTACGTAGGTACTTAAGAAATGATAATGTCTAATAAATTTTGTTTCATATTCTTGTATAATATCTGCGAGAATTTTTAATTTTTTTCCCTAAAACCCATTCGCTAGCACCAAGAACAAAATTGTAGACGTAGACATCATACAACCCTACTAATAATTCAGTTTTTCATGATATTACTGCATTGTTTTATACTACAAATATGGCCCCAAAAACTTCTCTGTATCTCAACATCAGCAAAGAACAGTTGCCGATTGTTTACAGAAAAGAGTACAACGTCAGTTTTATGGGACTTGAAAAACTGCATCCTTTTGACGCTCGTAAATGGAACAATGTATACAAGGTTAGAAACTGTTTTTTATTTCGATACAATATACTTATACTGCTGCAATCGCAATTTATGGTGGCGTCTCGTTGTGCACGTAAAGGTACGCCTCCGATTAATGCTACTGGTAATATATATATATATATATATATATATATATATATATATATATATATATATATATATATATATATATATATATATATATATATATATATATATATATATATATATATATATATATATATATATATATATATATATATATATATATATATATATATATATATATATATATATATATATATATATATATATATATATATATATATATATATATATATATATATATATATATATATATATATATATATATATATATATATATATATATATATATATATATATATATATATATATATATATATATATATATATATATATATATATATATATATATATATATATATATATATATATATATATATATATATATATATATATATATATATATATATATATATATATATATATATATATATATATATATATATATATATATATATATATATATATATATATATATATATATATATATATATATTATTGGGGGGTATAATACCCCCCAATAATTTTGTATGCACCTATTAAAAATGTGAAATGAAACTAATATTATAAATACATTTTTTTCTAATACATATATTTCACAATCATATCAACAACAGCACACAGCTCGGCCTACTGTGAAGCAATAGAAATAGTAATAACAATGTATTGTTGTGATGTATAATGTAAATAGCCAACAACGAGTCGTCAATATCCGAGTACAAATCAATGTTGCTGCCGTCACTAGACTCATTCAAGTTTTTGATTAGTGCGAGTTCACTTCACTTTCTATGTCTATATTTAACTCTGTAAATAATCATCTTCGTTTTTGATCACATGTTGACAACGTTTCTGCCACTCGTCCACATTTATTTTATTAAATTCTTCTTTCGCTAAACGGTTGATATAATCTAATTTAAACGTTACAATTTTTGGAGATACGTTGTTTTTAACTGTAGCCCAAGTCAGCTCAATTGGGTTTAAATCTGGATGATACGGCGGGAGACACCATATGTGACCATGTGACCATGTGCATGTGACCATGTGACCATGTGACAAACACCATATGTGACCATGTGCATGTAACATCTCATCAAATTTGTAACTGACAAATTGTTCTTTATTACATTCAATTCAGGTTTCAAGGCAGTTTGTGGCAAAGATTTTTTTAGTGAGTCATTTAACATCTCTGCTTCCCTAGAATTTGATATAGGGGCTCGATTAACCTGGATATTATGGTAGGGGGCATTATCGGTTATCACGTGGGTTATCACAGTGGAATTAGATGGTAGATTTGGAATAATTTTTTTTTCAGCCATTTACCATAATTTTCCGAATTCATTTCTGAATGATAATCAGCAGATTTGGTACGTGATTTAAATATTAAGAGACCATTAGGTATAAAACCCATTCCTCCTCCTGCCTGTACAATAATTAATCCTGATCACCCTTTTGTAGAAAAATCAGTCCAGTTATTAGATGTGTTCACTATATACCTATGTAAGTACGTTTCATTTAAAGATACTATTGGTCTGTTCTGACTACAGAAATATTTTATTATTCTTTTTAAACTCTTTTTAACATTTCTCTTATTTTGTGTTCTCCTACACCTGAAGCCCATTTTCTTTACAGTCGTTCTCAATGAAATGTCCGATGGATTAAGAATCCATCTTCTGTGATTTTTTTGTTTCAATTTTTTTACTGTAACACAACCTTCATGTTTATGAAAATCGTAAAAGATTTGTCGAATGTCTCGAGATTGATATTAAGGTATATCCGTGACTGTTGATCTTCTCAGACGTTTTTTTCTAAAACTGGAAAATATGACTTCACCGCTGCTCTCTAATGAACTTTGGCTTTCGTTAACCTCTCTCAGTGGTACACAGAGAAATACCTAATAAAAAATATTAAAACTACACTTAAATGCAACAAAAATTTACTCAGAAACATGCTCGAGTTTTGAAAGAATGTGTTTCCGCTCTGATAGCATTCCAACTAAAACTCAATACACTGATTGAAAGATGTGGTGGATGATACCACTTTCATTGGAATCGGACTTGTTCTGACAAAGTTCTGGGCATAAGAATATGTATAACACAAAAGAGAAAAGTCATCCGATCCATGCTTGATCCTTGGAAAGTATAATTAGGAGTAGGGGTGGCAACACCATGTATTAAAAAAATAAGTGCAGGGATCGGATGACTTTTCTCTTTTGTGTTATAAATATTCTTAGGCCCAGAATTTTGTTGGAACAGGTCCGATTTCAAGCAAGGTGGTATCATTTGAAACCACAGATTTTAAGGTTTCAATCAGTGCATTGGAGTTTCAGTTGGAAGTGCTATCTGAGTGAATACACATTATCTCAAAACTCGAGCATGTTGATGAGTTATTTTTTTTGCACTCAAGTGTACATTACTAAGTGTATCTACATTAATGACTTTTTTGTACGTTCATGCAAAAAACAAATTCACGTCGCGTGCGATAAACATTTACTTTTTGCACTTGTTGCATAAATAACTAGTATATATATTAAATAATAATAATGATAATGTTTTTCAAATATTTTATTTAAAATGTACTATAACAGATAAAATTAGCTTTTTTCTTACTGCGTATTAAGCTCTTTCCAACACGTAAATAAATATAAGTGGTTAAATAAACGTGTGTAACAGCAATATTTTTTTATGTGACATGTATTTTTTTTTTCTTGAGAGTTAAATGCATTATTATTTACTTGCGTATCGCTTGGTATATTTTATTTCAGTTCTTTCAATGTTTCTGAGTCAATCTTTGCATTTTTAAAATAATTATATACATAGTGAGAGAGTTTCCAATGTATATGATTAATTTAAAAATAACTAACAATAACAAATTGTGAAATGTCCACAATCGAAATACTTATATTTAGGTACGTACCTTGCAGTTTCGCCACTGAGTGGTTGAAGGACCAGATGCCCTTTCAATTTAAATATTGGCTCAGGTATAGAGGCACATAGGTGCATAGTAAAAGGTGGTTATTCACGCAGCGTCACCATAAATTGCGTTTGCAATAACAATCTCTACACATTATTTTTCAGTATTTGCAAGAGAGCGGACTAGTAAACAAAAAGACTATTGTTGTGCCGAACGAAATAAGTAAAGATGACTTGCTCAAAGTGCACACTAGAAAGTACTTAAGAAAATTGAACGTAAGTGAGATTTCTATGTTGAGATACCCTCGTGTCCTCACTAGACGATGGATTATTTAGAGAATCTGCATTTTTATTTTCAATTTATCATTTCAGTGCAGCTTATATGTAGCTAGCATCGCAGAAGTGGTAGTACTCGCTGTAGTACCAAATTGTTTTGTTCAAAGGGCGTATCTAAGGCCTATGAGGTACGTGAACTGTTACAGCATAATTTTTAGGATAGGTAACGCTAACATATTGCGATAAATACAACCCAACAATATACTCAGATCTTCTGCGGTAAATAATTCTTCTCATTTCTCGGATCTTCACGGGTAAACAACTCACTTTTACTAGTGACAATGTAATTCATATATAAGAAATCAGATAATCGACAGTGCAATTGTCACTTTGACAGCGACAAAAGTTACCTACAACTTTTACAGTGGTTTTTTTCACTATTCATTTTTTAATAAATTATCGCGGTGTTCGTTGCCAAAATAACTAGTTTGACGTTTCTGTCAACAACTTATTGAATTATTAAACACTAATAATGAGTCGATTTGGTGAGTCTACGAACAACGAAATTAGTCAAATTGTTAACACCTGTGTGCCTGGCGACAATTTCTACCCTTTGCGATGCGAAAGGATAAAAATTTGAGCTTGAGCTAACTTTCCATCGAGAAATTTAAAATAATATTGCAAGATTGGGCTTTTAATATGCGAAAATGTGACAAAAAAGACTACAAATGAAGCGGTATTTCAAACAATTTGGAACAACGCCGCTAAAATGATACAAAGTAAATATTATAAAGAATTCAATATTGTATTAACCCTTTCACTGAGGTTACCTTACAGTTTATATCATCACGAGCTGCACGTAATGCTAAACGTAAAATCCTTCAAGCACAACCCAAAAAGAGAGAATCCAGTGCATCAGCTTTTTAATAAATCAGAAGTATTTACAATGGTCAGATTAAATGACGAAAATGAACCGAAACGACTTCAAAAGAAATTATCACATTTTGGCGTTTAAATTAACTTAGCGCGGAGGAAAATAAATTACTGCAAAATCACTTTATTTCATATCTGAAATTGAAAATCATGGAAAAGAAACTGGACATGTCGAGTATAATAGTCCTCTATTTTCGAAGACGAGACAAGGCGGGATAATAAATTATGTGACAGCAAATGGATTACTCCCAATAGTTTAGAAGAATATATTATTTGCCCAGTACGCTTATTTACAAAGTTGATGGTTAAACGAGGCACGTATATAACATTGGACAGGGTATTTCTTACACCAAATCCCTTTTGGAACAAGAAAAAATCTAAAGGTTGGTATAAAAATGTGCTGATTGGAATTAATGAAATTTCCAAATGGACTAATGCCTAGCACAATGCATTGGTATAAGTGTCAAACGTGTCAAAATTACAAATCAATCATATCGAGCGCCAGTAGTTAGCGAATTAAGTAAAAGCGGAATTGAGGAACCGGCTCTAATAAAAATAATAGGACACAGCAATCCTCAGCAATAAAACCATACTTACAAGTTGACAAAGAGTATCCATTCGAATATTATTCAATCGATTCATTTGGAAAAAGAACAAACTTCAACATCTACTACAGAAACGATTAGCTGTGGCACCCGTAGCGACATAAGTATTCCTCGTATGAATTTCACTTCCTGTGTGTTTAATAATAATTGTATGCTCAAATAAAAATGTGTTTATTTTATGTGTGTTTTATAAATAAAGTTTGCATTCATATGTCTCCAAATTTCTTATTCATTAAATTGTCCTGCCGAAAATAACTCGATGTTTGTATTGATATCAGGTAATTTTGTCTTGTTTAAATTCTAAATTGTTTCCTTTAGCAATTTGACTCTAAGAACTGTCAACCTAAAAACGCTCCACCTTCGGTGACGCGTTTTGAATACTTGACAGTTTTGCTCGTCTACGGGCTAGGCACAACAGTTTCTCAACAACAATTTCTCATTAAACAATCCAAATTTATCCGGTAAAATACAAACCTCTTGGGCAATTAATGATAATCATAAGTGAGAAAGGGCCTTTGACCTGTGTGAAATTAACAGCAAATTTAGCGGTAATGCCCAAACGCTCATGGGCGTACGTGATTTACGATGTGATTTCCCTCAATATTAATACATAATTCTATTACATGGGCTCTCGCGCATTTCTGCCAAATTAGCTGCTAACTTCACACAGGTCTTTTTTTATCCACGTAACAATAGTTATTTGTGTGTTAAGAGCGCAAAGTACTGCATTGCCGCTTGCGAAAGAAATTTCCCGCTTCGCGTCGCGCGGTATTCTTTCAAAAGCGGCAATGGCAGTTTGTGCTCGTAATACATACAACATTTTTTCTACAATCGCTTAATATAGTGTGTTCTTGTATGTATTTGACATATGTTTATATATGAACCGATTTTTATAAGTTTTTTGTTAGCTACATTTCTCATGTGTCATTTTTGACTGACAAGCGCCTGCTAAGGACTTTATAATATAGAAGCGAGCGGGAATTGACACTATTGCCGCTTTAAAGTGGCAATGGATGACAATAATGTTATCATCGGAAATGGCGTACTTTGCGTTGAGAATTGAAAGCGCAAAAGCCTACTATTGAGGCGATTGTAGAAAAAATTAATTTCATGGTATGGAACTTATTATTCTACGTCTAACCTAAGGTCATATTTTTATGAATGATGCATTTTTAGATTTCAAACTGGTGGATCGATTTTAGCTGGAAAATTAGCCCTTGACCGAGGATGGGCTATCAACATTGGAGGGGGATTCCATCATTGCTCAGCCTCAAAGGGAGGGGGATTTTGCGTCTATGCCGACATAACTCTATTGATTAAGTTCTTATTTCACCATTTTCCAGAAAAGGTAGCAGTACCTAACATTTATATGTTCCGAGAACATCATTCTGATGCTTGTGTTACTTTCCTTTCCCCTCGTATTTTTAGGTTCGAAGAGTCATGATTGTTGATCTAGATGCCCATCAGGGCAATGGCTACCAACACGACTTTAAAAATGACTCAAAAGTTTATATAATGGACGTTTTTAATCAATGGATTTACCCTTGGGACGAAGACGCCAAGAATGCAATAAGGAAAAAAGTTCAGTTGGATTTCTCTGTTACAGATGAACCGTACTTAAAAACAGTGAAAAGGTAATAATGCTTCCTAGTCTAAACCTATCTTTTCAAGCGAGTAAACTTTAATGGTAAATTTTTAGAAATCTAACTGAAGCGCTAACTGAATTTGAACCGCAATTGATGGTATATAACGCTGGTACAGATATTTTAGAGGGCGACAAGTTAGGAGGATTATCTATTACAGAAAATGTAAGTAATGATGTTCTATTCTTTTCACATATTCGGCAGTATTTCCTCTGAACTCAAATGAGTTCCTTATAGATTAATCCAAATATGTCCTATCGGCTTTTTTAATTCCGTTGTATATCTTATAAATATATTCCAAATAGATTTCTTTTAGGGTATCATAAACAGAGACGAACTCGTGTTTCGAGAGGCCACTTCAAAAAACATCCCCATAGTAATGCTTACAAGTGGTGGCTACTTAAAAAAATCTGCTAGAATCATAGCAAACTCTATAGTGAACTTATATCAAGAAGGCCTAATACATGGACCACAAGACGGGTATTTTTAAAGCGACTTCATCAACGCAGATAACTAGATACTGTAAATCTTTGAATAAATGTCTCTAAGTAATCATGCATGTAGTAGATCACATATTGTATTAAAATTCCCATTAGCTGGCCATAGACACAGGCAACTCGTACAGATTTTCTGCCGGTATGCCCCGTGCAAACGTGTTCGTTTAAGGGCTAGATGTGGCGATTTATCCGCGAGACTTGGATGGCATTAGGCTCGGTGAAAGTGTTAAAAAGTAGCGAGTCATGCCAACTAACCTACTGGATTTATCCGCAGTCTTGGCTCGCCCTATGCAAATCGTCCCGGAAATGTGTGTGTCTTTATCAGCTTGTAATATTTTAAGGTTCCTCTACACGTTTGGCCAACTAGTTGGGTCAATGAGTTGGGCTAACGTGTACGCGACCACTTGGCGTAACTTAATCGTCGGCGACTAGCGTAGACTGGCGAGACGAATATGGTCGGTTTTTCGTGCACACATCAAAGGATTTTGGCGCAATCCGCCAAGAGCGTTCTCACATTGGCTTCTTCTTCATTTCGGAGTTGCCGTTAAGCGGAAAGATAGTGTTGCGGCCTCATAATTGTATTTACGAGTTACGATGGCGATATGGAATAGTGATCATGTTTTGAAATTTATAGATTTGTACCAAAATGAACCAATAATATGGAATCCTAAATATGACGATGTCCTCATTTTTGGCCCAACTCATAACCAGTTTGTCAAACGCGTACAGGAGCCTATACATGTGACATGGCATGGGTAGACCATTGACATCCGTGATAGAACAACAACTTCACCTTGAAACTTGCCATTTAAAATGGTAGCTTCAAGAACATTTTTTCAAATTTTTTCACCAATCACATGCCATTGCATAACTTTGGGGCATTCAAATTTCGAAGCAAAATGGTGAACATCTTCAATCGCAAATTATGTGGTGGTTCCAGATATATCCAGTGAATTCAAGAATTCAAAAGGATAGTTGACACCTTTCTGAGGATCGACAACAGTGTCGATCGATTTGAATGATATTTCATTGCCAATGACTGATGTATTTTAAAATTAATTGCGTCGACATCTAAATTTTTGCGGCCAAAATAGCTTACTCACGTAGCCACGCATGGTTAATGTAATTAGTTTATAAATCTGGAAATATACTTCCAATCAAAGTGTCTTTAGTAGCAAAAATTATCATTGTATTGATGCATTGTATTTTAATGCAATTAAATTTTTCCGTTGCCAAGGTTGAGCAATTGTTCGGTCAATGCCAATGCCAATGGATCATTTTGAGGTTGTACAAACATATTTTTTATGGTAAGACATAATTTACCGACACTTCACCATAGGTATGATTCTTTCAAACATGCGTTAATTTCGTCCACATATGTCGCACGTAGAATGACGTAGATTAAGTTGATTGTTATTGATCATTTCGGGATGACGTATAGTTCTGAGGGGAATATGTCCATTTTGACGTGGATTTTCAGATTTTGAAAGTAGTCCAGACATATTAGGGTTTGACCCTAAAAAAATTAAAGTAAATCTGAAATTAGGTAGAAATATTCTATTTAGTGTACAGAACAATATACCAAAAGTCCTAAGCCGTCCTATGCCGGCTTAGGAAAAAAATGCATTAGCTGGTATTGACCCAGGAGTTTATGTGTTCTACGTCATATGCTGAACAACATATAAAAATTCCCGAATTCGAGGGTGTGGAAGTCCCCAATCGGAGGGAGTGCTGGAAATACCCAATTGGAGGCAGTGGAAGATGTTCTGGAACAAGCTGCGCGGCGTAGCATAAGAACCGTTTGGTTTACATCCTTCGGGATGGTACCAAAGGAAACTAGAATGAATTTTCTATCTTTTGAACCCCTTTAACAGTTGCTATATCTTAACTTCCGATTACACAGGAAACCGATAAACCGCGGAAAGTAAAAAAAATCAACACCTTTTTCTCCATGCGACGTGGATGACTTTAGGTAGAAGATTATCGAAAAAGTTAGTAAAGTAAATGATGTAGGGCATAAAATAAGCTTTTCATTGATATATTTACTTACCCTGTGCGACTTATAGAATCGGAGATACGGCCGGTTTTTGTGAAATTTAATGTCTGGGCCAAAGTGGGACTAGTATTAAAATACTAAAATTGTGTGCCCTTGTGGATTATTTTAGGAACTGTCAGTTAAAATGATGTAATTTACTTAATTATTTACGACAATTAGTTTCATTACCGAATATTCAACCGGTAATCGGTAGACAGAACTTTAGTTTTATTCGTCTACTAAATGGCGAAAGCACCGGTCACAATCCCAATTTATAGGTATTTAAATTAATTAAAAAATATTTTCTGTTGGATCGACTTGTGAATCTGAAAACCATTCTCAAATCAACTTACATACATACAAAATTTTACAAAAATCTAAATAAATAAAAAAGATAACTACATATCTATTAATAACTAACCATGCAATCGATACGAATTAATTTACACGATACTGGTGGAGTGACTACAATCAAACGCGATGGACGCGAACGCGAAGACGCGAAGAATGTTATCTCCTCTAAGCAATTCTACTCTACCTTAATAATATATTATGAGGGCTACTATATTACTGTTATAAAGTAGAGGTATCTAGTGCATACCTAACATAATTCACTTGCACGATTCAATATGAAGTACATAAATTAATCTAGTGGCATTTCTTGAGTAGGGTTCCTCAAAGACCTGTCCTGGTGCCATTATTATTCAAGCTGCACGTGAACGACTCTTCAAAGTGAAGTGAAGAGAAAACCCTAATCTTGATATATAAATGTCACCAAATTCAACGTCCGTAAACAACTATAGGTATATTATAATGTATCTTCGCCTATTAATAAAATAGATAAGTAGCGTTGAAAATTTAGAGGCACAAGCATGTACTGGAATGTTTATTTACATCATGTGACAGCGTACTTTCAATGTTATTGGTCAGTCAGAAAGTTTTAACAAGGTAGACAGATGTACTCTAAGAAATTAAGTTGATTTTATGCTATCCACATTGGTCATTCGATTTCATGTTTAATAACAGACACTGATATTAATTTGTGCTAAATCTCAGGTGGAATAGTGACCTTAATTTTTGTTTTCATTACCTATTCAAAATACTTGTTTTGTTACCTGTATTTAAGTTGAGATCTGGCAACGTTGCGTATGTTTTGAATAGCTCTGTCATTACATTTATGTGGCGTGAAACTGTAGTTATTTGTGAGAATTTAGTTTTTTAGTGGTTCAATATCCCTTGAAAATAGCGTTTATTTCGGCCATATCGAGGTACGCTTTGCTTACTAATTTGTGTTTCATCTTTTTCCCACTCTAATATCCTTTTCTAGATGCTTGGACCAAGCATTCACACACATTTAAATAGGACATTATTCCTCTATCTTTTTTATGCTCGAAGATAGGTATAGTATATTCGTAAGAATACAAATTTCCGTTCTTTTAACTATCCATACCAAAGCACATTACTTTTTGATACAATCTAATAAAATGTTCGTCATCGAGGGACACGTAAAGTTGTGTTTAGAAATGGAACAGCGCGTACGTAGGTACCTATTAAAAATAATTACAACTATTATGTACTTCGTATTTAACGGCCAATTTCAATTTCACGCCGCGAATACTTGGATGGTGTGGGTTATTTTCAAAGCCAGAGCACTATCAATTATGGTTTACTCATCTGTATAGACCTCGTCATATGTGGCATTGGAACTAGGCGACCGCGACTAGCGGATTAAAAATAATGGAATGAATAGACTCTAAGATAGGATACAAATACATAGCTGAGATGAAAGTCTAGCACTGCAATGGCAAGAAATAAGAAGCGCGCATGAATTTAGGTTACTATATTACGGTTATGGCCTCCAGATATGTATGAAATGAAGAATAGTTACTAAAGTGGTAGGTAGGGATACAAATGAAATCGTTAGACGTCCTCTGCTGTTGCATGTGTAAAGCGCCGTTGGGAGGCGTTTTCTAAATACAGCTTGTTTAGACAATAGGCCACGAAGCACGTCAATTACTTTTTTATTTTTTGATGATAAAATGATAAGCCCCATCAACTTTCATGACATTTTTACGTTAATCTAGGCTTGACTTGCTCCGATCCCGATAATAATTATACTATCAAAGCATTTCGTAGCTCAAAATGCTGCCTCTGGTACCTACTGTTTAGTAACCAGTCCAAAAGAACACGCATTGGCATTTACATATTATACGCTCGCTTACGAAATTAAATTATTAATGCGTTATCGCACGGAAAATTGTCCCCGTGACCCGGTTGAAGACACACTATGACTAGTGTTATCGGTGAGCGGTCAGGATTGTAAATAATGTTGGTGAGAAGATATACATAACTATGACGGTGTATTAGCGTCACGGTAAGAAATAATGTTTTTTGAAAATTTCAAAATAAAAAAAAATCTCAAAATTTTGACGAAAAAAAAAGTATTGACAAAAATTGAGACAGTGAAGAAAAATATCAGTGGACATGTTTGCAGATACATCATTGGTGGATCGAAAAAATATGTGGTTAAATATCCCATTAACGCATACCAAAATGGAAAATAATGTCCAAAGTAGTTTCTATCATATTAAAAAATCACAATTTAAAAAGAAAAAAATCAAACCCTGTAGGGAAAAAATGAGCCGTTGGGGATGTCCCCAACCTATGTTCATAATATTAATTTTTCGTCATAAAATGACTTAAGAATACACACTCTCTGGTAATAGCACGTCATTTCGATTATGCAAAATGGATTCATCTCCTGAACGTACGTGCAATGAATTATTTTTGACATGCCCAAGCTTTTTTTTTGTTTTTGTTCACATACCATGTTTTTGTTTCTACGACGGTAGGATGCGCTTACTGGCGGCAAATGCAAATACAAAATATAAAAATGGCAATAACAAAACGGTCAATAATTCACTTACCGCTGTAGAACGGTAAGCACCTACATAATTGTCAAAATTGCCATTTTCAACATCGCACTGATTTAGAATGGGTTTTCTAGAATTCAGTTTAAAATGTAATTGAATTATGTTAATTCGTTGCACTGAGAAAAAATACGATTGTGGTAATTGAAAACTGATTGAAAATTGAACTGATAAATGTCTCATTAACATAGGGGACAACTACAACGTTGCTTTATGATAACTACATTTGGTTTGCTGAAAGTGGGTATTTATCACAACTGCTCTAATATCTAAGTACTTGACTTTCTTTGTGGCAAATGGAATGTGGTACTTAACACTAACACCTCAGTTAGTTGCTGCAAAATGATAAATTTTGATGATGACATTCCACATCAGTAATATTTACTGACTCTTCCAATTAAATCAACTATTATCGGAGTTGCTGCAAATGAACTTCACCAGTAGTTAGTAGTACAAATGAGTTCCGAAATCTTTCAAATGCATACTTCAGTTATAGCAACTGATTTATCTTAATTACTTTAACTGAATAATTAATTGTTCGCTGTTGAATGAAAGAAAGAAGATTTATAAATATTATATTTTTGTTACCATACAAAGGTACTTATATTGCAGGAATACCAAACTAAATGTAATAAAATTATAAATAAAGAAAAATGGCCAATGACAATGTCATGCTTATACCAAAGTTTACGTAAACTTTGCTTATACGAAAAGCATGATGATGAATGTAGAAATGAAACTATATGCTATAGGTATACTTAGCTCAGAATTAAAATCTAATATGTATTATATGATTCTAATATATTATATATAAAATAAATATCAAATACTTGTATTGCAGTAATACAAAACTATATAATATAATAATTATGAAAATAAAAATGGCCTAATTGTTATACTTATACTGGAAGTATATTTTAAGTAATGTAAAAATGAACCTATACTCAAAATTAAACACTCGAATATAAAATATAGAACAAAGATCTGATCAGTCAATTCATCCAGTCAGTCTATTTCGCTATATATAGCAATCCCAGCCAAACAAAACACAATAAGCACAACATATATAACCACAAAACACGACACGACTCATGACGCTATAAAAAAAATACAAAATGAGATGAGAAGTATGGCAGTAGATATGGTTTAGCCGTAGCCGACCGGGAAAAGCCGAAGGTGGCCGAAGCTTGTAATATCGAACGAAAAGTGTTTCTTGCAAGCTCTGGTTAAACTGTGGCAACTAGCTCTGTTAGTTGGCCTGAAAGTAGAAGATGCTGAAATAAATTAACAGATCAGTTGATTCAAAAGTCCAAAGTTACGACAACTCGTACTTTAATAGTAACTACCTAAAATCACTTGCACATGGTATTAATTAATTTTTTGATTAGTGATACATACACAGTCCAGTAGCAGCAAGTGTGTTCTTTTACGGGAATGATTTTACTTACGCCAATTAGCACTCTGGTATTTTTTTTTAATTTACAGCAAATAGAAAAGCAGTTCTTACAAATGTTTTTTTCAAATGAGTAAGTCAGCTAGGTCATTTTTCACAGTGCACAGTGCTCTCGGCACTATAGAAGGTGGATTTTAACACATTTCCGTTTTTAATAAAACAATTCCCTCCAATTTTAATACTTCTCTATTGACAGCTAAAATACAACTTACTTTACACGTCATATCAAAAACAAAAAACCCGGTTTACGCAATCACGCAGAGATCATAGGTGATCACTGACAATCACGGACATTAAGCCCGGTTCACACATATAACAGATTAAAATATGTATGTACATATATGTATATAAGTTCATAACAATCAAAAGAAAGATGTATTTTTAAATCTATTTATTGATCTTAAAATTAAATGTGCAATTACTTACAAAAATTGGAACAGATGTTTTCGATTTCAGTTATATTTATATTTAACGTCATCTTTGACATTATATAAAAAATCAAATGCGTAGGTATAAGTTCAATAACTTCATTAATAATTTTCATTTATTGCGATCTTTCAAGTATAAGCAATAGTATAAGCATCACGAACGTTAAAGGTTGTACCGTTCTCAGACAAAATTGGAGGCTTCTCTTCGCTCAGTCTCAACATTGTCTTCGAACGGTAAATTACCCTTACCGTTCTTAATACTTAATAATATACTAATTTATAATAGTATATTATATACCACGGAACTAAGGTAGTACTTTTAATTCCGAAGATAAAGTATATGGCCCGACCGTACAGAGGGCCATAATTTACCTGAGGGATTGAGCGTACTTCAGTCGCAAGGTATATACGATATATTACGTACTTCCGAAATCGAAACGTATACATACTAATATAAAAAGCACATAAAAACATTTATAGAGACACCGATAATGAAGCATAAAGAGAGGCAATAATGGGAGTCACTGATTTACAATTTCGTTGTGACAAGATTAATTTGGAGACATGGTCATTGCTAGTGTCATTAGCTCCATTATTAGCGAAGAAGGTGTATGATATTGTTAAAAGGGCAGCCGAAGTAGATCAATATCTTCTGCATTCACTCAGGAAAGAGTGGTCAATATGACAAACTGTAAAAACATTAATTTGGGTAAACATTAAATCAATAAAATACCTGTTACATTCTTTTGTTTGTAATTTAATCCTTCCGAGATTTTCGTCAATATCAAATCCCGGAAGGAAAGAAAGTGACACTTCTGTCCCTGTGATAAGTCAGTCCCGGAAGTTCGAAAATATTTTTTTTTGTCTATTTATAGCAGTAGGTTAAAATTTGTAAATTGTATGATTATTAAAATGTTAACATTTTTTTAGAAATAGAGCAACAAAATAGTCCCTCGAAATCCCAGTTCCATTTTCTTTTTAATTTGTTTATCCACTCTCTATGTAAACAACCCAAAACTAACAACATACTTTTTTATAGGACACTTTTTAAGTACAACGCAACAATGTTTATTTGCATACGTTTTTTCTCTATAATTACAGTAAAAATACATAAAGATTATGTATTTTGAAACATGTAAACATTTTTCGAATAAATAAATCTAATAGGTATATTGCTTTTAATGAAATGAAAAACTAACATCTTAACATCTACTCGTTTCTTTAACTGTTTAAAATAAACCAAAAAAATGTTTTAGATATATGAAGGTTTTATAGTAAATGTGAATACAAAAGAATATATCCCTATTTACATATTATTATTATATTTATATCTATTTTTTATTTTTACTGTATTTATATATTTTATGAAAACAGTTTGCATTTTTCAGATGTCGGTTCGATCTCGTTCAGGAAAATCTGAATAATAAAATAAAAGTTTTTTTATATTTTGTCACATAAAATTCGGCGTACAGTGTCATTTTCGGATATCCAGAAACATGACAATGGCACTTGATTCTCTGTGACTCTATTATTAGTTCCTATTCAACGTTCTAAATTAGAACATTATTTTTGCAAGTTATTAAATCTGATGCAAGTAATGATTGATCATCCGCATACATAACCATATGGGTGTCTCACTAAAGCGGCCCCAATTCATTAGTATATATTAACAATAATGTATGTATTAAAATGGATCCTTGACCTCAGCTACACAACCTTCATGCAAGCATTCTAGATTTACATTTTACATAATATATTGCTACCTATTTTCTAAAAATGAATCAATCCAATTCAAAGGTACTCCACGAATCCCATAAGTGTATATTTCTTCTAATAACTTATTTTGATCTACACAATCGAGTATACTTCTGATATCTCAATCAAACATACTAACAGAGAACTACTATCCTGCTTCGAAGTAACCTAACAGTTTCTCGTAAAAAAAATTATAACGATATTTGAAAATATTTTTATGAAAAAAATTAAATATTCGTTCTGAAAAAGCATACTCAAAAATGTTTGCAAATTCCAACGGCACTGTAACGTGCCTGAAATTTTCTAAATTGTCTCGGTCATTTTTCTTCAGTCAATTTTCCAATATCCTGGAAATTTTCCAAATTTAAAAGGTACATTATTTATCAAATAAGTTACATATTATTCTATAATTGTATCCATTATTTTTTTAGTAACCAATGCTGATATTTGATCGTTTAAAATGTCAATTTTTCCTGAATATCAGTTTTGCTCGATCTCATTTCAGTCAATGGTATAATATTTAAAGTTATCTAGGTGGACCATAGAGACATGTACGAGGTCCGTTATCATATCTTATAAAATCGGTAGTCTATAGTTAGAAGAATATTTGTGTTATACCTACTACTACCATAAAATTTTTGTTTCCAGAATTTACGTTATAGTAAATTCAACAGTTACATATTGTTTTAATACGAGCCACTGCCTCTTCCCGGGTCCTTGCCCGAAGGCATCCATGTGTCCCCACTGAGACCACGCGTCCTACCCACATCAATCGCGAATGCGGCCAGCCAATCTGGGTTCCAAAACACCACTCTCCGATTTCTTTAGACCGTGCACGAGACTAGATCAAGAAGTCTCTTTAATTGTGATTAAATGGTGGTCTCTACCTTTGCTTCAATTCAATAGGCATTCCAACAACCAGTTCCGCAAGATTTGACTCGCTTCAACTAGCGTTCAATCTGTATGTACAAGGGATATCAGTTAATTATTGTGAGTGAAGTTCAAGTTCCAGTTAAGTGAAAACATAATAATTGTGTACAATGTGAATCTGTTTTAACCGCTTAAAAAGTAGTATATATACATGTGCGACCACAATTTGGGAAACAGACAATTATTTTCACTTCTACTACTTCAAGAATGAAAGGTGTATGACGGGAATGAGGTACGTTATATTACAAATGTTTATATCTTTATCTACATGGTCAATGTCATGTTGCTGGATATTGTGACATATTTTGTATGAGATGCAGTATGAGATTTTTGAAAATAAACCTTAATAGCACAGTAGGAGCTAATGTCCATGTATCTAGTGATTAGAAATAGATAGGAAAAACTAGATACTATTATTAAAAATGTCTTTAATAGAGGAATCAACAGAGTTGAATCTTGTTTCAGCTTTCTATTTTACCATTACTATATATAAAGATTAGTAATTATCTACCTGCGTATATCTGTTTCATCAATGATTTGACTTTCTAATGTACTGTTATTTTTTCTGTACATCCATCTAACACTTCTAAAACAGCTGGAGGAAGACAAATTTTAAATGTATAGTATAATAATTACATTCTTCATATTATTAGTAGCATTAAAATATCAATGAGATGTAATTTAGTTTATTTAGAGAACTTATATTTAGGTAACTATTTAGGTACTCTCTAAGAGTAGAGTCATCTTAATGCCACTATGTACCGGCACTAATGTACCGGTATATACAGAGCGCCTGTACCTAAGTATAGTGCTTTCGTTAGATATGCAAACTAATGGGATGCAGTTCTCAGTGGTGCTTGCAATTATCCTAATATAGGAAATAAAATAAAAACAATAATGTTAACGCAATTTAATTTATAATATATATATCAAAAAAAAATTGCAAATGAATGCGAACGGCAAGTGTAATTGTTTTTATTTTTTCCGAGCGAACGTTTCATCTGTTGGTATCGCCTAAAAGACATCTATAAGGTGACATAATATATATAAGACATAATATGACATAAGATGACTATGACATAATACGACATCTTTTGAAGTCACTTCACGTTGGTTGCGCATGATGATACGCCACTGAGCAGTAGAGCTAGTAAATCGCCGGCTTGTTCATGCAGGTGTCTTCTAAGTGAGCGAGAAGGGAAATAGGATTTATATGAGTTGAAGAGGGATAGCGACCTATATGGTAAGCCGCGGACTGGAGATCCTAGTTCTATTCACAAGAAATTGTGGCGGTATAGAATTTTTCACTAAAGCCTTTTCCTTTTCCTGTTCCTTTTCCTTTTGCAGCTTCTGTAGTAATTGGTACGGGTTTTCTTTGTAAAATGCCGCACAATTGTTTGCTCTAGTTTGTATATCAAACGAAAACACTATAGCACAATAATTATAAAAAACAATTTACCTCTAGATGAAGAATATATTTTTGGAAATGGCAGCTATAAAAGTTGCTTTAGCTGAATGATGTAGGTATGCTGTGAGTTGTATCCCATAAACAGAAAGTTATGTGAACTTTTAGGATACTGCCATATTTTGAAGAAGAGGTATATCAAACCTCAAAATCCTCTGTTGCTCAGGAAGTCCACCCATTGTTAACTGTGGCATTGTACCCATCGTTAATTTTAGCATTATTTTTTTAAATGCACATACTTATGAGCGTATCAGCGTTTAACAGAGCATGCGAAAATATGGTGTGATTTTTGCAAACGATGTAACCACCTTTAGATTCACACATTTATAGTTAAGTAGGTTTGTATTTCCATCCTCGGTTTTTAAGTTCAGGGTCATATTTGACTCACATTTTACTGTATCTGTTAATCAACTCATCTCATCAGAACACTCAATAGAATTAATTCATGTGAGAAGAAACAGAAATTATAATTATTACAGAATCATTGTCTCAGTTATGTAGATATTTGTAACAATTAGCAAACAATGATTTTGTATAGGTATACTTTAACCCAAGAAACAAGGCAGTTACATCATAACTGGTGAAATTCAACACCAACAACCAACGGTAACTTAAGTAGGTAATTATAATCCTGATCACCCACATAATTTCGCAATGCGCGCGAGTAGCGCTGTTGGTTATATTTTGCGACGTAGTCTCACCTGGTATGAATAGAATAACAGTGACAGCTGACACATTTGACGTTAATCGTTTTTGAGTCTTTTTTCATTTCTCAATTTCGTGTTTTGAATTGACTTTCTTGTAAATAACATATAATCTAGAAGCACTAAAACTATTTTAGCATTGTTAACCTAAAAGTTTTCTGCACTCAAACAAACTTCAGTTTATAATTTTAGTAGTTTAAAGATATCTAATACAATATGGCAACTAAGTCAATAAATTGCGTCACGAACTATGATGACGCAACTGTATTGCTTCCTGGGATAAAATGAGGACCATCTAGGTACTAACCAATGTTTCGTGATATAGTTAGTGTCGCTCAAGGATCCTACTTAGGACTTTTTTTTACTTTGGCTTCTTTAGTGACGCATTAATGGAACATCCAGTGAAAGTACCGTTTAGAATTGCTTGAAACATAATTTTCACAGCTCTTCGTAGTATTATCGCAGAAAATATTTTAGAAACTCTGTACCTACCATCCTCCTAATTGTTTAGTTGAAACTATTACAAATCCAGTTTATTTTTAAGCATTATACGTTATACGAAGTAAAGAGTACCATAATTTCTTTTTAATGATTAGATGTATATCACTTTTCTAGTCCTATAACTATTATAATTATACTTGTCCGACTTGCAGATGAGAATATACATGAGAATTTTTTTAAGTATATCCGGAAGATGTGAAATGATGTCCAGGTTTTAATCGTTTTTGTTCAATCTGTCGTGTAAGCATGAAAATAGTAACATTATTACAATTATAATCATTCGTTTACTTAGTCATAGTTCATACAATCATAACTTTCTATATACGATAAGTTTGATCAGTGTTATAAACAACATGAAAAAACATATGCTATCATAGACTAGATTTCTAATCTTCTATGTGAAAAAAAACTATATTGTCTTAAATCCTTCCTTGTAAATTACAAGCAATGTTATCCATAGGTGCATTGTGTATTTTTTAGGAGAAATTATAACTGGAATTATATGTGACTGTCACCACATCGTCAACTAGAATTTTTAAATCATTATTTTCCCGTATATTGCATTAAAAGTGACACTTTTCGTACCCATATGAGTGTGAAAAGTCAAACTTTTGCAAAGGAGTGCGAAAAGTAAATTATAATGTATCATAATAGATATTTATGATATTAGTCCAGTCATTGTGTACTTTTTTTCCTGCAAAAAGTCTGACCGGCAAGAAATCTTCGGAAATGTGTACCTCTATATGGCAGATTTATTGTCCTAAATTTGCAACCCTCTCCGACTGGAGGTCAAACTACTCCATGCGTTAAAAGGGGTGAATTTGCTCTATCGTGGAAACGTAGCATAAACCGTTAAACAACAAACCGTGAAACCGTCTGACAACAAAAAGTTGTTATTAATAAAGGTAGAGTTTGAGTTTTTCTACGGAAAACTCCTCGGAAACATATATCCAGGATTTATTGTTTTTGACTGGCAGGCCCGAGCAGAATGGCACTTTTTCGCTCAAGGTTACGCGGACCCAGTTTTGGCTGTATTCGAACATTCCTAGCGTCGTAGGCTAAACCATTACTCTGATTGCGATTATTTAAGAAACCACCATGTTCCTGAGTAATTGAGCAACAGTATTTTAATATAAGCCCTAGAGTCAAAGTTACTAAAATTATGACGGCCGCAATATCGCATATATTGAAAAATTGTACTAAAATTGACCCCTTTGCCACATGTGCTATGACTTCTGTCCAAAGCAAAATATTCGAAGCATATCAAGAAATAAGGATGCGCACTCGTCGAAGCTATACAGGGAGGGGTCAAGAATATGTGACTTGCAAAGCCAAGCTTTTAAGCAAGCCATGAATTTATTTCGATTTTATTTGGCCAACGACCGTCTCCTTATTTATATACGTAGGATCACAAATAATTGAAATAATACGGTTCCGTTCCATTATAATTACTTATTTAGCAGCAGACATGATTGGTATAAAGTAAATATAGGAAATCTAGGAAAACGCAAAATGTATTCACATGGATTGAAAGTATAAGTAAAATAATTTATTGGTAGAGTCGATCAACAGTAACTTCATACTCGACCCCAGGTGAAAATCACTATATTATTGTAACGTCAAAACTTTAGATGCTCTTTTTATTATTCAATACTAAATTTACCTTTAGAATAAGATACCAAACTTCGCTCTCAGAAACAGTGTAGCAATATACTCTCCCAAGAAACACTATGTGTCACGACTGTTACGCCTATGGCTGGACTTGTTTCGTGAAAGAAATTTTTAGGTAATCGGATGGGTTAGTCCTATACCTTAGTATGTTACGGTTAGTATACGGTTAGTTATACCTATACCTGTATATTTATTGAATCTTTCTTGCATAGCTTTAAGGCTATTATTATTACCTGATCTGACTGTATTACCGATTGACCTAATAAGTATTTGTAAAAGTCTCATCAGGTTCCATGGTGAAGTAGTTTTATACTTTTACCTCTCATGGGATAAACACTACTAATATTCCAGTTGCAGTTTGATTAAATTAATGCTTGCTATAAACTGTTCAGAGGTACAAAATTCTCGTTCTCCATTTGCTCTATATGCTCAGAATATTTAGTTTCTTTATAAAAAACTTATGTCTCTGGGAATTTTCTCCTAACACTTTCAGTTTGTGATTGTAGATCAAACCGTTTCTATTAAAACAGTCTTATCTCAGGGTTTCCATTCAGGAATCTGGCTAGGATAAATTACAGCCTTTGGTAGAACTTGGGTATATTTTAATAGGTGTATTTCAATATTGATGGCTGACAAAGATTTAGAAAAATCTAAGTAAAAAACTAAAAGCAATTAAAATATTTAAGATAAAATTAAGATATTAACGGACATTGAAACTTACGGCCGCTTACCTAAAAGACCAGGCAGATAGCCACCAGAGAGCCAGAGAACTCTGTTTGTTGATCTTTAACCACCAGCGCCACTAGACTCATTTAGCTTCGTGAGTCACTCTAATATTAACCGAACTGAGTAGGTATAGGTTAGGTATAGTAATGACACAATACTGTTGAGAGGCTTTATTTAATCGTGCCTATTTCTGACAACCCTTTTTTGTATTCCGGCGCGCGGCGGTAGGGATTAAACCCAAAAGAAGTGAGAACACGTACGCCAACTGTTAGAGGAGCTGGGAAGTACGGTGAGGGTCAAAGCTAGATTACTACCTTCGTGTTGCGACAATCTACCGGTGATCATCTGTTTAAATTAGTAAAGATTTGTTGTCGACTTTGAGTTTATGGTATACAAACTCAAGCTGTAGAGTAGAATTAGGAAATCAAAAATATTGCCTTATAACTGAGTGGGTTTATATTCAAAAGAAGAAAAGAAAGTTAAGCATTATTATAATGGATTCATTTGGACAAGTTTATTGGTTCAGTCAATCATTAATCCCTTTGTATTAAGAAAGGGAAGAAGGAACTTTGTATTTAATAAAATTATAATATTTCTATTTCTTCATTTACGAAGAATTATATATATATATATATATATATATATATATATATATATATATATATATATATATATATATATATATATATGTATATATATATATATATATGTATGTTTTATGATTTGTGAACTGTAATAACCTATATGATAATGATATAAATAAACATTCAGCACTTGTGGTTTTATTTCACACTTTCTTCTCAGTTTAAATGTATTTTGTAAATACTTAAATATAAATTCTTCTCAGTATAAAGTCATATATCTATATAATATGATATATATCTATATATATATGATATAAAAATCATATCTTTAAAACCAGACCAGTATCATATTTCCACCCCGATACCTATTTATAGATAAAAGATAGATGAAGGTCTCCATATTCATTTCAAGTCATTTATACAGATTCGGCAAGTTCAAATCTTGGGTGGATTGTTCTGTGGGATAGTAGAAAACAGAAACGGTAAAAAATAATGTACTGGAAAGAAATAGATTTATTTTACCATGTTGCCACCATAGTCGCTGTATGTTTACTTCTCTTTCCACTAGTATTTTCCAGTGGCGGATGATCAGAGGACGCAAGGGGGGCCAAGCCTTCCCATTCACTTTGCTAGTACATACAAAGTTATTTTTAGAAGTTGATATAATTTTTATTATGCCATGTTTGTATATAGAACACATATATACTGAAAAAAATAGGTTTTTGCTGAATGATATAGTATATTTATCTAAGTGTATTTTCACGACTGACTATAGCAAAATATAACTGATTGACAGAGTAAAGTCTAATTTAATTAGAGTAAATTAGAGTAAACTCTAATTCCTAACTATCATTTTAGACTTGCGAATTTTGTCTGCGGGCATTTTAGGACTCAGTAACTCTCAGGGGCGTCTAGTCAATAAAAGCAAGGGTAACATTACTTCTCTTAAAGTACATACTCAAATTTATTGCACATTAAATTGCATTATTTAAAACCCGGTTTTCTTACTGAACAAAAACTAGAATTAGTTTAATTATTATAATTATAATCTCACATCAAGATATTATGAGGCGTATATGTTTCGACAGCGTTTGTCAAGGAGTTAGTGTGCGAGTAAAAGCGACCACGAACGAATGTGTCATGGATATAAATAAAATGATATCGTACTTTTGAAAGAAGAAGGTTACATCTTAAAGAAACAGTTTTCTCCATAGAGAGGTTTTAAAATTTATATTCATTTACTTTGGCTGTTCTTCCAATGTATTCCAATCTGTATTTAATGACAGGAATGTGTTTAAGATTTGTGTATAATGGATTTCAGATCTATTAAAATCCTTAAAAGGGGCTTCTTTTTAAAGGTTCAGTCTTAGAAAAAATGTGAGATATAACCGTCTTGCCTAAAAAAATTTTTACTTGTAAGAAAGGGTTTTTTTGCTATAAACCGATATCTTAAACATTTTAATGATTAAATATAAATAAACTTACAGCTACCATTCAACTAATATATCTATTGAAATAAAACAATATTTTTAATATATCTGCAATTGCGTTACAAAGACGTTATTTCAGAATTAAAACTACAGAATATATACTAAAAAATCACTGTCTTTTAGATCACTGTCTTTTAGAAAATCTATACAATTTTGAAATTAAAATTTTAAGCAAAAGAATTATATTTCTAGTTATACCGATATAAAGGAAAAATAAATATGAAAACATACACAATAGCTGTCAGGTATTGAATCTACTCGAATCAAATGACCACGAGCTGCCTCTGGGATTTTCGTTATGATAGACTTTCGTCAATTCAATATGTCTCTTTCATGTGGTCACAATTAGATAGAAATGTTTTGATGGCATCTATGGGCTATCGATAAATAAAAAAGCACGCCCATGTTTTGATCCAGGTAGGCGGATGGGATGCAGGAGTAGTCGTGGCTTGGAGTCGGCGTGGCTCACTAAACTAATAGAAATAGGATGATAGGAAGAGATGAAGTCATCCAATTACGGATGCTTTTGACATTAATCAACCCATAAATTATGCTCACCATGGCATCACTGCCAATATATTGTTTTCTTTCCAGTATATTATTTTGCCATATCGTCGTATCGTATGTATTTTGCCATATCGTCGTATGCCGTATCGTATATGTAATCATAGAACCAAGGTTTGCAAGCGAGACATGCCGTTTTTACACACCGCGCAACGTTATGATAAATTTAAGAAACACAGAAAGAGAAGGCGATGTAAGGTAAAAGGAGAAGAGAAGAAGACAACACATTATTTTTCTACCTTACGTAAATTCTCAGTAACGTCCGCAGTACGTAAAAGGGACGTAAAAGAGACAAATATAAATGAAATTAAATTAATTCTATTAAATTATGCAATTACTAAACATCAATATAGGTAGTAAAATAATATTAATCTAATAGAACAAATTTTCGACAAAATTTATTCATAAGACGCTTTAAAGGTTCAATTCCTGAAAGGTCCCAAAATACCTTAATCCGAAATATTATCTTCAAAATCAGTTTCACTATCATCTCCAATTTCATCCAGTCCATTTTCTACGAAAAATTGTTCAAACCCCCTGGAGAAAGCATAATAAAAAAATTGTCACACAAGTGTTGAATACGTCTTATATAAGATTCACATACTTTGAGCTACGTATTATATTAACGATAACTACACTTATTCTGTAATTTTATTCTCGTTGCATAGAGTCTAATTGTAACTGAGATAATTGTGCCGTATGAGATAATTGTTGGAACACAGGATATTTTATCTCTTCCCAATCTATCTCTAACTTTTACGATTATCTGTATATTTTCTGACAAATTTGACACCCCAAGAGCTTCATTTCTTTCTTACCCAAGATAGGCAAGCGTATGGCGAGATATTTTGAATATCATCCAACCTGAACCTCCTCAGTCTCTATGGTGTAGTCCTTGGTTGGTATGGTAAATCACGCAGATATATCCTGGAAAATATCGAATATTTTTGACCGTCGTAAGTTACACTAGGCCACTATTGATTAACATTATTTTGACTCCCTATATTATGAAATGCCATTTTCTAAACCTCAGTAGATCTCCAGGCTTTTATATAATCGTTACCCCTTGATCATTTTTCAGACCCAGCTAGCCTTTACAATGTAGGTATGCCGTAAAAATCATTTTGGTATAACGATCCTGCATTTCACTCCTTTGTTTATAATTCGGTTTAAAGTTTTTTATCGCCTAAAGTGAGCTAACCCACACGACAAAAGATCCCTATGGGCAATACCAAGAGACTTAAAGGTTAAAGTAATGGACTAGGCATCCTGAGGTCCAGACATGATCCTTATTGATCTAATAGATATATCTCCAAGACAAATGCTATCAGACCTAGAGTTTTGTAGTTATTCTGTTTCAGTGAAAGCTTAAATTCTGTAATATTTGTTTTAGAAACAACTAAAGCCATAATTATATAATAATAATTTCAGTAAAAGGGTATTATTATGTTGGTTATTTAGTATCGCCTAAAGTACCTAAATATAATTTCGTTTATCTGTATCTATAACTTCCCATTCCCCATGCACATTCTTTCCCTCAGATAATAGGGCGATGACTCGAAGCTCAAGCAGGCACTCATATTTATCCCGACTATTTTATCGTAATAATAAAGCAACGTGTATTTCAGGTGTCAGCAATGGGTACCGCTATGCCGAGCTCTTCGTTCTATGCTCAAGGCTCTCGAATCAACCCACCAGTAGTTCTTCAGATGTTACTGTGCAAGTTCAGTGCTGTCGAAGATCTTTGTATAAAAATAAAAAGTAAGTAGCTTTCCAAGTTATTTAGCAAAATTATCAATGCAAAGTTTAAAGTAAAATTGATTATGCCCATATCCAAAATGCTTATTTTGTGTCACTTTTTGGCTTGTCTTTATTGTTTTATTTGATGATGAGAGTGACTATTGTACCGTGAACACTGGGATAATATCTATGATTCTATCCTCAAAGAACAAGGGCAAAGTGGAATCGTATATAATAACGGTACTACTTAAATACCTACGTTGATAAAAACATGAATTAATATATATACCTGTTATTTATATCAGTATTAATAATTGTCTAAAAATTTATTCAATTATGATACCGTACGAATACTTGACGTAGGTGCTTCCTCTTTCTTTAATGGAAATGCCATGTATAGGTAGAAATGTTATGTTTCGCTGAATGAGAAGCTTCTATTTGCCTATGCTACATGTTCGTTATGGATACTTTTGGAGACGGACCGAGTGAATATTTGATTAATTCGTAGTAGTACCTATTAGTAAAGCGAAATAGAAATACACTTACAAGGCTAGTTATTAATATAAATTCATATTCATATTTCATATTACATACGATTTCTACAGACGAGAAAACTGAATATTGTGGATGGGGGAGATTTTTACGAAGAAAGGTACAAAAATTAATTATCCCAATTTCTTTTGATATTATACCACGTTTCCTCTGAATAATTTAGCTGCATTCTGGTAGGAAGATATTATGATGCAACCCCGCAAAACAAGTTTCAAAGATCTAAAGCTATATAAATGCAGAGCAAAATTAATGAGATGCTAATATGCAGGAAGATCATAAGATACGGAATGAGGCGATTCGTTAATCTGAGGCTGAAGAATTTTGTACCGTTATAAGAACTGGCTAATATAAAATTGTGCCAAATATGCTTTCACGGCTACTCATCGAATGTAAACATGTACTGTTGGTTATATAATAAAACATTGTTAAGTTAATAAAATAGTGTCTTGGTAAATATTATTTCAAAATTTGTATTATCACAGACACACAATTGTCGACAATGACGACAATAACTGTACTTTTGCTTTAGTAGATAGTACTGCTGAATATGAATTACGTAGAAATAATGATCTTCTTGTCCCATCGTCAATCTGATTATTTGATGTCGTAAATCAGTACCAATAAATATACAATTTTACGAACGCTGGCTATCCTTCACTATATCTATAAGTAATTCAATATTGACAAACTGACTGGTCTTTTTAAGGCATCATCATATACTGAATTTGAAGGTTGTATCAAATTTTTCATGTGCATGTTTTACTTCACATGTTTTGCCAACCAAGTTGACATCATCCAGAGCCTCCGGATGATGCCAACTTGCTTGGCGAAACTCGCGGCGAGTGAAGTATAAATGTTATGGTGTTCGTGGACTTAGTCCCCGTCGCCGTCGTCGTCAGTGCTATATTGAGTGATTTCGAAGTGCTATATTGACGTTTTCAATATACTCGGAGGCCCATTGATGTGGCTTATACAGGCTTTATCAAAGTTTTGATGGAATTATTCATAATCTCCTTTCTTGAGATATGAAAGATATATTTATGTGTTTCTTGCACAAAAAGATAAAATATTTCTTACAATGTTCCTAATTCTTGTAAATATGGGGCGACCCCAGGCATCCCACAGGGCTCTAATCTAGGTCAGTTGTTATTTATTTTATTTATCAACGATTTATTCCATTATCTATAGTGTTCTAAGTAGATATTCTTCTCTGATTATTTGAAGATATAATCATATACACTCCTTAAGTGCTGCGTCTTCATCTAGTCTAGACTATCTATACATATGCATACTTGGTTTAATAACAACAACACGCTATTTTAAATCCAGTTAATTGTTTGGTTAGGATATTCAAAAATGTTTGATGAAGTTTTTAGTCATCGTTAGATATAATTATTTATGAAAACAGTGAATGCTCACGTGCAGTAACGCTAGTAGAATATATTATTATATATTAATATATATGTCATTAAACTCATCATTTAATTAATCAATTATTATACATTCAACCGGTTGATCAGTCCATTGTGTTAAAAATGTTTGAAGGCTTCTGTAGTTTTTTACTTCTATATGGTAAACCAAAAACTATATATATATATATATATATATATATATATATATATATATATATATATATATATATATATATATATATATATATATATATATATATATATATATATATATATATATATATATATATATATATATATATATATATATATATATGAATATATATATATACATATATATATATATATATATATATATATATATATATATATATATATATATATATATATATATATATATATATATATATATATATATATATATATATATATATATATATATCCTATAGATAGGAGAGCCTTAAAAATAAATATTTGTAATAGATTAAACAAAAACAAATGACTATTGTTGGTTTGAAACATAAGATTTAAACACGTCTATTTTTTCAATTTAGTTCCTTACAAATTGAGCACATGATGATAATGGACCGAATGTCAGCATTGATTTAAGTCCTTCATAAAATAATTTCCAGCGATTTTTTTTTCAGAAGTGCGGAAATAAAGCACCTGCTTATACGTGACGTCACGTATCCTTCTTTAGTGACGTCATAGAGCCTACGAGCTTGAACTTGACACAACACATTTGTATTAGTACTATATTCTAAAGTTGGTTCCCTGCTATTTGACAGTTAACGTTGAAATTTACTTTGTTGACACTTGACTTCTGTTGATAAATAATCTAAATTTGACATGTAAAACTTGCCCACCATGCTAAAATCACCTTTCGGCAGATTTTCTGCACTTCCTTTCGAAAATCCTGACTTCAATAATGTACAGAAACAAAGCAAAACACAATTCGTAGAGGAACGCACAAAACATTTAAGTGTTCAACTATACTATACTATACAACTATACTATACTATACATCCAGAGCTTCCGGATGGTGTCAACAACTATACCTTGCTATACTGTTGCTATACTGCCAACTATAGCTGTGCTAATACTGCCAACTTAATTCCAGGCTGTGTGAGGTCACTCAGCCTCAGGTACAAATAGTTTTCAAATTGCTATAATAAATATTGATTTTTTTATTAAACACTGTAAGATTTATATTCGAAACAAAGTTGCATGAGGTGAATATCTATCAATTAGCTTGCAAAGAAACATTGTTTCTTTTGTTTTGAGATTTCAAAATGTAGTGAAAATGCCCATTGTAAAAGAATTAAAAAAGTTATATCAATGAAATCATACAATAGGGAACATGATTAAAATTTTAAATATAAAAATAATACTAAAAACCATAGCGTAACGTTGTAATAAAACGTGTCCTTCACAAAAAAATAAGATCTCTAATTCCGCGCGATCAGTATGAAGGATCTAAACAGCGATAAAATAGAAGCCGCCCAAAATGAGCTGTGACGTCTGCAATATTCGGTAGGCGTTGCACCGGAAAGCGGCCGAATGAACTATGAAATCAAGCGATCGAGTGCTGGGATCTCCGTAGCCAACCGAATCGGTCTCCTCGACGTATAATATTACAGACGTATCCAAGGTTTCGCACGAAAATTATGTTAAATGATATAAAATCTACCTCAAACCCTACCTAAAATCCTCCCTCCATGTTAATATGATATAATTAATAACATACAAAGAGCACAACTTGGCACAGTTCCCAGAACGTAATCAGATATTCAGTCGTAAAATTCAGCGTAAACTGCAGTAGTGGATGTTTCATCATTCGTTCGTAATGACAATGAATCATGATAATAGACTAAGTTTGTGTAAGGGAAATAATTAAAACACCCTTGAGGTTTGCCTGAGGCCCAGTAACTGACCCTTGAGGTTCGCTGATTGAAACACAAGCGAATGGAAATGATGTACATATCTACGTTGCAAAGAAATAATTATGTGACATTTCCCATCCTCTAAAAATCATGAGTAAGTGGGCCGTTATGTAATGCGGGGCCAGCCCATGTTACTCAGCCAGTCAATGACCGTAGCGGTAGTGTTTTGTTTCTTCTTCCCAGTCAAATAAATGTTAACCTTATCCTCGACAAGAAGTTCAATGTTACTGCCGTTGCGTTACCTTTTACCTTAAGGAGGTGCACTTCCGCTATTTGCGTAATATATAATTATGTAATTCAGTTAGTTATTAAAGCAATATTTGTCAATAAAGTTCAAGGTTATATTATACAAATATATTATATCTATCGAAATAATATTGTAATTAAACTACTATTATCATGTATTGCCAACATCGTGAAAAATATTGCGTATTAAAATTACCATTTGCGTTGCTTTAGTGAAATCTCTGGTATATAGTGCACTCCAGATTTGGATCCCATCGATGTTTGAAAGATCTAATAACTTTTCCGTATATACTCACGCGTAAAACAGTTAATGTTACCATTTAACATGTAAATCTAAACACTATGTACATATTTAAATGTTACTAAATATATACATTATTTTTTTCAGGTGAAAATGAAGTGTTCAGGCCCTGTCGGTCTAGTGTTAGCGGCCACGCTATGCCTAGTACATTCCATGCCAACGGAGACGTCGACAACAAGGTACACCTCCTTCGAAGGATACGATAGCTTTCCTTTACAAAAATCACCACATTTTAATAATTTTCTAAATTTAAGCAGTTCAGGTATCACTTCTCACTTTTCGGAACCTTCTTCACAGGTTAATAGAACAGGTAGTCACTTTCGAAATGCTAAACAACCTAAAAGCGATATTTTTTATGATGAAATACTCATCAACAGTTTAAAAACTAGCGAAGATTTCAATAGTAGAAAATTGACGAAGAAAAAAACGGATGAAACTTTTTTTAACAATTTCTTTCAAAACATTTGGGAACTAGCTACCCCAAAAAAGACAGTTAAAATTAAAACGGCCAACAAGATTCCGACTAAAGTTAACAAAAACACTACAACAATTACCACCAAGCCCGTGACGGCCAATATTTATAAAATAGCAACCCCTAAAACACCTCAAAGAAACACTACTGCAATAGTTATAAAATATAAAAATAAAGTAGACGTAGTCGCTACGAAAGTTCCCCTTAGAACCAAACCCGGTAAAATAACAACCACGAAAGCCACAACTAAAGTCAAATACAAAACAACCACTTCAAGTCCTATTAAAATTGTTTTAACGAGGTTTACAACACAGAAACCTAAATCAACCACACACAAATCTACCGTAAAGGTCACTCGGACTCCTAATAGCAAACCAACACGAACTAGTACTACAACCAAGCCTAAATATAAACCTACTGTGCACAAAATAATAACAAAATGGACAGAAAAAGTAGACCTTAGCGAGATTAAGCAGAACTGGTATGAAGAAGGGGTACCATACCCCAATCCTAATCCGGAAGTTAGCTCCTTTTCGCCACCAATTTCTCTAAATGATCTAAGCTCAATCTCCCCTGTTGATAATGATTTCATAGACAATTTAAATTACCCTGAATTGAATCCAGAAGTCAACTCTTTTTCCCCACCGATATCTTTAAGCGACGTTAGCTCAATTTCTCCCCTAGACGCTCAAGATTACCCTAGTCCTGATCCTGAAGTGCTTAGTCCTTACTCGCCTTCCTACTCCTTGAGCGATGTACCTCCAATACCCTCAAATTTACCCCCATCTACGCCTAGTCCCACTACAACAGTCAGCAATCCCATTAACGTCTTCAATTTAGACATGCTCCCGGACAGAACAAGGGACGCAGTTAGCGGCTCTCCTTGTCCAACAGTACACATTTCCAGCTCCGTACTAGCGCCTCGACAAATGCAGGATTGCTCAGATCTAAATCTAGTCATAAACTCACACTTCCATCAGAATCAAAATAGTGGCGGAACCAGGAACCCTGCTGTGAGCACCTACGATGCTGAGGATGCGGCAGCGGGTCCTGTAGTCGCGGAAGATGGTTTGGCCCAAGCCGATCCGGGAGTTGCAGATGTGCCTGCCGGTACCGTCCAAAATATTCAGCCTCAATCAGTACCACAAGCAGCCGCACCTGCTGCTCCCGGATCAGGGGGGACCGGAGGAAATGGGGGCAATGGAGATGACGCCGGTGGAGGTCTAAAATTCCCAGACTTGAAGAATATGTTCGAGGCCATCGGCTACCTTTGGAATGGGTTAGGGTATCTGCTAGGTTTCCTCAGAAATCCTTACTTATACATAATACCAATGGCGCTGTTCTTCGGTTTGGGGTTCTTCACTATATTAGCTTTATTTCCATGGTGGATTCCCCTGCTCTTATTGTATTTAGGCGTTAAGAATAATAAGAAACCTAAAGACACTGTTTCTTTTTATAAGCATGTGCATAAACCGGTTCACCATCCGGATGGGTGGTTCTGGAATCACCAAACAAAAACTTGGCAGAATGTGCAGGACTTTCCTCATAAGAGGGTTGACATCGGTGACAAACGTGTAGATAATATTACAGACTTGATACAGAAGTTTAAAAGTAAGTATGCGAATGACAGTACAACTCCACAGTCGTGGAAAACGAGGAGAAGATCTAAGTAGAATGTTTGTTTGTTACTAAAATATTCGTATCTAGGATCAGATATCTGTCGTTACAATAGGTAGGTACCATATTTTGTACTTTTGTACATTGTAAGCTCACATTTTATTTGATGTTATATAGCGAAATTATACACCATCCAATAATCATTGGAAATTGAGGTTTCTTAAAGAATAATTTGAGTAAATTTTTGATCTTTTCTCACTTTTAAAACCTGACAAACCTTTATCGAACATTTCAGACAGAACTTGTCGTTATTCTAACCCAATGTTTAGTAAAATGTATAGGAAACAAGCTCAACGGAATAAAATAATATTAATTATACCTAACACCCAAGAAACTATTACACACTAAATGCTTCGATAAATTAACGAGAATTCCTTTTCATTTCCTTGTACAATTTAATTATACATACATTTTTTTTCATAATACCAGATGCGGCTTACTACAAATACTAACATGTCTTATATTAGATAACTATTGGTTATAGATAAAATTATTACCTAACACGTAAGTGTTAAGACTTGGATGGGATATTTTTGTATTGAAAAAGTACTTATTATAATACATAATAATATATACGAGTATTTACGCTGTGATGAAAATTCTGAAAAGTGAGAAGACTGTCATTATATTCTTCTATGGTTCTAGTAGACATCTTTATATTTATTATATGTTTTGTTCTTCTATTTATTATTTATTTATTTTATTTATTATATAATTTTCTGGTCACTAATTTGTTTCATTTTTCGTGATGTACAACTAACTGAAAAAATAAAGAGTATCTACTAACAGCTGTGTTTTCTTTTCCTCTACTGTACATGTAAAATACGTATACATTTACTTAACGATATCGAATTTGTTTTTAGATCGACACCGGCCATTGGAGACACCATTAAAAAGTTAACCAACCAACTTATGGAAGTGAATTCTACTACGTTCGACATGGTGTACGATGCACGAACTCCACCAAAGGTCAAACAACAACAAAAAATTAAACTCAAAGAGGAAATGGAAAGCTCGCATGCTGGTGTGGCCATACCAGTTGATGAGGATTCTTTAGACATGGAGGAGCCCAACAAGAAGTTTAACTTCCAAAAAATTGAACGACCCACCACAGACAGTGGACTGTCCACTTGGATTCTGCTCAGTGGACAAACCTCGGCCACTACCAAATCCCCAAGTACAAGAAAACCTGTTATAAAACCTAACCTAGAGGCAAAGCCTAAGCAGAACCTAACAGCATCAATAATTGAGAAACCTAACAGGATTGTGAAACCTATATTTAAAAGACGACCAACTACCACAACAATACCAACAGCAGCAACGAAAATAACAACAACAGCGGTAGCAACCAAAATAACAACAACAGAAGCAGCAATCAAATTAACGACAACTGCTCCAATAACAAGCACCACAACTAAAACTAGACCCACAAATAAATTAACCAAAGTAAAAGCCTCAATTTTGAACAACGCCCTAAAAAAATACAGTACAACTACCACTGGCCCTACAAAACCAACTCCAACCACTGAAACATCTGTAACGACCACTGTATTAACCACTAAGAAAAACGCGACCCCAGAAACTACAATGATCACTACGGAATTTCTTCCTGCAGAAGCCAAGGACGGAGAGGCAGATCTACCAGAAACCACCACAGAAAACAAGAAGAAGAAGAACGGTGGCAAAAGGAAGAAGAACAAGAATAAACGCCGCAAACCAACGGACAAACAGGCTAACAATACCAGTCTTTCAAAACCTGCCAAGAAAACCGCGAAAGAGAAGCCTGTGGGTACCCAAATATACAACTACTTATCTAGGGAATTGATGCCAGCAGTAGGTGTAGGCTTAGCGGGCATCATGGTAATCACAGCGGGGTTGGCCAGTTACTATCTGTATCCTTTCGCTGCCGCAAGAAGAACGTATGAAGTGGATAGAAAGGACAAAGAAGGAGCATACTACTACCACGATGCATACTCAGGGGGAATGCCAGAAGAGGAGGCAATCGGTAAAGTCATAGCTGGCATGCCTGGTCAGTCTCTATTTGGCAATAGCTACAAGGCGCCCACTTCCAGAAAGACAGCCCCAAACACTAAGTACAGATTGGCCGATAGGCGAGCTCAAATTCAGCCCCAATTTGTTCAAGGTTCTGTAGAAGATGTTCCTTTGACGCCGAAGAGACAAGATCACGAGACTTTTTATGATAACCCACAAAATTACCAGAGTAATTCCTATGAACCTATTACGTACAGCAACGAGTTGAACCCACAATATTCCCCGTTGGAGGATCAACAATTCGTTGTGGGGAGCCTCCCTAAAGAAGTGATAGAGGAGGCTACTCCGGTGGCTGTACCCGAGCATGGTCCAAGAACTTTTAATTTGGAGGAAATGTATGCTGAAGAGCCTAATTTTATCGTTAACAATACACCAGATAGGGTATATGCTAAGGGTCCTAGAAGCTTAAAAATTAGGAGGAAAAGAAGGGACATACCGAATGAAATAGAAAACGAAATAGACTCTGCTCTAGACAAAGAGGAGGTAACTACACTTGGCGACCATACAGAAACAACAGATTTAGTAACAGATACAACACCATTATCATCCACAACTAAAGACAATCAAACCACCACGACTAGTTTCCCTGCAACATCCAATCTGCCAGATAGGTTTTCTTCTTTTATAGACCTGATAAAGGAAATAATGCACGTAAAAGCTAGGGTAGGTTTGCAAGTAGTTCAGAATGCCACTCAAAGTATTTCAGGCTTTATTTCTAAGCTTCAGTCTCGCTTAGATCAGCAATATAGGAATTACAGAAATTCGAAACACTGATATTACTATTTCATTCAGATGTTCAGTTTGATTCTATTTATGTACCTATTTATTGAGAATGATTTTCCATACGAACCTTTGGTTTTCGATAGAAATTGATTGTCCTTTCACTGATTAAGTACGATTTTTGGGAAGGGCAAAGTTCGTTAAAAAAATAAATTATTATAGCTAATGTTTGTAGTTGTGGTGAATTTTGGCGTTAGATAATAAAATTTGTTCATTTCACATTTTACATAAAATTAGTTGAATATTTTTAAGTTTACTGACATTGTTAAATTTAAATCGAATCAGATTATTTTAAAAAGTCGTGCAAATCGTAGAACAATTTTACCTAATATGCAATTTCTTGTGCATTTCCATTGAATATTAGAAATGAAAGGTTCTTTTTGTATACCAATGCTTCTTTAGTTAAGTAGATTAAGTAGTTAAGCGCACATTTATGTACTCTCTTGCTTACATCATTATTATAGGTGATAAATATTGTTTGTTACTAAATTAATTTATTTTTTCTGTATCCACGAGAGTACATAGATCATTATAAGCCAATGGGTGGGATTTTGGAAATGAAAATAATGTGAGTAACAATGCATTTAATAACTTAACAAGACTGTAAAATAAATTAATATAAATAAATAAAAGATTTATAAATAACGTGGGAGGTTTATTTCAACACTACTGCTCCTTTTCCTTCTTCTCTTGCCGTTCATTGCGATTGGCACCAACATGGCCATAGTGGCAGGGATCATTCCTGCACCCACTGCAGCCAACACAGCATTGCTGTCAGGTCCGGTGTTTGTGGACATCGTTGCAATAGCTGATTTAATTTCAGTGATAGGTCTCTTCTTGGTGAATTTAGCAGGCCGTTTCGCCTTAGTTTTTATCTTTTGCAGCTTCACAAACTTCCTTTGCGCTTGGTCGACGGTTTCAGAAGTGGAGTCGACTTGCAGAAGTCCTCCATGCGAAGTAGTCATGTTTACTTTGGATCCCTTGAGAGGCGGAAGCACCGTAAGCCTCACAGACCTATGAATACCAACAGAATCAGGTTTGACGTCTAAAGATCTCTGCCTACTTTTAGGTAGCTTGTACCCCTTCGTGGTTGACAGGAGCACCCATTCGCCATCGCCCATGAAGGGGTGGGTTTCGGTCTGCAGCTCAGTACCGACTCTTCTGTTGCTGTCATGGTAATTTGAGGGAAAGTTAGAAGGCTTCCCGTCGGTTATTATACCTACATCTTCATCATGGTTATGATTGCAGTTTGAATCATGCCTATGGATATTATTTACCTTAATAGGATTCCTATTATGGGTAGAAGTATGTACGTGCATTGACTGACCATACACAGCTGAGGGCTTCGAATATGGTGGTCTGTAAGTGGGTTTGTAATAAACCTCATAGCTGTCCTCGGGATTTTCTAACTTGGTATTGTACTGATATCTATTTTCTTGAGGCCTATTCCAGGAAGATATCCTATCGTTAGGGTACTCCGCATCGTCTTCTAAGTGTGGATCGCTTGTAGGGTATTTATCCCAGGGTCGCTCAACTGGTTTCGGCTTGCTCTGCCACTTGGATATTTTCGACAATGACCAAGGTACTGGTTCTAAAGTCACCCATCCCTTTTTGTCGTCATAAGGGTGGTTATGCTCCCGTAAATTCATTAAACTCCAGCTTTTCTTCTCTTTTCCGCCTTTGTCGTCGAAATTTTCATCTTTAGGGGGGTTTTCTTTGGTAGCGTTCTCTGCATAGCTGTTCAAAAAGTCCCTAAGGGCCGAATGCGTAAACTCAGCACTGTTCTCCTCTTGTTCGTTGCTGATAGGACTCTTCAAGTTCGTAGATGACGTAGCTGTGGTAAAAGAGCGGTGTTCAAAATGTGAGCGAGGTTTTGCCACAATCCCCTTATTCCACAATGATTCACCTTCAATTATCCTTATAGGACCTGAACCTGGCACATTTAAGTCGTACGACTTTGTTGTTGTAGACACTGTAACATCATCTGCACTTGCACTGTATATTAAAGCACTTAACAGCAGTACTAATAAGTTACTACAGCTCATTTTAACACTACAGGCTCTCCACCCTGACTGATGATCTTGCGAACGACGCTAAATAATATAAGTTTCCGCCACAATAAATTCAAATGTAGTACAGCCTCCCTCCATGATTCGCCTGGGAAAAAATGTCGCAGTCCGTCTTCGTTTACTAGGTAGAAAGTGTAAAGGATTGAAGAAAAAACGATGAGCGGACGAGAGTTTCTCTACTTAAAATTGTGGACTGCATTTGTTTCTTTTTGTTTACGGCCAGCGGCGGGCAAAGTAATTACTATATCTGCGCTGGTATCTAAGGCAGTGGATATGTAATAACTATTCATATGTCGGGATTTATTGCTGAGAACAGTTACAAGTAATAAATTTCAGAATTGCTGTTATAAATTGTTAATAGTTATAATAGCAATCAATATGACAATTACCGTTTTTGATTCACCTTACCTGCGTATTATGGCCTACCTACTTTATTCTTAAACTTATCGTATATTTATCACCGTTAATGTAGTTAACTTTACTATACATTAACTATTTACTTTACTGTACATTATTGTTAACAAAAAACTGTGTAAGAATTGTAGGTTACTTAAAAATTTTAATATAAATTTAATAACATTATTATAAAAATTTTGCTTCATTTAAATAAAATTTAGATTAAAATAGATTTCGATAAAAATGATAGCAGGCACAGGTGACATGAAAATAACCGTGGATGGTCGTTTATTTCCATCTTCATATAATATATACACAACGTTTGAATTTTTATTGCATGCATGTATTTTATTAACGATAGAATATTTAATGCTTTAATATTTAACACTTATCAAGAGCAGGTAAACAATGTAGGGCATCTTTATGGTTTGCCGATCACAATAATTATTGTTCTAAAGTCACGCTGTTGAGTACTTTTACGATGCCGATAAGCAAGAACTTGATAATTTCTTGTGTCCCTTGTATACAAGGTGACCCACTAAGGTCGGCGAGGTACGATATTGGGAAAAGTATAGGCCCTACAGCTTCGGGGAAACATTTTCTTTTTGATAAATCGACCAAGAGAAATCGCTGGAAATAATTTTCAAATTCGTAGCTCGGTCGCTAGGGGGTGCAATCTAGACCAAAACATAGACTTTTCTCGGAAATGATTCCTATTCGGATTTGCTAAATATCACAAATATGGATAGCTGGTTCCATGGTTCAAAACTTTTGTTTTTGATATGTTGCGCTCTCTCAACAGAAAGGCCCTAATGTCTCATCAAAAAAAAATATTTTTCTGGATTGGCTTATGAAACGCCCATAATGTATAGCTCATTGGAAAGGTCTTTTCATGCTTTTTCTTATGGTTGTTGCATAACGTCATTTACCTCGAAAATGAAACCGATAGATGGCGTTATTTCAAATGTATGTCGTTTTATGGATTTTTATCAAAAATTTGAAATGCAATGCTGTTTTCTTTATATAAATGAATTCAGCGCAAAAAATTGATTAATATAGCATAAGTTTGAAATTTTTAACGAAAGTGTTGTTTAAATGATATAGCCTATTTAGTTATTTGATGGCGCTGTTTGTCGAAGATTCAGTTTTTCACATTTTATTAAATAATTAAACTAGTAGGTACGATAAAACTTTATATAAAGGTTCAAGGTTATATAAAGGTTATATCAAGAGGTTATATAAAGGTTCAAGGTCGTATAAAGGTTCAGGTTGTGTAAAGTTCAATTGATTATTTATTTTTTGTTCACCAACTTGATAACAAAAAAAATATATCAAACTCATTTTATCAAATATATCAAACTCGTCAACATTTTTATACTCATTTTATATTTTTATACTTTTAAAATTAACCTAAAAAAATTTTTTCGCGCTATTTCACTTTTTTAGTAAAACGTGAAAAACCCGACTTGTATAGATAGCGCAAATAACTCGAGGCTCTATCCTTTAAATCATACTATATTCATAATTTTTTTTGCGCTAATTAATGTATGTAAAGAAAACTAGCATTGTATTTAAAATTTTTAAGAAAAATCCATAATTGAATCCATAATTTTAAGAAATCCATTCATTTGGAATAACGCCATCTACCGGTTTCCATTTTGAGGTAAATGACATTATGAGGTAAATTATTTTGAGGTAAATTACATTCCTAAAAAGATAAAGCATGAAATTACCTTTCCAAAGAGGTATTATGGGCGTTTGATGAGCCAATTCAGAAAATAATAAATTTTTATAATGAGCTATAAGGGGCTTCATCAGGTTTTTATTAATCCATATCTGTGCTATTTAACATACCTGAATAGGATTTCTGAGAGAAATTCAACTCTATATTTTGGCACCCAGCGGCCGAGCTACGAACTTGAAAACTATTTCCAGCGACTTTTCTTGGTCGATTTATCCAAAAAAAATTTCGCCGAATCTCTAGGGCTTATACTTTTCGTATAGTTCTCTGTACTTTAAGATTTCCGAGTGTCACAATTTGTTTTCAGTATACAGTCGGCTAACATCAAAAGCTTTTTATAGTTGTTTGTTTGTCCTTTACTCTTTGCCGCCAGCCGCCTGAATTGTGACACTCGGTAAACTAAAACTCCAGTCCACTATACCTCGCCGACCTTAGTGGGGCACCCTGTATATAATTAGCTACACTGACAACCTAATTAAAAATGTCCATCACGGCTTACTGCGTTATGAACCAGGCATTTCTCATTTCTCTTGCGGCCAGTCGTCGAAATCCGATTCCGCGGTCTACATAAACGTGGGGACCTATCACAGGGAAATTTACCGCTTAAACAAAAATGAAATTTTGCATTAAACACGCATAATAGAATCGTGACAGGCGAATAATGGGAGCAATTATTTTTATTGTTTACTTTAGGATTTCTACAAGTTGTAGAAATTGTTTTGTTAGAGAAGAAAATATGCTACTCGTGATGCTTTAATCGCAGCAACTTTTAAGTCTTCGCCAATTTGATATAATTTTGTTTTTACTTTGTTCTCTAGGCCTATTATCTCGAAATTAATTATGTAGAACCAGAATTTGTACAAAGTGGAAAAATGTTTTCTCCCCTGGGGGTATTATTTAATAGCTATTTATGTAACCAGTTTTGTGTAACGAGCAGTTTTCTGCGGAACGAGCGCTAGCGAGGATGCGAGAATGCGGAAAGGATGCGAGTTACACAAAATCGTATTTCCCAACGTGTTTTATACAATAATTTTCTAATTTTCACCAATTTTATATTTTATGAGAGGAAAACTCTGAATTTTATACGTTTAAAAACAATCCAGTAGGTTGCAACGGTGTGACAACTCGTCACTTTCATAGCTTGTCAGGTCTAAATAACCTACTATAAGACGAACATTACAAATCCAGTTGCGTAATATTTTACTTTTCGTAATTGGTTGTAAAAAGTAAAACTTTCCTAACGTCAAAGGGTTTTGAAACGTTTTTAAATGAACCTATAGGTACTGTCACTGTCTAAATTTTAAGTTTTAAGGCTTAGCAGTTTGCGCCGTTAGGAAGAAATGAAGAGGAAATAGAAAAGAAATAAGAAGAAAGACACCAGCATAGTTTTTTTGATTTGTTAATGGTAAACGAATTTCGCCTAATATGACATGTATCGTTGTTTAAAAATTTAGGAACTTGTTCACAAATTTTGCTCTCTGTTGTCTGTTAACTTTCAGATAAGCAGTTTCCAACTACATGCAACGTACGATTGGTCATTTTTCTGTTTTGAGAGGTAATTAGTCATACGTTCTCTAGAAATAAAAAGTCGTTAGACTTAATATGGAAATTATAATATGGATAAATGAACTCCTATATAAAAAGTCTATTTGACAATCACATTTTTGACAGCGATAAAAAAGTTGCATCGTTTTTTTATCACCGATAAAAATACCAGGTATTCGAAAACAAATGCCTAGGCCTCATCACTGACTCCAATAGATACATTCCATCATAAACTTACACAACCTTTGTCCCGACATTATACCAATAGCCGACTACATCAGAAACATATCGCAAAAATTCTACGAATTCAAACTGAATGATAGTCCGCTAACAAATAACATTACACGCATCAGGGAGCACAACACACCTTTTAGAATAAAACAACATAAATTAATCTATCAAAATCTACCCATTTTTAACCAATCACTCTAGGCATTTTTTCCACTTTTAACCATAATTTTAACTTTGCTCTCTTTTAACTATGTTAACTTGATAAATGTTACCCTTTCTGTTTGTTTATTTGTTTTTTAGCCTTTTGTCTCCAAATTCCACAAAATTCAACAACTTTATACGCATTGCTAAAAACTTTACATTTAAGGGGATTTTTTATTTGCTATTTTTTACCCTCGGAACATCTGATACTGTCTCAAAGAGACTTGCAACACGTATGAAGATTCATCACTTCCTGAAAAACTTCCTTGATGCCCATTGGGCAGGCCTAGTGTCCAATAACAGATGATTCAGCCATTTAACTGCCAAGTCGCTACTTGCGCGTGGATGTCTGGCTGGCCCCGGGGTCAGTATTGTCGGTGGGCGACATTTGACATGTTCTATAATTTACAAATAAATGTTTCAGTAAAAACGAATATTCGACGTGTAGAAACTAGAGAAGAGAATATTGAAAACAGTACACCAAACGGTAATAACTGTATACAATACAATTGTATAAATAAAGATAATTGTTGTTCGTTCACAAATTCTGTAGTTCATTTATCTTCGCAAAAAAACAATCGAGCTTTTATTTTATGGATATATTTCGATTTAACACAACATTTTGCCAACCAGTAATTTTCCTCGAAAAACTAAATGGCTCGACCTCCGTTCTCGCGGGTTCTTCTTGTCAGTTTTCCTTATAAAATTATTATTTCCTTATAAATCCTCATTATTATTTCGCTGCAAAGAGAAATTTATCCTATAAAAAAATGCTCTTCTGGTTTGACTGTTGATAAAATGAGATACCTACACATATTGTGTTTGATAAAATGACATGCTTTGGTCATTTTATGCTCATTTGTAATTTCATTAATCGTTTTGCAGACGGTTGGTAGTTAATTACATTATCGGAGAAAGTCTCAACGTCAAAGCACCATTGGTCATTGCAGATTGGAGGTGGTCTTGTAATAGGCTACTTTTAAAAATGTGTTTCTTTTCATTAGGAGAGAAATGATATGTAGGTCTAGGTAAAAAACTCAATTTAATAATCTTGACCTATATTTAAAATACCAGTATTTCATGTAACTTATGGAAGACATTGCAATATAATCATTTTTGGCACATCTCTTAGTACTTAAAATCTAACTTAAAACAAGACTTAGTCAATTATTATAATCACACCGTATGTTTAACAGAACCTGCACTAGATACATATAAGTAAGACAGTTCCTGAGTCCTTCTAGGGTTTGGATCAGTCCTCCTAGAGTTATATTTATCAAAATAATTATTTTTCTTTTAGCTATCCCCAAAGAATACTCGAAAAACTGAGCATTCTGATTTTGTGAAAGGGAATCAGATATATCAAGGCGACCAGCTGCAGCTATAACGTCCAAGATTACGGTCCAATAGGATAGCATACCTATCAATAATAACCTACCAAAAATCAGAAGCATTTTTTCATCTTCATTCTGAAAGAGACTGTGGCGAACTGTGTGGCTTGTCTGATATGGATGTTTTGGAGGAAATTACTGATGATGACTAAAACTATAAAAGCGAAAGAAATTTATCAACAAAAGTTAAATAAGTCGTTGAAAAATATATATGACAACAAAGAAGAACGGGTAAGTACTAAACCCGCTACACGCTTTCCGGTCATATGGAGAATGGCATTTTTAACTTTTTTTACACTTGCACAAAACTTTTGTCTTTTTCTCTGATATTATAATGAGTGCCCCAAAATTATATTGGTTTTACGATACAAGCTCCCATACTTTTTATCGATATGCAGCATGAAAACGCGGATTTTGTTTTATTGCAAGTCCGTAACCGTTAGAGCCCTTTGGAACCCCGAAAATGGCGTGCCTATTATTATGAGACTCTATTTTTTTTCACTTTCTCTTAATAAAAGGCCCGCACTATAATATTAGAGAAAACGAGAAAAAAAAACAAAATAATGACCCGAAAGCGTCCAGCAGGCTAGACCTACCCGCTTTTATTTGCTGTCATAAGATACACAATTCACTCCTTCAAAAGGCATGCTGGGTGAAACCGGAGAAAATAAACTGTTATCCTCCTGGTCTATGTAAAAATAGCCATAATACCTCACAATAATTAGTTCTGGATAAACTGATGGATAATAGTTCTGGATAATAAATAGAAGAAAATAAAAAAGACGATAACCACAGATTTCATACAACGGTTAGCGTAAAGCCGTTGAATGGACCTTAACTAGAAAATTATATTCATTGAGGCTTAAATTTAAATATTTGGAATGGCATACGAAATGTCTGTTAATTATGAACCGGCATAGATACAGAAGGCCTTGTAACCACTTGACCCTTGCGCCACAATGACGTAACCGTCTTCGTTTGCGTATAGAAATTCAACCCCTGTTTGCCATAAAAGTGGAGACTACCATGGAAACTTCCCCTAGATCCTGTAAAACTAAACATAGGCAGAGGCACTGGTATAGGTACGTTTAATCCAACTTGGCCAGCATCTACTTCGTTGACAAATTGACGCGCATTGCTCCCGCTTGAGGTAAAGATAGCGGCACCGTTACCGTAAGGATTTCTGTTAATTATCTTAATAGCGTCGTCTAAGGTATCAGCGAACATGACGCAAAGTACCGGCCCGAATATTTCCTCTGTGTAACAGTCGAAGTTGTGTTGAACGCCTGTTAAAAGCGTTGGGCCTACAAAGTTGCCATTGGGGTACTTGTCGACTTTTATGTTCCTTCCATCTAGTGGACACTTGGCGCCCTAGAAATAACCATCCATTACAATTCTCTGTATTTGAAACTGCCCTATAAGAAAACACTAACCTGTTTAATTCCCGACTCAATAAGTTGCAGGATTCTCTGTTTGGCCTTGGGTGAAATAACTGGGCCTACATCCGTACCAGGTTCTGTTCCAGCATTGACTTTCAATTTCTTAGCCCTTTCGACAATGTCCGGAATCCACTGCTCGGTTTCCCCTACTAATACCGCCACGCTAAGTGCCATACATCTTTGTCCAGCTGCACCGAAGGCAGCTCCGATTAGCTGGTCAATGGTTGCGTTTTTATCAGCATCTGGTAATACTATAGCATGATTTTTCGCCCCCATGTTACACTGTAGGCGTTTTCCACTAGTTGCCCCGCGTTTGTAGATGTATTTACCAGCTTCGTCTGACCCAACGAAGCTAACAGCTTTGATGATCTCGTTATCACAGATGAAGTTAACTGCATCATGAGTACCATGAATAACCTAAGTGAGAAGTGTAGCTTCTTATATAGTAAAAACTGTCATCAACTTACATTCACTACGCCTGGTGGGCAACCAACTTCGTTCAGAAGTTCCATTAATAATATGGTCGCACCCGGGTCTCTTTCGGATGGCTTTAGGATCATTGTGTTGCCTGCTATTAGCGCCAAGGGGAACATCCACAGAGGGATCATGGCAGGGAAATTAAACGGGCATATCCCTCCAGTCACCCCAAGTGGTAACTTATACGATACTATATCCATGTCTTTAGAGATGTTTTGAAGTGACTCCCCTTGCAGCAGAGTGCCAGCCGCACAGCTATGCTCAACCACCTCTAAAAGAACCGGTTAAAATATATGTACCGATAAAACCGCTGAAACTTACGTAAACCTCTTATTACATCCCCTTCCGCATCCGCCAAAGTCTTGCCTTGTTCCGCTGTGATATTCTCGGCGATTTTCTTTATGTCCCTTCTGATAACCGCCTGTAGTTTTAGCATCAGCTGTTGTCGAGTTAACACTGACGTTTTGCTCCAAGAAAGGAACGCATTTTTTGACGATTCAACAGCTGATTCCATCTCAGAATTCGTGGTAAGGGGTACTTTGGTGATCAGATTGTTGGTGGCAGGGTCGTGCAAGTCTATCCATTGGGTAGCCTTGGAGTCAACAAATTGGCCGTCGATGAACAGTTTCGTCGTGGGGGCTACATTGGAATAGGTTCTTTTAAGGGTGCTCAGTAGAGGGGCTGCCTGAAAAGGGACAGCAGTCAAGGATGTGTTAAAACGTATTAGAAAAGATTTATTATTAATGAAGATTTTATGATCTTTTAGGAATGATGCAATAATTGAAAATGATATACTTAATATAGATACTAAAAGCATATTGAAAAGGATGTATAATATAGAGACATACCGCATTTTCGTAATAGCTAAATCGTAAATACAGAAAAACATCCGAAAAGTAATGGGATATGGAAACACTAACCAGGGGGAAGTGAGAAGCAAATACGAGGTACTGAAAGGAAAAGTGTGAAGACTACAGGAACAGGAAGAAACGGGAGGTTTTGAAGAGGATTGGAAATTGATCAAAGGCAGTACAGCGGCGCCTTGAAACATGAACGATGAGGCAGATATGAAAAAATAGCAAAATATTCAAAAAGGATGATAATGGATACACATGCAAATGAAAGACGAACCGCAAATAAAAACCGCAGAAATAACGAGACGTGTCTTAGACATGTATTAATACACTTTGGAAAGAACACAATGTAGGGAACACCAGGCAGAAGAAGGGAGAAATGTAATATCAGGAGGAAAGGAAGATGACGAAACAAGTGTAGAAGTAGAATAACTCAAAGAGAAGCTAAAAAAGAAAATGCGGAGAAAGAGTGGAAAGTACACACAAATATTGGAATGGAACACCGAGATAATAATCACATTACCAAAGAAAGGAGTGATATATCACTCCTTAACATAACGTGCAAATTATATTCTCAGAAAATAGCATATTAGATTCTCAGAATTGTTTCGGCTGCCTCAGAAAAGGCAGGCGAAAAGGGATGCCAAAAAATATTAGAGAATTGATAAAAATTCCAACGGCATTGATTCATATGCAGTTATAAAGACAGGAGAAGTAATTCAAAAATATAATGTAGGTAGGTATATTTTTGAGAAATAATAAAAGAAGAAAAGAGAAATAGTAACATTAAATTTAAAAATATCGAATAAATTAAATGACGTGCATGACTCTAAACTGTATTAATAGTAGTACTAATGTAATATTTAAATAGCAGATAACATATTTTAGTTATTTACTCATATCTGTATCTTTATGTTTAACTGTTATTGCTTATACACAAATATTTATATATAATTTTCAAAACAAGTGTATTAAGAAAAATATATATTATTAAGATCCGAACACATTACACATTGGTTTTTCGCGGGTAAAGACGTTCAGCATTAGTATTAGGAAACGCGGCAAAATTTTCTCAGAGGTAGTCTTAAGTGAAATATTATAAAAAATTATGAATTATTTATAAATGAATAGCCGACGTCGATATTGTAATTTTACAAAACTAAGGTAATGAACAAAAATATTCAAACTATATTATTCCTATTTTGCCAGTTACCTACTTAGTTGCAATATTTACTTATTAAGATATATAATCGGCACTATCACCAGCAAGGTCAAAAAGTAATCTAAAAGTAGAAAGAATGTTTAATTTGAACATTTTTAAGCCGCGCTAACATTCATTCATTCGTTCTGACTTCCAGCTATTTATACCTACATATACATTTCCTGATTTACTACCGTTTTATTCAAAGGTCAAGTAGGTAAACTGTGAATTATTTATTTATAAGACGTAGGTACCTACTACACACTTATATAAATTTATATGAAACAACCTTTTTATGGATACTTACAGTCGAGCGAATCATTTTTAATCCAACCTTCTTACAGCACTAAACTAACAAGTAAATTCAATGAATGGTTAATAATCAGCCTTAATGTTTATTAATAAATATAGGTACCCCCACTTCGAAACCCAACAGGGTTATCATAATTTAACAATAATTTAGCGTCAATTTTGTTAGGGATTGCTGGAACATATTTAACATTGCGAAAGACAACTGATAATTGATATTATATTTTAGCAACAATAACAAGATCAGCTGATGATTGATTAACCACGAAACACAAAATGCAGGCAGCGTCAGCGCAGCGGTTTGAACAGCGCTGTACTAGCGGGCTGGGTTTGCGACGTTTGCGTTTAAATTTAAATGTAGGTATAGGTAGGTATAGTTGTGGTATTATAGCAATATAGAGGTGTTGTTGGATATAGTCGAGCCAGTGATAACGTCATGCGTCAGCTCGGTAACAGCGCACCAGTGCAGTGGCGTAGGTAGTGGCATCTAAAATATGACAGATTAGAGCACTAGCAGCTGACGTTACAACCTGTCAAGAATCAGGTGGTAGGGAGCAACTTTCACAGTTTTGACGGAAAGTAACCTTATACAGGATGACCACGGATCATGGTAAACTCTCGCCATTTCCACAATTTTTGAGTTATCCATACAAATTGAAAAATTTGCAGCAGTAATGTACGTCCAAAAAGACTCATTTTAACCCATTCGATTTTTTTCGCCTTCCGGTTTCAACGGAAGTGACCTCAACTTTGGAATTTTAAATGGAACACCCTGTATATTATTGCATATTTGGAATACTGAGAAAATTCTGAGTACGATAGAACTATTTTGGTAACTTTTTGATGCCCACTTGATTTTTTCAGAGCCAATTTCATTTTTGAATCTATAGTGCCATTACTGGTTTAACGTCATTTGACACTTAAAATGTCACATTTAAGGAAATTAATAGCCTCCAGGAAAAGACAATTCCTCTAAGAAATCTCGCACAAATAAAATTGTATTATAATTTTCCAAAACTTTTATTATTACAAAAAATATTCTTAACTATATATACAGTAAAAAAAACCTTAATATAAGGCTGTCAATTAAAATGTCTTACAATGTCTCAAAAAACAACATTTTTTTTGTACTATTACTTACAATAAATATATTACAAAATATCTTACAGTTCTATATTTGGCTTTTCGATTTATAAATACTGACAGTCGCTAGAGTACTTAATACTATAGGTATATAGATTTCTGAGTAACTGAAATTCGTTGTAGATGCCCGCCGAGGAAATTCGTAGCAGTGGAGTGCATAGGAAATATTTTGGGGGTCGAAATATATTATATCGAAGAGCATAACAAAATAATAAGTTCATGACAAACAAATAACTGACGACGTACGGGAATATCAATAGAATACACAGATTTACCTTTTCCAATGCAATATATTTGATGATAAATTAGTAATAGGTACCTCTGGTGTTCTTATTTTCTGCTGTCAATTTTTATAAAAATGGAATATGGAATTATTCGTTGACAAAAGTTCTCTTATCGGTATACATATTACAGATTTGTAATTAATATTATAATATCGTATTACAGAGATTCCTTCTAATTCATGAGCATCAGATATTTTTGAAGTAGGGGTAACAAGTTTGAATTTTTACGCTATTATATTCACTATATAGGCATGTGTCTATATTGTTCCTATACTTGTATATACTCGTCCAGGTGAGTAGTCTTATGACTATTAATGACGTTATACTGCTTTGAAGTATTTTAAATGAGTGAATCAAAAACTGTTCGCTCAAAATCGGCGTAAAATGTCATTAGAAGCATAATTTCTTAGCTTTCATTTTTCGAAATACTAACATTTAAGACCATTATCTAAAGATTTTGTTTGCAAATCACAAATTTGACAGTTGCCAGATGTTAACTGGCAACTGTGTATTGGTGCATTTGAGGTTATTTTGGAAGCAGAAGTGATTGCCACCAAAGGTTTTTTTCAAACTCCAATGTTAAAAAAGATCCCATGTTTCCGACTTTATGGCGGATACTATATATAATATACTTATTAAACTCTTTCATGGCTGACTATACTATACTGATTGTGATGTTGCGTTTGTATGCCTTAATGCATATTATCCAGAAGCATACAAATATTTTAATTACTGACTAACCGCCTGGACAAAAAATATATCCACGCCACTGGCCTCGGTTCATTATCGTCAATTTTGACCTGTTGGATGACTCACAGGAAGTCCCTTAGTGAAATAAATTGACCTTTATAAGACCTAACGCTAAACTAAACCTTTGGGTTTGGGGTCTGACTGACGATATTCTTCAAATAAGTCACCGACACGTTAGGGGTCTTGCTGTGCGGAGGCTGCGTTTGCTGCGAGTCCAGGTTACTGTTGTATTTACACCGCAACGTGTCTAAATAGGCCACCCGGTACTGCCGGTTCATGGTGACGTAGACGACGGGGTTGACGCAACTGGACAGGTAAATTAGTAGATAGCCTAGCACGTGTAGCGGCGCATGTTTCACATCCGGATCAAAGATTTTAACGATGGTAATCGGCAAGTAGCACACAATGAAACAGACGAATATGACGAGCACCATTTTGGTGATTTTCATTTCGCTGCGCTTGTATTTGTTGCCTGTGGTATGCTGCTGCATTCTCGCGTGGGATTTTTTGACCACCCTGTAGATTTGCGCGTAACACACCACTATAACGACGCAAGGCAGAGCAAAACCGATGATGAACATGGTGGTTTTACAGCTATGCCCGTGTGTGTCTCTATTAATGGAGCAGGTGCCTAGTTTGTCGTCCATTCCGAAGGTACCCCAAACGCCCAGTAGAGGAGGAATCTGCATGCCATAACTAAACACCCATATCAAGCTTATATAAAAAGCCACGTTTAATTTGGAGTATATCTTCTGATACATATGCGGCCACGCTATGAGTATATACCGATTAATCGATATTGAAGCGACGCTCAATAAAGACACCCCCACACTACCATAGCGAAGGGCTGGGATGATCTTGCAGAGCATATCTCCATGCACCCAAGTACCGAGGAAGAACTGGCTGGATGCGAATGGCAGCACTAGAAAGCAGAATAGCAGATCCGAGATGCAGAGGCTAAAAAAAAATGGGTAACATTATTATTCATGAAGTAGAACAACCGCATTGGGGCCAAGATCAAGATCTTCGTGCAAGAAAAGTGAAATTGCCGTACCTACTTTCCTTTGTTAGGGATATATTGATGTAGGACTAAAAATTAGTGCTCGGTTTGTAAAAGTAGACGAATAATATTGTATTAGAGGCGGAACTATATGTGACAATAATGTACCGACAAACAATAACGGATTTACTTTTACCTTTTACTGAACGATTGAGTGTATATAATTTTGTTTTTAAATGTTCACTTACCGGGTGGACAAAACAATTTGCATTTTTTTACATTTGGTATTCGACTATGATCAGGTTTATATTTTATACCTACTCATCTGACTTGTTAATTTAGTTGCATAATAATTATAAAGAAAACAAAAAAAAAGGAATATTCCTCCTCTATGTTTATATTAACAGTATTTAATTAAAAAACAGTATTTCTTTCGCTATGTGCAAAAGAAACCTTGAACATTATACTTTTAGATGGCGAATCATTTGTACGGAGATCTTTTAAATTTTTCCATATCTGCTTATTGACCGGAGTCGCGCTCCGGTCAATAAATAGGTAATCAAGGTAAATTCAATAGGTAATAGTAGGTAAATTCAAATAGGTAATCAGTTTCGGCGCATCGACAACAAATGGTTATCTAAAATTTTTAATTCTTGAATCTTAAAACAAATATGTTTATTTGAAAGCTAACTGATAGATATTCACCTCGGTCAAGTTTGTTTCGAATATAAATCTCAGTGTTTAATAAAAAAATAAATATTTATTACAGCAATTTAAACACTCATTTGACTTTGAGACTGAGTGACGCTACACAGCCTGGAATTAAGTTGACAGAATTATTTGTTAGAACTAGAGATATGGAGTATTTCTCTGGTTGGAACGCCTAAATAGCCCATGCCCGCAGCTATCCAAAACTTCCAAAACCGGATAACTCCATAATTTAGGGTTGTTTGGTTTATCATGAAAAACTGTGTTAAAAAAAACTATGTTCAGAAAAACTATGTTCAATATCGTTGTACCATTAATATATGGAAACTACCAATAAATAAATAATAAACAAATTAACAGTTTTTTGCTCTCCTCCTGATATTTCTCTTCAAATGGAGATAGCCGGTTTTGGAACTATACGATTCAATTGGCATAATCAGAATTTTGAACAAAAAAGAAACGATTTTTGTTATTTCAGTAACTTTTTTTTGTTTCTTGTTCCGAATTCTTCTAAAAATTGTTTATTGTAAGTGGAAACTGTGGTTTATTTAACTGTGATTTGGTTGAGCATCTATTAGAAACTGCACAGGTTGTATATGCATTGTATTGTAATTTGGTTTTTGGGTTGGCAATTGAGGTATTACATTTGTTATTTGCTGTTGCATAATCGGAGGTTGTTGTATTAATTGCCGTTGATGTTGATGCATTATTTGTGCCGTTGATGTTGATGCATTATTGTATTGTGTAGTTTGGAGGTATAATATTTGTTTGCTGGTACATGTTTTATTCATTTATCATTATTTTTTGTCTTTATTCCGCACTTTTTTCCTCGCTATCAACATAATGTAAGATTAAAGGATTAATTTTTTTTACGATACCTACGTATGATTTGATATTCACGTTTATCACAATTCACTCGCCCTATTTCCTTACGCTTCGAAAGTCAAGCGGATGGATCAATATTTAAACTATTTAACGGTCGATTTTACCCCCTCATGACGACTTTTGCGAATTTTACATTCATTTTAGCAAAAATTCGGCTTCTAGGTAGACGTCAATTTTCGTCTCTGACAACTGTAATAAATTAAAAACTAATTCACGCCAAATTTAAAATAGTGACATCTGAAACCAAATTTAACCGCCACCGTAATAATGAAAAAGTTTTCCCATATGTCAGACAACTACTACAAATAGACGAACTATTTTGTATCGAGGCTCGTCTATAGTATTATTTATTTTACGCCTTTAAAATTTTAAATGTCTACAGCTATTAGAAAATGGCTCTCCACTATTTTCGTGGTGGGCCAAATGACACTGCATGGTGGGCCCAGTGCGACACTGCTTACTGAGTTGACTGCCTCTGGATACATATTTATAGGCGTAAGTAACCGTCATTCGTCCTTATTAGTAATATTAGTATTGAGCTGTGCTTTAAATTGACCAACTGCTACTGGTACTACAATTAAATTAATTAAAAGGAATATTTATGCAGACAAACAGTTAATTTATTTGCGCTGATGGGCATATAGGGACATAAAAGTGAATAACCACTATTAGAACGAGCAGTGTGTTTAGGTATTAATTTTATTTTTACCCAAGTTTTTGTATTATCTTTTGAAATTAAGGAAAACTGAGAAACGCATCGAGATATTGAGTATGGAGGTAATTATTTTTATTATAACAATATCTGTTTCATATTTTAGTGAACTAATAGGCAACGCGATAAACTATCTGCATATACGACTCCAAACTGACAAAAGAACTGGATACAATTTTATATGAAAACCCGTGTGAAAAACATTTTTTATGGTCAAGTGGGGTAAAAGTGTGTAATTGGGGTAAATGTGTATTCAGATCTCAACATCTGAACGTAGTAACATATCATTATCTACGATAATGTAGAAGACACGCGACATCATCTATAAGTTGTTCAACAAAGTATAGAACATTTCGTTAATAGCATTGAATGTGGACATTGTTAATTTATAAAAATTTATAAACAAGGATGTAGATAATGATAATGTCGCTATATTCACAAAAGAGTGTTATATTCAGGAGGTCTGTATTGTATTAATTCTATGAATATATATTTTGAACAACTGTTATAGTACGGTAAAAGGAACACAAAATATATCACAATAATTACACAAGAAAACGCGGGCAAGCCTGATATCCTTACCTTCGTCAAAATCACCACGGTAAAGTTGAAATTTTTGTTCTCTCCCAACTTGCTACGGGCTGCAGCTCAATCGCCCCACTTGACTATAGGTACACGCATACTATTTCGTTCGGTAGGCTGTACTACCACACTCTGGATACTTTGACTTTTGATTACATTGACATCACATCGACATTACATATTACATGATACATTGATGCGACACACTGACTCAGGAGACTGAAGACTACACACTTGTCTAGGCTACTACTTACTCCATACTGACTTATTCCCGCCTATGATAGCGCCCTTTTTTTGTCGGTCCCCACTCTCGCGATGAAAAAGGACACCAGGCGGGCAATTTGCGGCAAAAAAAGATAATAAATTTGAGAAAGGTCTGGTAATCACTTTCCCAACAAAATCATATGATCAGGGAAAGTGTGCAGTAAATATAAAGGTGGGTACGCATATGAGCACGAGCGCGAATGAGGCAACCCGAGGAGGAATCATTTGCCTCAGATACGGGAAGTTCGGGTTCCTGAATAGTGGACGCACGAGGCGTTATACGGCATCGATCCATAGAATGTGGCGAGCATTCTCGTTTTGTCAGTCGCTTTTAAAAATATGGCCGATTCAGATTCTGATGGTGAACGCGCTGCGTATTTTATAATTTTGAGCAGTATAATGAAGAAAAAAAAAGAAAAAACCAAAACGATGGTCTTCACAATTATATCTTTACAGAACAGGACAATTCAATCAAAATAGCACAGGTTTATTAAATGATCTCCTGGCCGATAAAACGAGAGGGGTTTTCAAAAATTTTACCCGGATACACATATTACCCGGATACAATAAAATTACACATGCAATCTTTTCCGTGTACTGCTACAGACTAGACCGCATCGCCGTGATTTTTTTGTTTCTGTCCAGACTGAGCACGCACCGAGTACGGCCTCACTTTGATGTACCGCCAAGAAACGGATCGGGTCGAGGCCGAATGCATGTGGATTCAAACGAATTAGCACGCCTCGTTCAGACGTACACATACGTATGCTTATGCGTCTTCGGGTTGCCTCATTCGCATTCGGGCTCATATGCGTACCCACCTTAAGGGTGTGTGTAGCACATAGATATATAAGTAGGAAGGATGAGCTACATACAGTATATGTGCCAAGTGGGATAACTATTTAAGCCGCCATCTTGACCCCAGTGCAGTGGCGTCGTCAATAATTATTCTTTCATGAAGGTTTTCTTCCGCAAGCGACAAAATTTATTTTAAACTACAACCAGTGGAATACGCTATAAGTACTTCAATCATAAGTATTTCAATTCAATTTAAAATTCAATTTAAAAAGATATATCCCGCCGATATGGTTACCTACTTGGACTAATTCTTGTCTTGATCCACGTGAAACCAAAATGGTCGATAAACGAGTAGCTCTAGAATTCTAGAACAACCGCAGCAAGCGGTACCGGTAATTACTTTATGTGTTTTAGTGGCGGTTGGCCGTTACCACTGATTGGTTACACTTTCAAAGCCAAACAGAATTCCCAACAAGCAGAATCATTCCCATGGACTATGTAGGTATGCCATGGGACTAAAAATGATATGGATGGAGTCGGAAACTTTGCGTAACTATTTTAAGAACATCTTATTAAAATCATTTGGACCTGCGTACGAGTACCTACGGTACCTAGAACGAGTAAAAGAAATAAAGGAATAAACATTATATTAAAATCTCCTTCTGATATGATACATTTCCATCCCTCAAGACGAGGAAGAAACATAAATAAAATTCAACAGAAACGCCTGAGGAAATGGGTCTAAAGTCCCCTTATCAATATCAACATTTTCCAACCTTAATTCTCTGGCTGACGCGGTTCAATGAGATTAATTTTTCGGCATATATATACCTATACAACCTTCAATAATCTATTTATAATAATACTGATTTTGTTTGTTTCTCTTTCTATGCAAGCAAATATGTTGTGTTGCGCTCTTAACTTTCTATGCGAATGTTCTATTCTATTTTTCTAATATTAAACAGTTTTATACTTTTAAAAAACCATTAATTTCAAGTTACGTAGGGACAATAAAACTGAGTTAATTTAACACACTTTCTCTTGCCTCACATTATTGTATAAAAAATATTCATAAAATCAAACACATTCGCTTTTCAACCTAACCATGACAAAACACATAATGTTAACAGCAACTAACCGACACCGTCATAATGTAGGGTTCGAATATTACGTCTAACTGTTCGGACGCCTCTCAATCATTCGTTTATTGCATCTCGAGCTAACCGAGCTAAATCTGACGTTCTATATTTGAGCTAACGTGCGAATATTACCCACATTTCTGAGGCGTCGGACGACTTGCTCGACCGTTTTTTGATCCAGCTCGCAGAGGTAAAGTTGACGCATGCGTAATCTACTTGAATTCGTTCATTATAGATGTTTTTATATTTAAATTAGTTAGTTATTAATTCTAAAATAAAAAGACAAAGGAAAAAATAACTACAATTAAATTTGGATGTACCATTAAATTTTTATTTTACTGCTCATGCTCAATGAAGATTAAACGGGATATTTTATGGCCATTTTTATATCTTTAAAGTTCAAACCTGAATATACTGAATTCTGAAATTAATATATCAAGAATTTTTTAGGAAAAAATAGACAAAACTAATTTTATTATATACATATCATAGATATTGTTTAAATAATATATTTCCATCCCCGCCCTAAAAGGACACACTTTTAAATAATGTAAAAAATAAAACTTTCCAAAAAAAAATCATCAAAATCGGAGCTGCTTTTGAGGACTTCTGGAGGAATGGATGATTCATTGACGCGACTAAATAGAAGACACCGTTCTGAGCAAATTGTATATTGCGATACAAAGTAGGCAACCAGTAAATCACAAATCTATATAGTGTGTTGCTATAATTAGGGACAATGCTAATATTATGTAAAATCCTGAATGCTAATGTTTACTGTGAAATTATGACTATTATTAGCTTTAATCAAAGCTATTAGATTATTATTAAGTGTTATTACAACTTACAATGACGTAAATTGCAGGAATAACCGCAAATATGAATAACCCGCAATATGATATACACACAGATCTAATTTATTTATGAGGTCCGCGGTCTGTAAATTGTATAGAGGCATCTCTCACAATTTTTAGTAAGAAATCATAGGAATTATTAATTAACCAAACAGAAGTACAACCCGAAAAATATAAAATAATTTTTTTATAAACAAATTTATGCGTTCTCATATTATGCGAATTAACATTTTTTTCTTTTAACCATTTCAGTTTTAGTCATTTTTAGGCTAATGTTGTAATTTGAGTAGTAAATTATGCCTACATAACATATTGCATATTGTACTTGATTTAGGCACAGACGAAATTCGTTTGTGATTTAGGTACCTACGTATATCGCCGCAGCACTTCACAAGGTATTACTAATATTTAGTAACTTCAATGACTAATGTAGCTGCATGTTTTAGTAATAACTTTCATTTTTTATATCTGGCATCATTCTCATATTACTCACTCTTGCTTGAGCACTGAATCACATGGCCATTGTTTATGGCCTGCGGTCCTCTATAGCAAAGAGCAAAGATGCTTCTTAGAATAAAATGACATATTAAGCCGTACAAAAAATTATTCTAGTTAAAAACAACAAAACATATGCCATTTTTAATTATTGCTAATTGCGGCTAAAATTTTGCTTTATTTTTACTTTATAAACTGAATCAATGGGAGGGGCGCCCACTTACCAAACTTTGCAAAACCGACTATACCGTCCCCACCACTGGCGAACCTAGAATTTTCTATTTGGGTCTCATTAACTGTGGTACTTGTACGGTTACGACAATTTGATTTTTTCAATGTCAAAGTCTTTACAAAGTTAGGATTTGGTTCGTCAAAAATGTTGTCTTCGAAAAATGGGTTTCCTAAAACACATTTTTTGTTGCGTGTTCCATTTGATTACAAAATAATGATACAAAAAATAATGGCAAAAAATAACTGTCTCAGCGCGCTCTAGCACCAATACTTCTCGTCCGAAAAAAGTCAAAGCCTAATAGTCAAATTTGAATAGTGCATTTTGTCGGAAATTTGGTCTACTTTTATATTTGCATATCAAAAACGCAATTTTGAGATTTCAGTGGAAACTGAAAAAAGTGCACAAATTTGGCGTTACAAGGCAGCAAACTTGAAATTCGGATTCAGCATCCCAAAGTATATATGGAAGCGCTGAGAAAAAAATCCGCAATTTTGTGACGGAAAACCCACCATTTGACTGGGCTAGTTTTCCGAAATTCTCTGAAATCACTTTGTTTAATTGCAGAACTTATATACAGTGACCGTAACTTCTCCCATATTCTCAATGTTTCAAATGTTAGCTGGCGTTCATTCAAGTTTGCGTGTACCTCAAGATCCAACCTTTAGCCCGTTATAGATTAGGTGTATATCGTAAAAATGATAATATAAATGTGGATGATTTTTCTTACCTGGCAATAAAAGCAGCTGCCACTGTCCGAAGTTTCGAATGTCTTAGTAAAGCCACAATAGTTAGTAAATTTCCCATGACTCCCACGATCATTATGATGATTGTGAAAACCCCCGCTGCGGTTAGCATAGGTCGAGAATATCTGGAAAAAAATAATCTGGATAATACATTTTGAATGATTCTGCACAAATTATATTTGGTCTGGTTTATTTATTTAGGTCTCATCTGAAATAATGTTAAATAAGGACTTTGTAATGTTTTGCCATCCTTTCTATTTGTATATTTTCTGGTGCATTTCATAGTATTCGTACAAAATATGGTACTTAGTAGGAGTCTATCTGCGGTAGAGGTAGGGTAGATAATAAATACTTCCTCAAACCATGGTGTATACATGATACAATTTAAGACACAACTTTATGTAAAGTAAATAAATGAGGTAATAAAATCGAGTAGCCATATAAAAGCTTTAGACTTAATGTTATTTACCCTATAAGCTGAGCTTTTGATGAATAGACTATTGTATTAACATATTTGTTTACATCTATTATATAATATAACAGATGGGTACAGATTATTTTACTAAATGTGATGAGTATAAAAATCAAGAGCAAAAATGAATCTTTATTCGATAAAAGATTTAAAAACAAACAGAATTACATTATGAAAAGCTACTTTTCATTTGAGTTATACCTATATGGTAACAATCATATGACGACCTGTATTTATCAAATTCTTAAACTCTCCGATAGAGTATTTTAATCGGATAATAATTATTGAAATAATAATGAAATAAAATCCCGACTGAAAGAATTTAACCTAAGCTAAGGTACGTTATTAATTACGTTATCATAAATGTGGTCTGCAATTTCCGTTACTTCATATGTGTTTATATTTTCTGTTGTATATAGCTGATATAATAAAAAAAAATATATGATGAAAACATGTCGGTCTGGAGCAAAGACCTCATTTGAAAACCATCGACAATGTGTGAGCGAAATTATCCATTGAAGGATATCAGATTTTTTTAGTGATATTAAAATTAAAAAGTGGATATTTTATGATTATCTAATTAGCTTCTATACAGATATAACATATAGTTATCAAACTAAAAAAAATACACGCATAACTATTATGCCTGGGTTGAAATGGTTTGAAACAATATTCAAAGATGAATTTAAGAATATTTAATTCTGGATTGCACCAATGTGACGCAATAATAGTATACATTCAAAAATATTGGAATAAAAAAACTGTCTATGGCACTTAATAAAGTCTTTATAAATTTTGTTAATTTTTTTTTTGTTGTTGTTACTTTTATCTACTGTTATTTTTAAAGTTATTGACAGATAACGACACGTTCCCGTAAAAAACGCTTGTAATTAAGAAATCGCTGAAAATAGGTATAGGAACACCTTATATAGGCATCGTACCAAAATGCAACGATACGATGATACGATACGTATATATGCAACAAATGGACAACCACGTTTAGATGCATCGTATCTCCGATTCTATAAGTCACAGTAAGTAAGGCAAAGTAAGTATATCAATGGAAAGCTTATTTTATGCCCTACAACATTTACTTCGGTCACATTAGCAATATCTTCTACCTAAAGTCGTCCACGTCTCATGAAAAAAAAGGTCTTGATTTTATGAATTCCCACGGTTTTTCGGTTTCCTGTGTCATCGGAAGTTGAGATATAGCAACTGTGAAGTTCTTAGAAAATAGCGAATTCATTCTAGTTTGGTCATTCATTCTCATTCTCATTTGGTACCATCCCGAAGGATGTAAGGCAAACGGTTCTTACGCGACGCTTGTTCCAGTACATATGAACGCTTCTCCAGAATACCAGGATTTCCACACCCTCGAATTCCAGGAATCCGACACGGAAAGGTTTGGGACTTTTGATATGCTGTTCAGCATATCAAGTAGAACACATATGCAAATCTCCAGCTTTACAATAATTACTTCCAGGTTAAAACCTTGTACTTCTGGAGGAATACCCACCTATGCCTTTTTTCATCATGATGCATCAGCCGGCATGGGACGGCTTAGGACTCTTGGTATGTTGTTCAGTACACTAAATTAAATATTCCTACCGATTTTTTAGATTTACGTTATTTATTTCTCGGTTTTGGTGAAATTTAATCTATAATATGTCTGGGCTATATAGGTACCTACGCATTATTTTATTCACATACGGCATCTAAGTTATCAAAACTAAGTAAGTTATCAAAAAAAATCACTAAAATAAAAGAGTTTCTTCGGTTGTTTGGCTAATACTTTGTCGCTTACTATATACATCTATCTTTAAAACCAAAAAAGTTTTCCCGATCGAGTATTTGTTGCTGCATTTTTAACAAATCTCGTGTCACCAACTTTTTTAAAAAATATTACTGGTGACACGTAATTTTTATGTAACGATGACACCTATCTATGGTTCCAGATTTTCAAAATGAAAAAAATTGTTGATAACCAGATACATATAATTGGCGATCCGGTTTCAAATATCCTGTATATTATCGTTTTGCCGGTCCCAACCGGAAAAGAAATTCACGGCGCCTATGGGTTTACCAGATAATCACTTTTCCTGTTTAAAATCCGGGAAACATTGGGAATTGGGAACACCCTTTTCCTTAAGCAAATAACCTATACCAATCCCCGACATATCTCTGACGGCTGGTGACCAAAAAACCGTAGCTGATAACGAAAATAATCTTGCCCGGTACACACATATACATTATCATCCTAAAATAATAAACTTCACAGCTGCAATACGTAACAATGAGCAGGAAGCGTTCAAAATTTACATTACTTTGAACTGATTATAAAAGGCCTTGAACGTTTGTGGACACGGTATAAAAATTGTCACATTTCTCAGGTCTACTATTAGGTACATACTGTAGAAAGAAATTATTTTACATTTGTAGCAACTTAGTAGGCAAAAAGATAGTAGGTCCAGATGACAGTAGGCCTTAAAATATAAAATATTTTGCAGTAATAATAAAATCTAAGGATAAATTCTAATATCTTAATATTGCAATACCTACCTAAATCTCGCTGGGGGCTGCACTATATTTTTTTGCATACATAATTCCAAAGCAGCTCTTAAAATTGATCTAAAATATGCATACGTATGAGGTCAAAGGAAATGACTTATTATTCCCCCTTCGTATTCTATATTAGCAAATACACTTGTTTTGTTTAATTATTTGTGTTTGAACATACCAATATACATTAACACATTACAACTTGCATTCATCAAATTACAGTTTGTGACAATTTTTGTAACCCTAAGATATTGTTACAAGGGGGTGGTAAAAAAACCAAACCGTATAATATTTTTCTAGAACTTTTTATACTTTTTTTATTTAAATTTATCTTGCTAACATCAATCAATTCAGCTTCAATCTGCACCTTTTTTGCCTCTTGAGTTTTCTTCGCAAAATTGATTTGTTCACAAAAAAAAACAAAATTATAAGTAGGTACTTTTCACATAAATAATTTTTTTTGTTTCGGTCTAAAACAAACTATATTTGACGTACCTATAATCAACAGCTTAATTGGAAAACAAAATTAATTTTCTAATAGAAAGGTGTCAATTTCAAACAGAATTTGAAAATAAGTACATATTTTTCAATTAGAATTTACGATTACAAGGTTAACCGCATCGAAATATGTAGGTACCTACCTACGTACGAATTTTTTAAATAAATTCGTGACCGATAGAATCCTCTTCATCAATTGCTTCAAAATTATAATAATAATAAGAATAATATCTATTCACGTGTATGTTTTATAGGACAAGTTATCTAACATTACATTGAATTATTTTGTTCGACTATGTATATGAGAAGCAACGCTCAGCCGATTTAAATATAATGAATAAACAAAAAATAAATATATCACCTGATACATATTAAGCACACACTATTTGAATTGTAAATGTTGAGTAAGAAACCTCCAGAAGACAATGCGCACTTATCAATAATTAATCAAGGCGACTCCTCGCATATAATTAAAGCATACTTACAACAATAACGATTGTAAATCGACCGAGATATAAACAAATTAACTAAAGAACTAAACGCCCACATCTTACAATGCATCTGTAACAATAAACGCACACATGTAGAGCACATGTAAATTTCGAACCCAAACACTGCACTGCTACAAGATGCACCAAGAAAAAAACAAGGGACTATATGTCGTATACCTACCGGACCAATTCCGAAAATTGGGACCGCTTCACTTGATCCATTTTGATAATATTCGCGGTACACACTACTACACTACCGATAGCATTGAGGCTGAGGGAGCGCCCCTACTCAGGATGGTTAAAAATTAGTTTTAATTGAAACTAATAAAAGACCAAGCGATAAACTGTGTTTAAGTTAAACAAGAGGTTGAATGAGGCAAGTTTGGTCAAAACCCGCATTACTGACGCTTGTGTTGTTAGTCATTTGTTATTAATCACACATTTTCATTGGAAGTCACTTTTACTAGACTTACTTTGGATTGCGACAGTTAAAGATGCCGGATTTTTATGAGTAACCCATTTAATTACCTTACCTCCACATTATTTGTTTAATATCTGTTGTGACACGAGGCAGCGATGGAAATGCAAACTGGCCGTCCTCGGCAGCGTATGAAATACTGCATGTTATCGCAAAAGATTCGGTTTTGCGGTAAAAACTTTTCCCTGTAGCTATTCAATGCTGTTATCTCAAACGCCGTGTTCTCAAAAATATGACGATATGCATTTTGTCATACAGAATCGCAGAGTTAATGGACACTAAATAGGTACCTGAATCCGGTCAGGTGTAAGTCATATTACTAGACAATAAAATTAAATAACACTCTATAGGTACCTATGAGTATATTATATTTCCGAGAATTTAGAACTTTTCCGGAATAAAATTGCATTTTCGTACTTCCGGGACTAAAGTAATAACTTCACTCCCTTATGACAGGGACGAAGTGCCACTTTTTGTCCTTCCTGGATTAAAATTTCTGACGGAAATTACGTGAGTATAAAATTACAAACAAATAGTATATTATATACCGCGGGAATGAAGTGGTACTTTTCGTCCCGAAGGTCGGGCCATAATTAACCTGAGGGATTAAAGGTAATTCAGTCGCAAGGTGCATACGATATTTTTCGTACTTCCGAAATTGAAACGTATACATAATATAAAAAACACATAGAAACCTTTATAGAAACACATATAATTATTAAGCATAAAGCGAATTGAAACAAATAATGAGTGTCACCAATTGACAAGTTTAATTTCCAACGGACAATATTAATTTGGAGACATTGTCATTGCTGGTGTCATGACACCAGCTCGATTATGAATGAAGAAGGTATATCTGATATTGATAAAAGGGAAGCCGTAGTTCAAGTGTCTGCTGCATTCACCCAAGAAAGACTGGTCAATATGACGAACTGTATGTAACAACATTAATTTAAATATTAAATCAATAAAACACCTATTACATTCTTTTGTTTGTAATTTTATACTTCCGGGATTTCCGCCAATATTTAATATCGGAAGGACGAAAAGTGACACTTCAGTCCCTGTCATAAGGGAGTGAAGTTATTACTTCAGTCTCGGAAGTACGTACATTTTTCCGTAACTGTAAGTCGAAACGTCCGAGTTATGTTAATTTATTATTAGGAATCAATTTCAAGTAATAAAGACACCATAATATATACTCTTTACATCTTTAAAGTTGGCGGTTACGTCACTAAACTATTCTTAATCTACAACGCTGTTCGAGTGTTCTTCGTTAAAAAATTGTAAAACTAACGTTGTTGTACCTAAGCTGCTGTACGAAAAAGAAAGGGAGGGCACGATTTCGTACATCGTAACTCTAGCGAGATTAATATCGATCAACTGATTTCGATTTCTTTTGACTAGCGCCGTGCGCCGTACCCGCGGTAGCCTTGCACCGTTTCAAAACATACAGAATTTGGTTATCTTCCAGTTGAATTCGCTTATTTGTTACTTTCAGTGCACTTCTGGGCACGACCACTAAGCTGCCATATTCCGACGGAAAACCTCCCATTGCTTAAACCACCCTGTCTCTAAATTTCATGATTTTAACATTCAAATTGTAGGTTATGTATTATGTTGGCATTTCTCATCGGAGAAAGAGTAAAGTTTGTATACATCAGGACGAATTGTTTCAACACACATTTGACTAGTGCAATACTGATTTGATTCGTATAGTTTATATCTATGACGTAACCGCCAACTTTCAAGATGTAAATAGTAGATGCTACGATATAGAAATATAGACGCCATTTTATCAAAATGGTAGCCATGTATGATAGGTAATTTGTTTGGAAGCTAATGTTGCGTATTTTGCAAAAATGTATTAAAATTTTATACCTATATGATAAAAAAATATCTGAAAATGTCGCTACTTCCGCAAAAGCCGTAGCGTCAATTTTTAAATAATATGTTGTTCAGGTCCAAGATCGGTAATTTAACCGGTCTTGGTTCAGGTCTGGATTTCGACAAAAAAAAATTCAAGTTTGCGACTTGGGGGGTGGGGACCGCTCGAGCCGCCATCTTGAATTAATGGTCTACTATGTAAAGTTACAGCTACGGAAAGATGAACAGTTTCCCATAAAACCGTAAAACCCCACTTTTGACGACAACAATAGATGCCACTTTTTAGAAACCATTAAAGGGTCGAGGTTTTTTGGCTAACTAAAATTTCGATTTTTTAATTAAACTATTGTTAGACATGTATTTTTTTAAAGTAGTAGGTACCTACTTATTTATATACAGGTCGAAACGTCCGAATTGTGATAAATTATGCAAGAAATAAAATTCAAGTAGGTATCAAAAAATACTCTAGAAGAATTAGAACAATGCAACAGTTAAAAGTTAAAAGCAAAAACATCGAACAAAGAACATCGAAAAAACTTATCACAATTCATACATACATTTTTCGTTATCAATATATTATTTAAATTTTAATCGAAACCGTGAGACGCTCTGCCAAGAAAGCAAATATTTGCTAAATAAGTAAATATCCTACCTCGAGTGTATCAATTCCAAAAAGTAAAGCATCACGATAATTATTTTCACTTGTTATAGGAAGCATATACATGTAAAATACACCGAACACTACAGGGGCTGAACTGAAATGTAGTTTAATATTTGGAAGCTCTTCTAAATAATGCTCACGCAATTTGCAAAAAAATAATACTTATTAGGATAATCGATTTGGTTTTTATGTGACTTGCATGTTATATGAGATAGACGAAAGCTAAGATTAAGATTGCTTGCTACCTATTGCACATGAATCAGAATAGGAATATTACCCCCAGCGCTAAAAGGAGTATATTGCAAAAATGATAAACACTATTAACCAAATAATGTAGTTACTAGTTACCTTACATAATATTACATTATGGTTGACTTTTGTTATGGTTATCAAAACAATTATTGGTAAAACTAAATCTCCATGTATGCTATACTAATAAGTAACAGTAAATAGAACTGTAAGAACGCGGTAAAAAAATATTTTAGCAGATTCTGATTATGTGAACTTAATTGATAAAAATAATGATTTACTCCTGTAAAAGAATATCAATCCGTTCCACTATATTAGGTATGTCTTGTATTATCGTACACATGGTTGAATGACATACGTATATAAAATATATGTTTATTTACCCTTTACCCAACATATCGCATTTTTGTCGCATAAACGGATATTTTCACAGAACATTTACGTAATCTTATATTTTACCACGCCTACGGATCTCACCTATATAGATGAGAGTTTCTTAAAATATGCGAAAAATGTTATAACTTATAAAAGACAAAATTGGGGGGTTTGACCTTTACCAGGACTATGTAAATATGTATCTATCTACAATACTTTACACTTTACATGCTACTTTTATTCGTGAGTTTAATGCCCATTGATACTGTAGCGAACTCGTTTAGATCACATATTTCTCGCCATTTAATTTATCTCAGTTGACTAACCTCGTTTTAACGACCAATTAAAATTCTCGTGTCCTTAATTTCGGCGTTAAGAAAAGTCAGTAATGTTAATTGTCTATGCGTCACAATTAAAGACATGCAGTTGTTATTTTCTGCATTTCAGCTAAGAGTCGTTAGATAGTATTAGATACGTAGGTCGTAGGTATGAGAGGCGATAGAGAAACATGTATTTATTACATGGAAACACCTGCTGCTGCTGCTGAAGATAACATTTGGTCGCCAGATAGGCAACATACCTACTTATATTTAATCAATAATTATAGTCTCTCTCTACCGACTCCAAACGGGTATCGATTAAGCAGGTATACGTTATTATGACAGTATTAACTCATTAACTGTAATGTCAAGTTGAAGCAGAACATGTCTCAAACTGATGAAGATTTAGAAGATTTACCTACAGATTCAGAAGCTGAAACTGTTGACCCTTCTGAAGGCAATGCAGAGGCGGAGGAGGGTGAGGTAACAGGGGAATACGATGGGGATGAAGGCCTTGAGGGGGAAGGATTAGTGGGAGAAGGTATTGAAGAGGAACAGGGGGGTGAGGAAGAAACTGTGAAAGAAGAGGAAGATCAGAAGGAGGAGGAGGAGGTGGAGCCGGAAGTAGAAACGGAGCCCGGAGCTGTTGAGGAAGGTGCTGATGAAGGAGGGGAGGAGGAAGGCGAAGAAGAAGAGGCGGAGGAGGAAGAGCCTAGTTATTACGATCCTGATGATTTCATATCAGTGCCACGACTTAGCAAGAATAGCACGTTGCCGATGGATATACTAGACTTCGAGTATCCTTTAATACATATTATAGATATGTTACCTAAAAAATATGTTTTTTTTGCCTTAACATTGCGCTAGTTTTTCATACGGTTACGATTGCAGGAAAAACTTCAACTTGGCTGTTTTAGATGAGGAAATGGTTGTTTTCGGATCAGGCAACTTCCTCAATTTTTTAAACGTTACTACTGGGGAGATTAAGCTCAGGCGCAGTGCTCTTGGAGGTGGCGTAGGCAACATAAGAGTATGAAGTTTTAGTTTGTAGTCGTGTTCAAGGGTTCGATGTTAACATATTTATCGTTGTAGAAAAACCCAAACCCGGACTATCCTCATTTCGCTGTAGCCGAGTCCGGGAAGCGACCGATAATAATTATATATGAGTGGCCTGCTATGGAAATAGTTTGCATTTTGAAGGGAGGAGCCTCCCACGTATACACAAATATGGACTTCAGGTATTAGAACCGTAAAAATAAGAAATAATAGTATATTATATACTGCGGAACTGAAGACTGAAGTAGTACTTTTAATCCCGAAGATAAAGTTTATGACCCTACCGTAGAGAGGGCCATAATTTACTTGGGGGATTGACAGTACTCCAGTCGGATATATGATATTTTTCGTATTGAAACGTATACATAATATAAAAAAGCACATAGAAACACAGATAACTATTAAGCATAAAGCTAGTCAAATAAGGGAGTCACTGATTTCGTAACCATAATAATGTTAAATTGGGGTGTGATAAGATTAATTTGGAGACTTTGCCATTGCTAGTGCCATGACCTCGATTATGAGTGAAGAAAATGTATCAGATATTGATAAAAGGGCAGCCGAAATAGGTCAAGTATCTGCTTCATTCACCCAGGAAAGACGGGTTAATATGGCACTGTAACAGCATTAATTTAGGTAAATATTGAATCCATGAAACCGTACCAGTACCAAGCGTAGGTACCTACACTTGGTACTGCCAGAGACTTATTCACATAAATCATTACTGCTATCAATGTAACTATGGGGATATTTAATTGTATTGCTCTTTTGTAAGACTACTATCTACTTGATACTTTTCAGCCCAAACGGCGACTTGCTAGCATCACAAAGTGGAGAACCTGACTTTCTGATTACGATTTGGAACTGGCGGGAACACAAGATACTCTTGCGAAACAAATCGTACGTGAACGAGGTATTCAGGGTCAAATTTTCACCCTATGTGCCTGGTCAATTAACCAGCTGCGGTAAGCGAAAGTTTATTTAAGTTGGTAAGTCTATAATATGTCTAAAATAACAATTTTAGGATTGGCCCATATAAAATTCTGGAAAATGGCTAGCACTTTCACTGGATTAAAGCTGAAAGGAGAGTTGGGAAGGTTTGGAAAAACCGAGTACTCTGATATCATGGGGGTACTACCTATGCCGGACGAGAAGGTAAAAGCATTACAAACTATTACCTTTTCGAGAAAGTAGTAGTAATAATAAAGAAAGTAGTAATAAAATGAGTTTTAGGTAATTTCTGGGTGTTATTGGGGCAACCTCCTGGTATGGGACGGCGGCCTGATCGTGCTAGAAGTCTGCAGGTCGATGAGAAAAACTTGCCACGATGCACAAGTGGTCCAAATGTCCTATGACGGCCAAGAGGGCGAGTTATGGACAGTGTCGATGGACGGGCATATTCGCGTGTGGTGGTACGAAAAAATTGACCAAGCTGACCCCCCTGATGATGACAGAGTGGTAGAAATCGAGCCGTCATACGACTTCTATACCCCCGGGTTGATGTTGATGAGTATTGAGAAGAGGCGCCTTCATGATGAGACCGATACTTTTTATTTTGGGCAAGTAAGTATGAATGTCAATACGTTTTGATAATATGCAACCCACCATACGCATACGTAAAGAGAGATGATTGGTTGTCTACCTTGACAAGCTTTACATTTTAAATTTCATATACTAATTTTAATCCAGGCTTTTCAGCTGTAAAATTTACCTGTGCTAAAATCATGCCCTACAAAAAAATGTTTTTATTGTTTATTTGGAAGTTTTGAATAAAATAACACTTGGTAGTTACGCCACAATACACATTAAGGTAATCGTGAAAACCGCGTCGAAAGGTCGCGATAACCGCGGATTCGCGATTAACTCAGTTTCTATGGGCCAAATGGGAAAAACACCTATTATAAAAGTTGTACATATATTTAAATTCTCTACCTCAATGGTCCTATACATTTTTTTTGTACGCCTAACCGTTTTTCAAATACGACGCGGACTAAGCAAAAAGTGCTTTTATAAACATCTTTCGCACCACATATTTCGCAGTTGCGAAGTTTTTTCCGTAGGGCACGAATTTGGCAGCAAAAGTCTTAAACGCCTAGAGTATTCTAGATAGCTGGTAAACACTTATCGAATATAGTAATGAACAGTTATTTTTAATGTTTGCGGATGATTTGAAAATGTTTAGAACTGTTAAAGATTAATCCGATGCTATAATTGCTATAAATACTTCTTAAAAAAGATTTGCAAAATTTGGTGTAACCTTAATGCCTTACATTTAAATTTTAATAAATGCCTTAAAATAGCATTCAAGAGATATCCCTCTGTTTGAGTTTTATTATAAATTAACTAACACGGTATTAGCAGATGTTAATCAAGTGAGGGATCTTGGTGTCATTTTTTATTGTAAAATGTATTTGAATTTGTTCATCGTACTGGGGTTGATATCTCGGTTCATAGCCTCAAAATACTGTTCTGTAGTCAGATCTATTTCAGAATATTGTTGTATTATCTGGTGCCCGAAGTATAATACTGATATTAATATGATTGAAAATGTTCAGAACAAGGGATTTTTAAGACATTGCGGGTTTAAGCTGCGTTACCAAAGAGAATATTACATCTATGACCAAATTCTTAGCGATCTCAATATATATTAAATAATTCGCAATATAATTTATATGGAACATACGTGCTTATTACAAATTGATTTACTTTTTCTAACTAAAATACAGAACGCATTCAGTCATTTCAGCTTCTAAGTCTAGTGAATTTTAATGTTACCGAAAGAAATAGGAACAGAAATTTTTCATATTACGGACAGAATGAATCAATTACTAGAAATTTGTGTAATGCTAATTTAGCATATAGTACATCTAGATCTATTTAATTCTTCAATTGCTCCTGCCCGTCATACAAGAGATCAGTAAAAAATTAAAAGTAAAACTGCATGGTTTCATAAATGTCATTTTATATCTATTTTTATTGCTGTTTCATTCCAAGTTGTATTAGGTATTTACTTTAATCAGATTACTAACTAATTTTAAGTAGCATTTTGTATGTTTCTTGTACCAAATATTTATCAATAAATAAATAAATAAATATTTTGCAAATAGGTCCATACCCCATACTCCCAAAGATGAATATTTGCAGTAGTATCTGGTCTAATATGTTTTTATTAAAGGATGGTAATGGTGGCATATGGTTAATCGATCTCAACACAGAAGCTGAGCCTTTGCCATCTGTACAAATTTACAAATGCCATGCTGGCGAAATAATGGATCTAGCAACCTGCCCGTTTGGACCTTATCTAGCTAGTTTAGGAAAAGATGGCAGAATCTATTTATACAACTATCTGAATAAGAAACGTATTTTTGACTATGATTTTCCTGCTAAGGGATCTTCTTTGATTTGGTTACCGTTAAACGTAAGTCGCCACCGTCAACTAAGAATATGCCGTAGTTTTTACTCTTGTCCTTATTAGACTTTTGTCTACCATTACTACATAATACCAATAAATTGTAATAATTATTGCTTGTAACTCAGATTATTAATACTGGAGACGTGATAGTAGCAGGTTTTGATGATGGCCAGCTACGAGTGATCTGCGTAAGCCTACTAAACGAAGAAAAAGTTAAATTCACTCTGACACAGGTTGATATAATATTCTAATTCTTAAATTGCCGGTAAATAATACACAATTTGTAGGTTATCAAACCCCACAACAAACCTATAACTAAAATCTCTGTCAATGCGACAGGCACCTTATTAGTCAGCGCTGCCGAGGACTGCACAATATTCATCTTTAAATTAGATACCTCAATATACGCAAAAGATTTATTGATTCCTATAGGGTATATACCAACTCCGGAAATTGTTACGTGTATCACCTGGGACAATCATAACGTAAGTAGGGCATATACATATATAAATTAATCGGGTATGTTAGTCCTCTATATACAGGCCAATTCTGCATGCACTTAGAGAATGTATGTCTTAGGATGCTGAGGTCCTTGTGGGATGTCTCCGTGGGAAAATGATGCAAGTGGAGGTTCCTTACAGCCCTCAGCCATACACAGGCATATCTTACTTACTGAAAGTCGAACCAAAATACAACTTGTTTAGCACATATAAAGCGCAGATCAGAAGAGATATAAAGGTAAGAGAAATTGAGGCGAAAAAAGCCAAAAAGTTGGCAAAGAAAATGGAGGCATTAGAGGCATTCAAAAAAGAAAATCCAGGCTTGGAAATCGACGAGGAAGTGTTCTTGGGTGAATATTTATCAATTATTTATACAAGCATAGTCATTCGTCTACCTATCAAATGTACAAAAATAACTCCTTTTCAGCTGATTCTGAGGCTGACGAGGTACTGGAACCTCTCTACATACCGGAAATACCAAACAAGATCTTATGGTTGCGATATACTGACAATGACACTATTTGGTTGTCAATGGCTGGGTAATATACAAATATTCTAATATTGAAAATCTTATTCTTCAATAGAAACTCTTCAGGTATGACGCTGGTTATATCTACGAATACTTACTAGATCAGAAGGATGGAGTGCCTTACCGATTTAAGATGGTTGACGATGCTGACGACATTGAAATAAGCTGCTACGTATACAGGTAAGTTTTATAAGCATTACTTCACCAAGTAAGGAAATTCATGCTACACAACTCTTCTTCAGCTACAACGAAGACTACTTAATATTTGCCATGGAGGACGGCACTATAAGAGTCAATAAAGTAAATAAATCAGACTTTAGAGACTTGAGTGATTACTGGACGCTAGCTATGCATGACAATCAAAATGGTTATGTGTCGAAAATGTGCTTCAGCTACGATGAGAGCTATTTCTTCAGCGGCGGTTACGACGGGAATGTGTTTGCTTATAGATTTGATCCGGAAGACCACATATGCCCGGAAATAACTGAACCAGCTGTTCGTTTTAGTGTGCCTATGTACGTGAAAGATTTAGACACTTACACAAAACTTAGCCTCGAAGAAATGAAGATAAAGGCAGAGAATGATAGGATTCAAAAATTAGCCAACGAACGAAAGGCTTATGTTAGGGAAATTGTTAAAGACTTGAAGGAAAGGTACGCCAGAGTGTTGCTTAGAAACGCCAAGTTACTCCCAACTCAAGTTATACCAAAAAAACAGTTGGAACTGGATAAGAGAGTGACAGAGGAAGTGGATAAGAGATTTACCGATAAACTTAAATTGGTAAAAAGAAAACTTGCATACGATGTTGAGAAGTCGGAGATTCATATGAAGAAACTGCTTCGGTATTTCACAGACCCTGCAGATAAGCTTCCGTTAGTTGTAAAGGGTATCAACCATCCGGAAGTAGAGGCCAGGACTGTGAAGCAAAGGAAGATATCCCCTAGGTTCTTTGAAATGATACATACCCTCGAGAACAAGTTGGTTGAAGAGATGTCCAAAGGCAGGTCAATAATTTTTTTTTATCTTTCCAATGTATTTTTTTTTTAATAAAAACGGCAATGTAATGATAATAGGAGCAATAATGATAATACAATAATTATTGTAGCTCCTATTATTATTACATCGCCGTGTTCGTAAGTACAATAATTATAATTATTGTTCATACTATATATATTTTTCGATATTTTTGGTTGACTAAATTTATGAAATACAGTGCTTAATTTTTTTTTCGCAAACAAATCCCAGAGCGGCAAGATGTGGTACCAATCAGGTAAGAATAGTTCAAAATTAGTTTGAGGTATTTGACTTAACTATGAACAATAGTCTTTATTACATATTCCTCATTTTATTTATATTTTTTGCAAAGACGCTCTTTGCTGCCAAAAGTAAAGTTTTTAGTGTTTTTTACTTCTAGTTGCATGATTTAAATTGATCTGCAACTGGATCACAAAACTTCAAAAACCGGATATCTGTCCAGTTTTTAATGAGTTTTTAGGAGAGGGTATTCCATAAAAAAAAATTTATTATCAAATTATTACATCCAAGCACTTCCAACTCAAAATTAAAGTTACACTTTCATGAAAATGTGCACACGTTCAATGACAAAATTAAGAAGAACATCATATTTTTCTTCTCTACTAAATAATTAGTCAGTAGGTCGAATTAAGAAATAAAGAGTAAGTTAAAGAGAATACTAAATAATGTTTACTTTTGGAATAATAAAAAACTGTCTTACAGCAACTGCATGGTAATATAAGTAATAGGGCACATATTTTTATTGCATAAAAATGTTCTACCATACTGAAAAATAAGATAGTAAATAAGATAAGATAAGAAGTTTCAAATAGGTTCAAAGTCGTGAGGCCACAGCCTACAATTTACAAACGAGGAGACCGATTTGGTCGGCTACGGGAGATTCCAGAACTCGACCATTTGATTTCATAGTTCAATCGGCCGCTTTCTGGCGCAACGCATACCGAATATTGCAGGCTGTAACGTCACAACTCATTTCGGGCCACTTCAATTTTATCGCTGTTTAGATCCTTCATACTGATCGCGCGGTATTAGAAATCTTGTTTTTATGTGAAGTACACGTTTTATTACAACGTTACGCTATGGTGTTTACTATAATTTTTATATTTAAAAATTTAGTCATATCTATTATTTTATAAGTGATATAGGTATTCTTTTATAAGTGATAAGGTATGAGTTTAGTAGTAGTTCTGACTGCTGTAATGGAATTTCTATTTATGTAGACCCCCTGAGAGAACAGTAGCTCCACAGAGAGGCCTACCTCCAAAGGCAGACAAAACATCAGGATTAGAATATTTCCTCCTCAGCTTGTCTCCTTCTGTTATAGAGCATCAATTAGGGCCAAAACTTAATAGAATTTTGATTAAATATAGAGAAAGGAAATCAAAATGGGACAAACGGTCAGAAGAGGTAAGAAAATTATTCTATAGTTATGATAATATTCTTCTTTTTATACCTAGGGCACTTTTTTGCTGATTATGCTTCTAATTAGAGTTTTAAAAGTACAGTTATTTTGTAAAATGCCCAATTAAAGCAAGAAACAAATCTTATTTATTCAGTAGGTAAATTTCTCCAAAATTTGGGTATTACCGATGGTTGCTGGCTAAATGTAAGAAGGACTATAAATAAATTATTAGTAATGCAACCACTTTTATTATCAATATTAATAGCATATTCCGCCTATTGCAGATTAGAAAGTCCATAAACAAGCCTATTACCTACCTACTATTTATTTCATATAAAATAAGAGCCTTAAAACCTTACATAAACATATCATCATATCCCGGAGGAGGAAGTTCATCATTATCAGGCCTACGGGGGCCACGTGGTAAATATCTGTCAGCATCCGGCGGTCTAAATGGGTCAAACCTAGCGCCTGGTGGTAAGGATCCTGGTGGGATACCAACATTACCTCCAGGAAGTACAGGTGGAGGCTGCGGTTGAAAGATCATTCCACCGCCAGAGGGTGGATACATTCGATTAGGCACTCTTAGAGGGTCTAAGCCTGCAAATGGATCCAAATCTGATCGGCCGTATGGAATTGAACCTATCGTTGGGTCCATAAGAGGCGATCTTGCCGATATACCTGGAATATGGTTCTCGAGCATACCCCTTGATGTATCCTGTGTAGCATTATCTGTTTGACTGGACACTTCTCGGGATTTATTTGAGATAACCACCTTAGCAATCAGCTGATTTTTAATCAAGTCAACCATTGTTTTATGATCGGGAATCATTTCTTCTAACGTACCAGATCTCTGGGCAACTGAGCGAGTGTTAAGTTGCAAAAGTGACACATTACGTTCATCAGTTCTTATCAAATTAATAAGTATTCCATCGTCCAAGTTGGTAGCTTTGAAGTTGTACAACCTCCCCTGGTAGACATATCGTATGGCGTAATCATCATTCCATCCTTTGGGTAGACCCTCGCTTTTCGACTCAGTACCGTCAAAATTCTTTGATTCCCCGAGTCCAATGCATTTGAAACCATTTGACACTAGCACCAAATGCGATAAACACACCAAAATATCCTGGTTATTTCTTATGTCGCTTTCGACACTGCTGTACAGCAAGTCCCAGCCGAAAAGACTGGCTGCCATACTTTGATTTTATTAAACTGGTTCTGCACTGGAATTTAGTATAACTAGTTGTATTTAATTTCTATTCTGCGTGAAATACACAATGTCATGCTCAGCCTGTCATATTATGAGGTTAGGGCTTGTGTTTGTTTTCATATTACTTTGTTTTTATAATATAAGAAGTGCGTTCAGAAAGCACATGTGATATCTACAAATACTTTCCCTGGCTGAACTCGTTCTCTATATCTGTGTTCTTTGCATTCACTTGGATCTGTGACTTGGATTTCGCTAAACACAGATCATTAGTGCTATTTGTGATGGGAAAAATCCAAGCAAAACAATCACAGACCATACACAGAACAATATCCGCCACGTTCACTAGGAAGGAACCAACAAGGATTATAGACTAACAAAATAATCGTTGGGAAGGAACCACTCAAGATCCCTAAAGTTAGTAGGTTGCCTACCAAGATCGAATAAATTAAATTGGTTGCCTCGTAACTTACAATCCGGCCGCGCGACGTCATCTTTGTATAAATATTGCTAATATAATTTATTATATTGTCCTATCAAAAGTCTCAAAATATAATCATATGTTATTAAATAGTATTCACACATAAAAATCACCAAATAACTCGGAAAAACGCTGAGAAACTTGAAAATAAACTGTCAGACGTCTGCCAAAATACAAAGATGACATCACATTCCCCCCCGCAAAAGTTACGGACAACCCAACGATTAATCGTTGCAGACAACCTATCTAATTAAAACCATAGTATGTCTATGCCTACAACCTATAAACAGTACAAACTGATGATTCCCCTTGCGCCGCTTCCGCACACAAGCTGACACGTGACGTCATCGGTGTTTTAAATTGAAAAGCGCCTGCATTGTCAGTTTTGCTTTGTATTTTTGGGTTTCATTGTGTTATTATATTCGTTTTATTATTTTTATTGGTTTGTTCTCGTGTTTTGTTGATATATTTGTAGTTTTATTGTTGTTCTTGTGTTTTATCGTTACTTTTATGATTTTGTTGGTTTGAGCTTTGCACTGCTTTGGAGTTATTTTAATATTCTTCTCATAAAGACATCGATCATATTGAAACCTTTAATACGCTAAAGCTAGTAAATTAGTAAAGGCAGGCTTGTATGGATACCTACAAATGTTTCCTTTACATTTAAGCAAGTAGTAGCAGGTTGGTGTTGGTACATATACTGGAATTCCTTTAAACGTGATGGTGACTCACTGCTAACTACGTCTTGGCCGTTGAAATGCTGTCTGAGTCACGTATCACGTTTAAAGTCTATAAGGTAAGTATTTATAAACAAGTTTATTTTCAGGAAAGTATAAAGGATAGTTTTGGGGACTCCTTTTGTTCCTTTCACTTTAAATTTTTTAAACTGGTGAAATTATTTGTCTAATAGGCGAACAAATAAAAAATTGTAGTTTATTTTCAGTGGTATTTAGGTAGTATTATAGGTATTTTATTTTCAGTGGGAAATTTTTCTGTCTAAAAAACCCACTGAAGGACAGAATCACCCAGATGATGAAAAACTTCTTGCAGAAGCAAAGGCTACAATAGGAGACTATAAACTTAAAGAAAGTCCTGATTATAAAGTAGATAGAGAGCTCAGAGAAACGACTGTGAAGAAATACAAACAAGTTATGGATATCAGGCTGAAAGTACGTTTAAAATGATGATGATGATTATTATTATTGAGGAATATTATTTTAAATGATTATTTTAGCAATATAATCTGAGACATGAATACATACAAAGCATTTGGGACATAAGGGATCAAAAATATACGATTAGGCAACATCTAGTAGATAAGAGAGATGAATTGCTTAAAATACACGAAGAAATTCCAGAAGATCTATGTAATATAGGGCCTGACATTCCCGACGTAGATCAGGCAGAATTCCCAGAGGAAAAACTAAGACCGAACATTATATTGCCCAAGGCAATTCTAATTGAAAGTGACACTGAGCTGAAGCAACCGTTTGTCAAGGTACCCCATAAAATTAGTAAGTAATTTAATTTAACAATATTTAAAAAAACACTTGTTATAGCCCCCATCTCCAGACCAAGAGGAAAGTGAACTATTGCCGAAGAGGTCAACGTTTCCAAACTATGCAGATCATAAGTTTGAAAGTTTAATCGATAATGATGTAATTGAAGGGGTCTGCAATTTAGACTTTAAATCACTGTTGAGCTTTTCTGAGAACACAGACACACCGCTTGAAATGGACATAAGAGTTAACAGACTCAATAGGTAATTTCATTTTATTTAATCGATAAATATGATCTATCTCACTCTTTAGAAAACTCTTCGAGCAAACCAACGCCGTATATCTCATGGAGAAAGAAATAACTGAATTCAATAATATATTAAATGAGGCAAAAAGAAAAAGACTACCATTATTAGTTGGCGGTAACTTCATCGATGTTTTTATACTGACCCTAAACCGGGAACTAAATATCCTTAAACGATGCGAGGACAATGAAGATGCACTCTCTGAAAAAGTGAATGAAAATTTAAGGACAGTCCACAAAATGGAGGACTTACTAGATATCTTGAAAAACGATAAAGAACATCATGAGTTTAACATAGAAAATTGCCACATAGAGGAGGGAAAGATTCAGGATCATTTCAAGCATGTCACAGAGAATAATAAATTCTATGATTTTCTAAAGAAGGTATTTAAAAAAAAGTATAAGCCTCCAAAGCAGCCAAAGGGGGATGGTAAGTAGTAAAATGATATTTGTAAATCATTTATGCTACATATTTACCTTACAGATGAAGAAAGTTCGTCTTCCTCATCGTCATCTTCCAGTTCCGATGAAATGGACGATACGGCCAGTTTGGACTCTAGAGATTTCGCTATTACACGACAAGACCTAAGTGTATGTCCCAAAGGATGTGAAGCAGCCATATTCAAACTCACTATAGACTTGCGAACAAAACGGTAAGTGTTTTCTTCACTGTAATGTTTCATTAATAGAATCTTACGCTTTTACAAAGGCACGAGATTGAGCAGGTGGAAATAAATGAATATAAGATGCTGGAGACTGTAAAGAAGGCGATAGAGCTGAATAAGAAAAAGAATAACGCACTACAAAATCAGCTACAACTGGCCCATAAGGCTTTGGAAGACTTTCAGGTACTTATTTATGTGTAAAATACTATGTTAAATTGTAACTCAATTTTGTTACAGAGAGAAAAACAGAAGCAATTAAATCAGGTCATGTGCACCATCGTCTTACACCTTGACCAAATGTACGGATTTAATCCGGACGTAACAGATATTAGAGATTTGTTAGTATTTTCTAAAACCGCCTTGACAAATTTGTACAAAAGGGTGGCAGTTTTACAACATGAAGACTTTGCACAGAAAGGCAAATTAAAGTAACTGAGCCCTAGGATTTTAATATAACTTCTAACCATTCTTGTTTATAGTACCTATCACAGGCACGTAATGCGGTTAAAGAAAGATATCAATTATATGAACAAGAGGATTAAGGAATTAAAACGAGCTTTGGTTGAACTGATGCAGATAAAGTTCGGTAAAGTAGTTGATATTAATGAAATTGATGAAGCTTTGATAAAGCGGTCATTCCAAAAGTCGCAAGTTAACGAATTAGAAGAGGTGTTTATGAAGAAATTAGTCTTTGATTTGAGAATAGAAACAACCGATATAAAATCTCTGTTCGCTAAGGAGCTAAGCTACTGGATAGTAAGAACATTTTCGCTTTTCCTTTTTGGTTCAATTTTGAGGCAAATGTCAAAACTGATCACGACTATCTGATCAACTGATTCACAGATCATGACCATCTATTACCTGGGCTGTGAAGAAAGAACTGTCACGCAGCTGTCAGATTTAAGAGCATCTGTAGACAGCATCCAGAGGCTAATCCTCAGAACTTTTGCGGCAACAAACTTAAAAATATTCTTGGGAAACCAACTACTGGTCCTCCTTGGGGGCCCCTTAAGTCATGTACACGTATCTATTATCTGGTCAGTCGGGTGACCCTGTGGCAACAGTAATTGTGTTTTAGGGCAAGGGAAAGATAATATAATTGTGTCACTATTTGAAAGGATTAAGTAAAACAATAGTGGGATTTAAATTTGATACCTACAGTACGCTTTATGGCTAGGTTATGATCGCTCTGGCAATTTTCTAATGAACTTGTTTGGATTGTTACATTTAATCCCTCATGCGCTGCAACATCGATAGGAGTCGGAAAAGATCGTTGCCTAATGACTAGTCTCTGGGTGTCTAACGCTCAAGTCAGATTGTGATAAAGAGGCTCCCATGAGTATGAATTTAGTCGTAGCCTAGTGCCGTAGGCACCGCAGTGGTTACCAACCCATGCATAGCTGCGTACGATTCAACATATAATTTAAATATTTAGTTCATCAGACTGTTATTAGAGCATTAGTAGCCCGTCTGGTAAAACGTGGGTCTTGTATCCTGTAGGTTTCGAGTTCTATACCCACAGCATCTGTTTTTTTTTTTGCTTCACTTATACTTAAAGATACGTGTACATGGCATAAATAAGGTCTGCCAAGGAGGACCGCTTATCGGACCGAACCAAGCCACCACTGGAATCGAGAAAGAGATAGACTTTAAGAAAGCTTTTGATAAAGTCTGGCAAGACCGGACTGTTATACAAACTACACTTCGCAAAATATCCGATTCCTATAATAAAAATTATACAATCATACATATGCGACCGACAAATCGTAGTAGCAGTCAAAAAGGATGTCTCCCAACCCCGCCCTATGCTTTCTGGAGTACCACAAGGTTCATTACTAGGACCGACCCTATTTAACATTTACACACACGATTTTCCTAATCCCACAGATCTAAGGACCACTATTCCATTATACGCATACGATACAGCCACATTGGCAATGACGACGAGTCTGCCACTATTACAAAGTCATGCAACAGCATACAGACAATACAGTTACTTATTACACAAAATGGGGACTTAGGACCAACGAAACCAAAACACAAAGAACCTTCCGTTTCACCACTCATGTTACTCAAATTATCAACAAGGCAAGATACAGAATTCACAAAATCGGAACTCATAAAACACTCATCCACACCCACAGCAATCTTATTATACACAGCATATATAAGACCGATACTTATATACGCGGCTGCTGTTTGGTACCCTTGGGTAAATACCAGCAAAAACAACTACAGTTAATCCAAAATAAAGCCCTTAGATTAGCCACTAAGACTAGACTAAGAGACAAAGTAAAAATTACAACACCACCAAATAACTGGCATGCCTACACTGGATACATACATCGATCAAAAAATCATACCAGGTTTCGTACAACGTCTGAACACCCATACCAACCCCACCATCCAAGCATCCCTAATACCTAAATTCCGATACCCACCCAAACATCCTTCCCTGAACTATATCCCAAGGCGTCCCTACTACCCCGCAGGAAACAAACGCATATTAACAAAACATTGTTAGCATATTAACATAAATATTAACAAAATGCATATTAAAAAAATGAAAATAAAAAATTTAAAAATAAAAACAATAAAAAAAATAAACCAAAAATAAAAACCATGCTAAAACAAACAAAAAAATAATCACATGTAAGCATGTAAAAAACAATAGAAAAGGAAAACAAATAAAAAGAGGCGAGAAAATAGATAGATAATAATAAAATACAAAATAATAAAAGGACGCCCAAAAAAAAATTCTTAGCCCCGCTTATTAATGTAGTACTAACACACTAACGATAGAATTAAAAATCCGAAACAACCCTAAAAACGGAAAGTCAAGGAACAACGGCATTACATCACAATACAAAAACCGGCAAAAGTATTCGAAAGTGAATAGACACCATAGCAATTGTAGCAAAACACAATGCGTCAGGACCAGTTTAGTCACAATGTCGACTGACTGACCAGATAATAAAGATACGTGTACATGGCATAAGGCCTGCCAAGGAGCAATTAGTTGGTTTCCCAAGAATATTTTTAATTTTCTACATTACAGAAATTTTGTCACAGGGTTGACGATTGACCAGATAATATAGATACGTGTACATGGCATAAGAAGCATTACACACAAGATGCCATGAATGCCCATGTCTGCAGCGAATATGATACTACGAGGCGCTCATTAATATATTGGGTATTCATTAATGTAAACCATGTGATTTCCTGAGAGTTTGCAACCCACAGTACATCATTGGCTACATACATACATCATCTAGGGCTATTATGTGTGTATAGGTGTAAATTGGCACAAAATGCATAATATTAAAAAAAAAAACTATCTACTTTTCCATATAGTATGAGGAAGTATTGTGATTGTGCAGAACGGAATGAGAAAATCATGAATTTATTTTTGTAAACAATACTTTAAACTTATTTTTTTTTATCGAATGGAATCCTTCATACTCACCATACACAGCAGGCCAACTTATCCAATGAATTAGCTAATAAACCATCACTTTCATATATGGCAGATAAATGCAAGTTGTAATGTATAATGAAAACCCAATCATACATTTTAAAGCTACGTATGTAAATACGTCAGTGAAAGGTTTGAAAGAAATATTACTCGAATCTAGTGAATTTCCTAGCATTGTATAAGAAGTTGCCTAATAACTGCACAAAGCATGGCGTAGTTTACAAACCAATGAAGACTTGGTAGTTACTTTAGAAAAAAACGATTAATAATAAAAACTATACCCATTTAAATGTTTTAGGCGAAGATTAGCAAACGGCAAACACAACTTTCCGAGATCATAATGGAGAATACGAAAAAAATCGAGTTGCTACGAGTGCTGAGTAGTGAAAAACAAAAACTTCTTGATATAATACGCATGCAGCCCAAGAAAAAGGAGCTAATAGAGATAAAGCAGCAGGCACATCAAGAGTTTTTAGGAGACACATGCAAGTTAGAGAGCATATTAGAAGAACAAACCAGGCAGCTGCAAGCTCTCAAGAGCGAAATCAAAATGTTAAGGACCAAAGGACTGCCACCACAACCCCCAATAGCGGAAGATTACCAAGGAGATGGATGGACAGGGTACCACGAGTATATTGACGCGCAAATGGATGTGGAGAAACCGATGGAGGAGATGCAACCAATGTAAGTCACAAACTGTTTCTGATACTATTTAATATTACAGCGTGTTTTCAGCTATTTAAGCGAAAGTCAAGACATTGTTACTGACCTTCTGAAGAACCTTCTAGAACGTTTTGACTCCGAGTTGACGAGAAGATCGACAGAAAACATGGTGAGGAATATCCTAAGTGGGATTATGAGATGCACGAGTGTACAAGATATTATACATGAAATTCTAAATAACATTCCGTATGAGCCAACTGATGAGCAGCACGGCATGATTGAGTTAACAGCGGAAAAACTGTTTCTGATACAAGAACCGGAGGTAAGTAATAAAACTATTTTTTGTAGTCTCCTGCAATGTAAATTACAGTTGAGTGAGGAGAGCTTCACAAAGTGCGCGAGAGAGCTACTGGAGGAGACCATCGATGAAGTAATGTTGATGGAAGGACATCCCCACGAAGTTATGACTAGAATGATAGAGAGATTGGTCCAGTCAATACCGTTTAACCTTTTAATGGAAGAACAATCCATTGACATGATTATTGCTAAAGTCACCGGGAGCATGCAAAAACTGAAGCTAGACAAGGAGGCATTGATCAAAAGTATAGAGAATGTCCCTAGTTTTTATAAGAATGAAATGATGATGATACTGAATATGATCCTGGAAAGGGTCTATAGTACTGGAATTGATTATTTGTATGTGATCCATCAATAAAATTTTAGCTATTTAATTTATTATTTTGGAAAATATAGATACATAAAGTGACTAGAAATGAAGTACAAAATATATTAGTTTACATTACAAAATATCCGCCTTGGCAGTGAGACTGCTACTATATATAAGAACAAATTACACATTACTATCCTTTTCTAATAAAGACATGTATTGCTTAAGGAATAACTCCTCTTGTACTAAATTTATATCCAAATAATCGTCGTCTACTATTGTTATGTCCTCAGCTAGACGTTTGAATGCTTCATTTTTCTGATCATCCTCCAACTTTCTTCTCTTTATATTCTCGATACTCTCCGAAGTAACTACAGAGTACAAATTGTTATTATTAATTAATTATTTCTATATTTCTGCTTAATTAATCAGTAGAAATTATAGTACAACTTCGATATTCCGGACAGTTAAAATTTTTAAATATTTCGGACATCTGAAGTATTAGAATGAAGGGGGTATATATTTTTTATATATGTAGCTGTAATAAAATACACATGACATATTGAAGCATTTTGTATGAAGCTAAGCCTAGTTCCAGCATGTAACAAAACGTTTACCATTTCCTGTGTGGCCTGCTCTACAACTTTTTACACTGTTTGTTATATTATAACGTTCTTTTAAATCCCCCTTCGCAATAATCCATATTTCCTCAAGGTACAGAAATTGCGTAGAATATCCGCTTATAATTTCTTCGGATATGCTCTTATATTCTCGTAAAAAAAATTATTCTCTTACTTGTGATGTGAGGTAGTATTTGGCTATATTTTTTGCAAGCTGGTCAGTATGGGATTGCCAGTTAAGCCTATGATCTATCTTAATACCTGAAAAGGATATGTCTGACGTTGTATTCAAGTTGATAGAACCTTCAACCATTATAGACCAGGGTCGATAATTTTTTAAACCAAAAAAAATAATAGTAGGATGAAACCCATTGGTTGAGGGATGAGGGGGGTAAGTTTTTAAGGGTAAAAAACGGTTTATCTCGATTTCCGGTAAAACCACAAGTCTTATGGAAAAAGTTAAATGGCAAAGTTGTAGGTGTTAAAAAGATCTACAACCACCACCAGAAACACCACCAGATTTACACCATCAGAAAGTAGAGATTTCAACAAACAAAAAGCCCACCGACTTTTTTAAAAAAGCACAGATATTTTGATGCGAGAATTTTCGATTGAAAATTAGGGTGCTTTTTCGATATTAAGTCAAAATAAGGTGAAAAAATAAATATTTTAAATCAAAAAAATTACAGTGTGTTTGGGACATAAAAAGGTAAGTTTTCACTAAATTTCTTTAAAAAAAATCTTTTTGTAAAAGAAAAATAAAAAACCAAAAACTTGGTTGTTTGAATTTTTCACATAAGTTTTGAGGTTATGTGAAAAAAGTGTAAATACAAAAGTTGTAGATTTTATTACCTACAACTTTGCCATTTTTTCCATAGGACTTGTAGTTTTGCCGGATATCGAGATAAACTGTTTTTTACCCTTAAAAACTCACCCCCTTCCACTTCCCGACCTCAGATCGCCCGTGAATTATTTTTCCTTTAATTTTTGTTATATTCTCTTCCTTTTCCAATGGGTTTCATCCTACTATTTTTTTTTCACTTTTTACCATTTTCATTTACCATTTTACCATAGAATAAATAAGTAATGTTGAAAATTTAGAGGCACAAGCATCTACTGGAATGTTTATTTACATCACGTGATAGTGTACCTTCAATGTTATTGGTCAGTCAATTTAACTATATTAAGATATATTTAAAAAACTTTAAGGATTATGATTTCCTAATGTTAACTCTAGCAGATCAAAAGTAAGAGTAAATTTAGAATGACATAAAACCCAGCAATAAGTATGGTACTCACTCAGTCCCATTAAATCTCCCGTAATAATCCCATTGTTAGCCAATAGTTCTTCAGCAGCTTTCATAATATCCCCTGCGTGCTTTTCTAAAGCCAATTTCGCCATTCTCGCGTCAAATCCAGCATTTTCTAACTAAATACAAACTAGTTTAAAATTTATATCGATTAAATACTTATGGTATAGACCTCTGGTATCAAATCTTCTATTAGCGATAACAGCTCTTTACTTTTGGTCCCACTAGGACCCGGCACCGGGTTATCCTGAATATACTGAACGCTGTCCCCTAGGCTATTATTAGTTTTCTGTAGGGCTATTCTAGCGGCCTCCTTATTGAAACCCATGTTGATGAGGATTTTCATAAAATTTGGATCGACAAACTGTTTGCCATCCACGCATTTGCCGAGTTTCTTTCTCTCCCTGCAAATTATCCAAAAATATAAGCATATGAAAATAGTTTGTATATTTTCTATTTGACTACTTTTGTAAAATTTCCTCCGCCTTAGCTTTCTTTCTGCTCTCAGCTCTTTTCTCTCTGTTTTCGTTAATATAATTGGCGGCCTGGTTTACATCCCCTTTCATAGCTCGTAAACCAAGAGTCGCCTCTGCTGGAGAATAACCTACAACCAGAATAAATTCTTACTAGATTAACAACAGAAGAAAATACAGAACAAAACATATACTTTTTCAAACATACCTAGTTCTACTAGTACCATTAGACTCCCTTCGTCGACTTTTAGGGACAACATCTCACATTCCGCTTTTCTCAGCAACGTCAATGCCTCCGTTCTATTATTTTGATGGTACAAAACAATTGCTTGTAGTAAATGAAGTCTCATGAACAACGCTTCCTCATTACCTTGAAATTAGATAAATATATTTATACTTTTATAGTAGTCATTTTAGGCGATACCTACCTGGTGTTCCTTTCACAGCAATCAAACGCTCCAAATTAAGCCCGTAAGTTGAGTGAAATTTTTCTTCGCACCTCTTTAACCTTTCGTAAGCCTCTGGTAGGTGAACAAAACTTTCTAAACATAAATAGCACCAAGCAATGTCCAAATCTAAAAGGGCATAGTTGTCAACAGTATTCAACAGCTGAGAGTTGCACTGCCTAAAAAATGTAGTTACAAGTATCTAATTAGTTTCCTACTTCTTCGAAGAGGAAATATAATTACTTGAATTCTTCATCGGATTCCAAAAAAAATACCAATGCTCTGGAATAGTCATGCCGTTTTAGTGCGGTCTTTCCCTTCTCATGTAAAGTCATGGCAACAATCAAAGCCTTTTTTTCATTGGGGGGTATTTTTATTGCATTTCCAAACTGATCTTCTAACTAGATACACATAATATGATGTTGGTAGTCATAATTTGTGATTTGAAATATTGATCGTATATTGATCTATGATTTTTTTGAACTATTGATGTAGTAAAAGTTTGATAAAATGGCTTCATAAGCAGTTATGATAGAGAAGATGAACAAAGAGTAAACACTAATCTCAGAATAACTTGCTGAGTCATGTAATATGTTGTGTAAATGTTACATTTTTTTAATTGGCCTTGAAGCCTGGATATACTCTGTTCCTAATCCAAAACAACATTAAGATAAAAACCTACCTGCATATATTCGTTATCTAATGCCAGTAAACGGGAATCTGTTTTTACATTTTCCAGCTCCCTAATTTGATTCTCATTTTCTAAAATTTGAGTCGGTGTTTCCGATATTGTAATTGCCAGAATTTGCTGCCCATTCTTCACGCCTTGGCTACTCAGGGAATCTTGATCGTTTAATACTTTTCCACAACTGATTAGCTTTAATCTAAAAAATTACCTGATAACATGATCATTATAAATACAGCTACACTTACTTATCAGTCGGGAAGTTGATTTCCCGAACGATTATAGATTTTAAATCACTAGTTCTCATGGATAGTAGTAATTCCTTTATGAGAACTCTTGGAGCAATGTTTTGCAGCAATATTTTAATTTTTATTGTCGCCATTCCAGACTCCTCAAATCGGTTCTTCTGTTTCAAATTTTCCAACGAATTTCTTTGTAGTTCCAGAATTGTCTGAAGACATACTTCATATGGTATGTGTAGCGTTTTTGCATATTCTTGTGCCAATTTCTAAAACAGTTTTAAAAATAACCTAAACAAAGGAAACTTGTTCTTTACCTTAATATCCTCCTCAGAACTTGTCTTAGCACCTGTAAAATAAGGGGGCAGCCACAATTTAACACTATCCTTACGCAGTTTATCTCTTATTTGAATAAGATAATCTTCTTTTTCAAGATCCGAACTCATTTTTAAATCAACTAGATCAGTGTCAAAAAAAGGATGAATGATAAGAATAATATAATTAAAAATTACTGTCAAATTTGAAAACGTGACGTTCAACGTACAGTAGGTTACTATCAGTTCGACTGATAAGTCAAATCAGATACTAGATGCCGCAAGGGTCGTCTAAAACTGAAAAAGCCCTGTGAGTGTTTTGTGATTTTAGCTAATGCTTGATATTTAAGTGGCTTGTGTGGCTCTATGTCTGTGGTTTACACAATGAAATGGAGAAGTAATGACGTCTACCCAATGATAATGAAGAGGGAACTGGATAGAGTACCCAAGCGGCCGATTCGAAAAAGTTTTTCCGAGCCGAAGAGTGCAACTGCAAATTCAGTATTACCGTCTTGTGTCTACTTTTTGGCGAACTATAAGTTATAAGTGGGTTCGAACTAAGTCTGGTCATGTATACGGTTGCTGGCTCGAACTAACTTTGTTAGCTCGGTCTTAGTAAGCTCAAGGTAAATATTAGGTACAAGCGAACGGTTCGAACTAACCAAGTTCGGACTAACATGCGTCAAATTAGGTCCCTTTTACTTGTCTATATACATGATACATTATTACCAACTGAAAATAACCATCAACTTTTGCTTTTGTGTCTTTTGTATTGTAGCGTTTCTCACCTAAAAGTTGGCAACGTCCAACATAGTTCGAATTACAAGCGAGCTAAACGTTTACATGATTTTTGGATACGGACTAAAAGCGCTAGCGCACATAGTAATAGTAAGCTCGAGCTTACGAAGACCGAGCTAACAAAGTTAGTTCGAACTAGCAGCCGTATACATGACCGGACTTACTCTTTCGAACCCACATGGTCCGGACTAAACGGTGCATATATACGTGTTATATGCGCGCTAGCGCTTTTATTCCGGTTCCAAAAATCGTGTTATTTTCAGTTGATAATACCGTGTCATGTATACAGACATGTAAAAGGGACCTAATTTGACGCATGTTAGGCCGAACTTAGTTATAGATCGAACTAAACAGTGTATGTATACGTGGCAACTTTTAATCATTGGCGTAAACACAAGTGGCAATGCGCAAGAGTGAAATAAGAATACTGATTTTGCAACTGTCTCTTCAGGACCGAATCTGTAAACACGCAGACACAGCTTAGCAGAGCTCGTTCCAGTTGCATATGGTTCAATCCAATGAATTCACGGAACGGCACAGTGTTGCCCAACTGACCAATAATAAAAATACGTGTACACGGCATAAAGTTGATTTACTTATCTAGTCACTGTAGGTTCTCCAAGCAAAACACTATGGAGGGTAGAGGTAAGAAGGATACTCTCATACGGGCCAAAGGGTCCAGCTGTAAGCAGTAAATAATAGTTCCAAATCCCTCCGGAATGGAAAACCTCTACCATTTACGTAGTTAAATAATTTAGTAAATATAACATATAAAAACTGCTGTGAAAATTTACCAAGCTGCTACAGTAGTAGCGCCACCCTAACTTAACGTTTTCAAATTACACTTTTTGATACACAGAGACGGTTCTCGTTACCTCTACCATAGAACCTCTACCCTCCATATACAACACAGTACACCAACAGTACAACACAGAATAATAGCTCTGTTCATGGAGCAATAATTCACAGTTCACAATTATTTGAAATCAGACAACGCATGCGTGAATCCATTTTACGAACGCTAAAATGGATCCACGCATGCGTTGTCTGATATCAAAGGGTTGTGAACTGTGAAATATTGGTCTACGAACCTTCTTGTACGAACCACGTTAATAACTGTGGCTAAGTCAAAGAATAGCGTCTAGATGCTACGCTACACGGTGATGTCCGCGATAATCTCTCCACTGGTGATGTCTCGGGGTCTTTGGCATAGAAAATATGTAGGATTCGTATATATTCTCTATGGTCTCTCGTGATGTGATGTAAGAAAGAAAATATAGTACTATATATTCATGACACAAAGACAATGGTATGTCAGGTAGTCGAACCAAAAATTGGTCAGTCGTGCGGATGCATCTCACATGACGTATTCTCGCCAACATGATTTTAGGCGCGACTTTTACACAGTTGAAAGTAAATACCCACCTACCTACTGCTGTTTTCAAATTGAAATTGACAATTATTGATAAGATTTTGCGTTTTGTGTAGGTATACACAGAGGTCTATACGTGTGGGTATTATTATTATATGTGCTACAATATTTTAAACAATGCCAACCTGTGCTGTCACGAGGTGTTGTAATTATAGTCGAAACACTAAAGGAAGTAACCTCAAATACTTTCGCTTTCCCAAGATTGAAGAATTGTCAAAATAATTGGTGACTGTGCAAAAGAGTGGATAAAATAAATTTAAAGAATGGTATGTAGATAATAGTAGATATACTATATTTATGTGATACGTCTGATGGGTTAATTTAAAATTTATGTATAGTGTTTCAAATGCGCCGCATTATTTTGCTTTTTGTTCGCTTTCGCTACAAAAACGCAGTGCATTGATAATTCGATTTCTCGAAAACCTTAAGTCCTAGCGTGCTGATTTAAAAAAAAAACTCATAGTTTTGTCTACATTTCATTCCATATATTCATATATAAATTCTTAATAATTAACATAGCTCTCCGCAGGGTGAAGTTTTCCGTGCACAGACTTGGTAGTAGCGTTTTTAAGGCTATTTTTTCAAAAACGTCTCATATTTTAAAAACTTAATTTGCCATCGGAAGCACTGTAATGTCTTCTATGTGTTTTTCAAATTATTTCGCAGGCAAGGAAAAAAATTGCAAAATTTGTCCGTACTAAAAAAGTAACTCACATGATGAATGGCCAAAACTATGCTCTAAATGATGTTTAATGTCCCATTTAGTTATAGCTTAATAAAAAAAACGACATCCTACACATCTGATTTTACTCCGCTATAGGTAGGTAGCTGGTACCGTGTTACGAAGTAACTGGAAATGTCGCACCCCATCTGACGTCACATTACCTGCACGCTATAATACGCGCTGTCTTTGTATCATGTATATATTTATACTATACACGCTAAATACTAAAACATAATATGGATGTATGATTTGTACAGAGAATGTCATAGTCAGAGATATGTTTTATTTTATATTTTTCAAAGATTTGCACCAAATAAAATTAAAGGAACATTTGAGTATATTTTTATTAAACACAACAAGGTAAAATGCAAATTTATAGATAGTCAATAATTTAAAGAGTGAAATCATACATACCCATCAATATCATACTCATATTACATATCAAGTATTCGTTGAACCCTAGGTATCAAAATTCCTTACAAAGACAGGCACAAAGTTTAATACTTTTTCGTATTATGAACAGAACAGTAAAATCATATAACTATACAGATAACAAAATATATGGGTACCGCAGAAGTTAATATCCAAGAAAATACTTTACTGGCATAAAACAGTTAGGTAGGTAGGTATATGTAGAAAGTTCGAAATAGATAGTTATTTTTAATATTATTTGTCTTCAATTTTAAATCTAAATATAATTTAATACAAAAAGTTACCTCATCATAATAATGCTACATTGCGGAATGTCTATATACGTTATGGGTATATTGTTATTATAGGTTTATATTTCCTGTATTAAATTATCCTTAAAGATATAAAAATAGCATTAATAGTCAGCTGTAAGAAGCTATACTAGTTCCTCGAACGATCGTTTATATAATTTCAAAACATATTAAAACTTACAAGTGATTGGCTCACACTTATTATAAATTAGGTTGTAACTATAATGTAGCTATATGCTATATAGTTGTATACCTATCTGCTTTGCTAGTATTAACAAAATAAATGTTTTTATTCCCTGCATAGGCCATATTCAGGCATAATATAATTAATTAATGTTTGGTATCTACTCCTACCTATAAAAAGAAATGAGGATCCATTAAAGATTTTATTATGTCCAAAATTAGTTTTTAAATACCAAAACTAAAGTTGTTTCTGCCAATGTTTTCTATATATTTGTCATTTGTTTTCGTTATTTTTTTTTAGATTACACCATTACAAATACATATTTAAAAAAGTTGCCACTTAAAATTAATACTTACCTAATGTATTCTATGATTAATACATTATGTCCATGAGTACGGAAAACCTTTCACTTTCTAATATTTGTATATTACTTAAAAAAATGTTTCCAATCAAATCTCCTACTTGCATTTACTTGTATATTCCAATTATGGTAAAATAATTGGATAGAATGAAATAAAATAAAGAATAAAAATCCACTTGGCAATGCAAAGCTTGAAATTAGTATTTGTAATGGTTATAGTTACAGCGACATAATTTTATTTGTATAAAAAATATAACAACTAATTTCGTCAGCTATACACTCACAGAAATATTCACTAAAATATTTGAGCTTAAAAGTTATAATAGAAAATCATAAGTTTCGTAGCTGCATAAATATGTTTAAATAGTATAAAGGGCCCATTTAAACTTTTCACTAATGCAGACGATTTTTTAGCAATGTTAACACTATAATTTCCAGGAAATTTGTTCATATTTGCCCCTGATTTCGACACTCAAATATCTATTTATCCTCCAGAGCATAATATTATTGATAGAAGGGAATTTGTAGAAACACATTTGGGAAACATCAAGGAAAAACTTTTTAAAGGTCAGTTCTGCCTTTTTAGTTTTGCCAGACCAACAGCCAAATTAAAAAAAGTGAAAACAGTGCATTCAGGTCGTATTTGATCAAATTTCCTGGTGTAAGGAATAGCCTGCATCTATGATTTCTCTATAAGAAGAATATATATGTACATTGTGCTTTGACTTCGAGATAAATAACAGGTCAGATGGTCCAAACCTGGACCTTTTCGGCGATGATGCACCAGCTGGCATGATCGTAATATGAAGATATAATGTGCAGGTTTTCTACGTATTTCTCTATCAGTTGGTCCAGTTCTCCCTCTCTAAATACATGATAATATCGGTGATAAGTAATTTCGCCTCCTATGTTATCGGTTGGCAGCGAATCCTGGGAGGTATCACTGAGCATCGATTTCTCTTGCCTTTTGGAGTACGCTCTGTCTAGGCTAATACTACTGTCTTCTTTGGTTAGGCGGTTGTCTGAGCGAGACTTTATTGTCTTCCATTCCGGACAGGAGGCCAAGGAGGCGGTGCTGCCTCCGTCGCTGTACCGACTCATCGAGTTCGTGTCCTTCTGCGACTCGGATAGGCCGTCTGTGGACTCCATGGATTGGCCGAAGTTTATGGAGGTGGCCACGCTTGATACCATCGAGTTCGTACTGCTCCCTGAAATAGAAAACCTAAATGTTTAGAAAACCAAAAATCTTCTCCATTATTATTTGCATTCCATCCTCTTGGTTTTTCAAAAGCTAGCAAAAGGCACGTCGAGTGCAAAGATCTATCTGTCATAATCATCAATAGCCAATAGGGTAAAATGGCTAAAAAGACGCATTTATACACTATCTTATATCGCACGTCAGGTATTAATCAAGAATAAGAAATACTAATTGGTGTTCAATTAATGGCTTGAAACTCAACAACTCTAAATTTAAAGTAATGACCTTTATTAAAAATTTTAATCCAATAGTTTTCCATTATAACATTAACAGGGATACACTGATTCCCTGCACCAAGTGTAAATATTCATCTGTCATTTTCGATCATATTATATTAACTTTTAATTATCATATTAAGGATGTTCAGGCAATAGTATAAGAGGGTTTTTTTACGTGGAATCTGAGTAGGTTCAAGAATTTTAACAGTCTGAGGATCTTATCCATATCATTTATTAGAAGCAAATTAGAAAACATATATCACATTTGATTTCCTCTTTACCAGAATTCAATTGCCTGGATTGGATCCGTACAAAGAGAGTATTTAAAATTCATGCACTGGTAAAAACATTTATTATCCTCCTAGGGCACGTAAAATGAAGTTATTACATATATTTAATTTTTTTAGAGGCAGAAAGTGTTTACTTCAAGAGAATAACCATCATATATTTTTAATGATAAAAGCAATTAACAAATGGGTATACATTTATGATATCCTAACAAACTTTAATGTTATTTGACTTAAAAGTGTATTGATGTGGTTTAACTCATGTTCCTCATCATCATATTACAGTCAGTTCCTTCTTAACACACCGAGGTAATTCGGTTGCTTCAAGGTAACGTTACTTACCCAATCGAAATACTACATATATCTACTAGAATACAACACTTGTGGACAGGAAGGCATATTTAAGGCTATTTAAATTAATTTTAAAAGTCCAAAGGCATACATTACTTACCTCTTTCTGAGTCACAGGAGTCGGTGGAGGCGCCCATTTTAATCGACGTCTTGCTAACAGACAAGCTCGAAGAAAGTAGGGGTTCGGTCTCGCCACCATTGTCCGTACACTTCGTATCACACTTCGCGAAACTATCTAAGTTACTTGGAGACTCCTCAATGAGGGTCTGCTTAATAGCGACAATGTTACCAGTATTGGAACAATCAACCCCATTCCTCGCCTTCCTTAAATTGTTTTTTAATAAATTATATTTAGTTTTAGTTCTGAAGCACTTGCACTCACTTTGTTTACATTTCACACATGGTCTACCGAACAAGCTGTCACTGGCACTCAATCTAGCTAAATATTCGTTCTGTTTCTGAATCTCCGCACTTAGTTTAGAAAGATCTTGGAGTTCTTCACTTAGTCTGTTTATGTAGGGGTCGTCGAAGTTCTCCATGGAGTTGGACAGCCTGCTTTTTACCTGGTACTGGTCGATTTCCTGAAGTAATTTCTCACTAAGCTTGTCGGCGAAGTTAGTTAGATGCTTGTGGCAATCTTCGTCCCAGTTGCCACTGGAGTCGTCCTCCAGCAAAGGCGTGGTGTCTGAAGAGTAGCTTCTTTGCAAAATGGACAGTACTTCCCCAGTCTGCAGTCGCATCTTAGACCTTGGGCTTGATTTAATCACTTTATCTACCGCTTCATCTAGGCTATTGGCTACTTTGGCTGCTGCTTCCAGCAAACCTATGTTCCTAGTCTCTTGTCGAGTTTTCTTCGGTGAAAACTGAAATCGCGTGTTTAAAGGCGATTTTCTATCACTACTGACGCTGATTACGCTATCAACTGAGTCTGGCGAGGATACACAGCTGGAGTCGCTATCCTTATCATCAGTTTCAGGGTTAAACAGCTCTAAAGTCAACAGTTTAGGCAACGGTTTAGCAATAGCCTCTAATTTTCCATTAGACATAGAAGACTGCCTAACAATGGGAAAGCTGGACTTGCTGCTCCTAACGCCAAACCCGGGTTTCTGGTGGAGTAACTCCTTAATTTTTTTCAGTCTCTCATTTCTTGTATCGGGTATCTCTACTGGTGATTTCTCGGGGCTAGCGGGGGTATTACTTACAATAGGGGTATTTAAACTAGTCTTCCTGAATTGTGGTATTTGTTGTACTGAATACTTTTGTGCTAGCGTCTTGCTAGGTTCTTTAATTATTGTACTTTCTGTGGTTATGTGGTCCCTGTCTGGTTTGTCGGCGAAGAGTTCCGTCGAAGGCTTCGGAGAGCTCAGCTGCTTGGTCAGGGGGTAAATGGCCAGCGGCATCTGCTTAATCCTGGGGCTGGTGGGGCAGGAAGATTGTTTTATCCTAGGAGGGGGAACTGATGCGTTCTTCAGACGCGGAGATGTAGGGCCTGGGGATAGGTTTGTGGGAGACATGGGGTCTGACTTTGGAACAAAAATAACTGATGCGAAAGAGTCCTCTGAATCTACGCTGGTGTCACTCTGTAGGCTGCTGTCTTTCGAGGAGTCTGAGCCATCTTCCTTTGAATGTCGCCTCTCGCCGTCACCGGTAACAGCGTCTCTTTTCTCTTCTGCAGTGGGCACTGGCGTCAAGTTGTCCACCGTTTCGTCTTCTGGAATCGTAGGGGAGATTATATCCGAGCTCTTCCAGTTTTGGAACATACGGACAAAACCTGTAACAAAATAGTTTACTTTATCAACAGAAAGCACTCGTAGCACCAAGTGGAATATTCAATGCTAGCTTCGCGCTATCTATATGCTTACCATTTTTTAGAGAGGCACTGGTAACCTTCTCGATATTAGTGGTTGAATTCTTCAGTTTATTGGTGAACCCAGTCTTAATTAACTGAAATCTCTTCGAGGTTGAAACGTAGAAAACGGAATCCTTAAAAGTATCGAAAGCGTGTGATCTGTGATAAATGAGGTCATCGTTCAACGAGGCCTGTTTTTGAATATTCTGCCGCACCCTCTCCTTTTCCTGTAACCTATCAGTGGACATTAGCTCTTCGTTAAGAGATCGTTGTTTCAAAACACCCGCTCTGTTGTATTTACTTAAAGATGTTCTTATTTCGGGGAGTAATTTAAGCTTAGTCATATCAGTAGGCTGATCTAATGCTTCTTCCGCATCTTCTTCACATATGGATTTCTTTTGCTTCACTAGTCTGGGTTTGGGTAGGGTGTTTTTAGGGATAACTTTAGGGGGCGGTTCCACCTCCATGACTGCGTTCTCAGTGATTGCTTGTGCGTTGGATTGCGATTTTATTACAGTATTGTTCTCTGCCGTCTTCATATTCGTCATGCTCTTTGATTTTAAATAGGATATATCATTTACTAGTTGGGATGATGGAAAGGTCTGGCGTCTTTGTGGCATCTCATCATCGTCGATTCTACGTAGTTCTATAGGCATATCCTGGACGTTTTGTACGCAGTCGGAGCAGTTACAACCATCGGAGTCGTATCGCTTCTGCTGGGTTTCCTTGGCACACGTGGTCCAACTTTCTAAGAACCATGGACGGTGAACTCCCACTCTTCTGCCTCCTGCAAGCTTTTGTATAGCCCTTCTAACGAAACTGTAACACGTCTCGTTTGGACTGGATAGGCTGGAGCTGCTTGGTGACGAGTTCCTTCCTGGATCTATCGACCGGCCCTTGTGGCGGCTCCTACCTCTTTTTCTAACGACGCCTTTGGATCTGCAAACAATATTTAGTGAGCATTTATCTAGAATGATCGGAAGATGTCTTACCTGTTGGATCCATTGGAGTCACTGTCAGAAGTTTGGGTATAAGCGTGATACGCATGTTGACCATCATCTTCGGACGTGGTAGTCGTGGATGTCATCTCCAGCGAAGGTATGCTTATATGCCTAGGTCGCCTCCAGGGAACTAATACATCTTGAGACTCGAACTTCCTGTGGCTTTGTTCCATGGCCCATACGGATATAATGAGTCTGCCGCCGATTCTCAAAACGCGCGCTAGCTCTTTCAAGGCACGGATTCTTCTCTCTGTTGTGGCAAGGTGATGTACTACGGCTATTGACACTACTGCATCCAAGCTCTCATCTCGGAATGGAAGCGCTAGGTTGTTTAACACTATCACCTGAAAATCAGTCAGAATTGCACTTCAGGCATAGGAAAAACATTTCTATCTTTGTCAAGTCAAGATTTGATTCGATTCAATGTCAAAGCATAGGTGAGGAGTTGACAGTACCTACTGTTAATAAAGATCAAGAGTATATATTATAACGGAAATAATTTAGGTACCTACATTCAATTAGTACCTACTTTACTGCTTGTGATAGAATTCTAGAAATTGATATATAGCAAATCCTGGATATATAAAAGTGCAGTTATGCACTTTGTGTGCAAGATAAAGGAGCTCCAGAACATATACAATTTTGTAGAATACACAAATTTTTGTCAAATTAAATTTTCATTACACATTTGTGTATTTTTTTCTGAATGCCGCTAACCGAATATGCAGCTCGATTGAATGCACTCATTTCATACCTAGGCACCTACAAAATCAACAGTGGTAAGGCCATGAACAACCACCGACTGATTGGGGTTGGAAATAGTCGTCAAGTGGACTGATCAAGAACTTTTCTCTTAAAGGTAAAAAAGGTTGCATGCGTTATGCAGCTGCAGAAAAGCAGGTTTACAGTGTTCAGTAATGCCAAGCATGAGAATACATAGCTTGTTCAAATTCAGAAATCAATATGGAAGAACCAGGCGATGACTACGAAATCAATTCTCGAATAGAATATTTAATATCCGACTAAAATATCGAGGAAATTTGAACATTTTATTTGAATATTGAGCAAGAACTAGACGAACAATCAGATGAAGAGTTCCGTGATGAGCTAATGGACCAACCTCCTATGTCAAAAAAAGCCTTCTATTCTAAGGAATTTCAGTCCTTTCCAACTGGCCTATACAGTAATATTTAAATTAGCAGATTAAAAAAAAACAAAAATAACAGATAATAAGATCTAAATCAGTAGTACATATTTGTATATAGAGTAGTTAGTAACAGTATGTAAGATATTAGTTAACAATAAAATGTATATAATAAAATATGTTACTTGTCTCTCAGTCAAAATAAAGTAGGAATTCACTGGATCTAGTCAATAAACAGAGGAAATAAACAGACAAACGTATAAACATATATAACGTACGTATTTTCATCCTACCCGGTATATTGTTGAATGAGTGAAAAAGCCAAACTTTCTTCTATCTTACAGACCCGTCAAGCTGCTATTGTTTATGTGACCATATTGTAGGATAATACTTACTTCGTTTTCCTTCTCTCGTGCGACTTCGCTCAGTCTAGTTGACTTGTCTCCACCAATGTTAAATATGGATGTATTAACATTCAGATATTTTCCATTACCACAACCTAAAACACAAATGCTCAATTAAAATGATTTTTCTCCACGACCGTTTAATAACAACCCTATGATATATTTTGCGTCACTCGCCTTCGGGTCTTAACGTAAACGTCACCCTGCGTTAATAATAGCCATCATTAATTGAATATACTATTCTTACACAAGTACTAAATACACCTCGAGCCCTCGAGCGGTAAAGAACTAAACTGAAAAAATTTGCATATATAGATACCTACATAGGTATGTATACTCGCGTTAACTTCAGTAATACCTAGTATTCAATAATACCTGGACTTTGATTGTGTTAGCATTTAAGCTATATTGTACTAATTATTATAATAATATAATAAATATAATAATATTATAATAATATAATAATATAAAAAAATGGTACAAAGTTGTATAAAAGCGTTGATTGAAGCAAATCCTTCAGTCAACGATAGAAGGGATAGATCATACTTCTACTATAGGTTTCAAAGGTTTAGTAATTCATTCCATTCGCAAAGTAATGTATTTGTCCCGAATTATCATTACATTTTGGCGATATTTCATTCATTTTTAAATAGAACATAGGTTTATCTGTCATGGCTATTTGTTATGTATGTACTGTCTTGTGTGAAAATATTAGAATTTGATTATTAATAGTAATGAATATATCAGATTACAATTTAATATCTCGTTAGATTTTGAAGACATTTTATTGGTTCGTTTTCGAGAAATTAATTCGTAAATCAACACATGGCCGAGTCTGTATATTTTAACGTAGACTTCTTGTCGAGCGGAATACGATGTTGCCTTTTCTCAGCACGGCTATATCTTAGAGTAGGTTGTGATCACCACGTGATCACTAGAGCAAAATCCAAACCTAAAATTTGAAACATCGAATTACTCATGAATTTAGAAAATTCTTTTTGTCTTAATAATTGTCTTGCTCTACAAATCCCTTGAGTAATTTCGATGTGACAGAGCGGTTTAAATGTTGCACTCATTTAAATTGATCCACTTGAAATGAACAAGAGTAGGTATACATTACCTATATATAGTATCATTTGTTTTGAATCTTCCTTTACGGAATATTGGCTAAATTTATCAATGAATTGCGTTTTCAATCAGTTTTGTAAATTACTTTGAATGTCTTTATCCCTTACCAACATCGCAAACTATGGATCCAGGTTCTAGGTCGTCTAGGAAGTGTCGAACTTTAGGCCACGGTTTGCTCCTAGGGTTGTCGTAGAACTGCTCGTACACGTCGTGTACGTAGGCCTGTTCCAAAGCTACGCTTCTAGCTACGCGGTCATCCACAGTCATGTCCGAGCTTCCGCTTCCGCTTTAGTACCAGCCTAAAACACAACAGGAGCAAGTTATAGATATACTTAGATACCAGTATCAAAAATACACACACACATTACAACAGTAATTTTCTAATAATCAAAAGGCTTACAGCTTACATAGAAATATTTATAAGAGCAATGTTTCACTCGTATGAGGATTAAGTAGTACTACAATGTATGTAATTAATGTTTTGTACCTGTATAAAATGATATAGGTAGGTACATTTTTTATATTTTTATTTTTATGTTGCATATTGCTTTATTTGTCAGCTTGTTCGGATTGCTTGCGTTCTATATATTTATACTTGTGTGATTTTGTGAAGTGAAATTCTGAAGTGCCAGAAAAACGCGTGACGCGTAACCTTGAAAATTTTGAAAATTATTCAGAATTTCAATGAAAAATCTTCACAAGAAAAAGTGTTGGATATACATACCTTTTTAAAATAAAAAAAAGCTATTATATTAGTTTTACAAATAAGTTTATTAAAATAAAATGTGTTTTTATATATTTTTACAAACGTTAGTATCTTCAATATCCCAGTGAACGAAAATTAGAGCTACACTGTTCAAGTGGTCATTCGTTCATTGCCTGTTTTATTTCTTAGCAAAGTGTTCACTCTTTTTATGGTCAAAAAAGAGCGAAATTCCACATTTGAGGTAGTGACCCGCAACGTGGCCAAAACCGTGAGATGGTGAATATTTGGTAACAAGGACTGCATAATTGGGTATAATAATAATTATAAAATTATTTGCAAAAAAGTACGAATACTATGATTTGTATGTGAGTGAAATCAAGATATCAAATCAGCAATTTCTTAATATTCTCTTCAAATCGGAAAACTAGTTACATAATTAAAGGCAATAATCAAAAAAAAATCGACAAAAACGATAACGGACGAAAATGAAATTGGCAATAGTCAAGTAATCGAATAATTTCGGGGAGGAGGAGGGTCCGGACCCCCTGGACCCCTCTCCTGGCTACGTCACTGCACATAATATACTTTATATTATAATGAACTTAAGTTCATTAATTTTGTGTGTCTTTAAATGGAATTTAAAGTAACTTTAACTAAAGTAACTTAAAAGTTAGTTATAAAAACGAGGGTTAAACTCGTATAAGGCTTGTATTAATTATCATTTAGGTACTATAAGAAAATTTGTAAAACAAAGAATTGTTATTTATATAAAATTTAACACATACATAATATACTTACTTAATATAAATAAATATGTCAATATGTGTCGGAAAGGATGGTAATCATCCATTTAAATAACTTTTAATATCGGGAGTCACATCGAATACTCGCATTTATAATTTATGATCTTCTAATGTCGCTTTTGCTAGAATCTCCTTTTATACGTTCATCAATATTAGTGACTCCAAATTGTCTTGTTTCACATTACCCTTTAATCTAGTTTTTACGATTTTTAATTTTGAAAATTTTCTTTCGTACGGAACTTGCGTTGTAGATAAGGTGAGACAAAGTGCGAGTCGAACTCGCGCACGATGGGTTCCGTACCATTATCTATAAAATCACACAACTTTTTAATACAATTCGTCCGACCGGCGACTCCGGCATTTATTAGTATATATTAGCATAGCATCCATTGTTATATGCGAGCCCCCGTAAGCCTTAAATATTTATTTTATTCAGTTTTTAGTATTTGTTGTTATAGCGATAAAAGAAATACATCATCTGTGAAAATTCCAACAGTTTAACTATCACGGTTCATGCGATACAGCCTATGGACAGACGGATAGACGGACAGCGGAGTCTTAGTAATAGGGTCCCATTTTACACTTTGGTACGGAACCCTAAAATAGAATTTATATGCCATAAAAAAATGCGTACTATATATGCGTTACTATATACTGTATGCGTTACTATATAAACTGTATTTCAATAGTAATTTATAAACACAAACTACGCAGTTTTTGCAGGAATCACATTTAGTTTTAAATACTGATTCATTTTTTCCGAGTTCATTCTCCTATTCTGAATCCGAATCTACTTGTAAATCTACGTGCACCGTATACGCTCCGATGTTTGTGATTATATGGGGGGAATTTTATAGGGTAATATGAGAAATGGGAAAAATGGGAATATTCCGATTTTTATTATTATATGAGAAGGTTCTACCATACTGAAAAATAAGATGTAAAATATGACGCATTAATTATTAATTCCCAATAAATTTGTTATAAATTATTACGGGCGAGCGAACCTTTTCAAACAGGTTCAAAGTCGTGTGGCCACAACCTATAATTTACAAATGACGAGGAGACCGATTCAATCGGCTATGGGAGCTCCCAGCACTCGACTGCTTGATTTCATACTTCATTCGGCCGCTTTCCGGCGCAACACCTACCGAATATTGTAGTTTGTGACGTCACAGCTAGTTTCGGGACCCTTCAATTTTATCGCTGTTTAAATTTTAGTCATTTAATGGTTAGTGGCATTAGGAAGCCGGAACCGAAGTTGCGGGTTTTGATATTGCAGGCCACGACGGCCCTTTCGGCCTGTATCCGCCACTGTTTATAAGTAGGTAGGTATGTGTTATTTTGTGATTTTTTTCACATAAGTAGATACCTATGTATTTTAAAGGTCTAATGGAAATAAATAACAATAATTATTATTAGTAGATATTATTAAATAAAAAAAATGACTTGATTGTCAGAAAACGTAATTTTGTGTTTGTAACAAACCCGAAGAGAATGCAAGATGAGACAAGATACCCGAACAGATGAAATAACAGCGATAGAATAACCCATGCGTTGATAAAAATATCGAAATCTAAAGTTACGATACTCAATTTTCGTGTTTCGAGAGAATACAAAATTACTCGCCAAGGACACAGTTCGCGTTTACATCTAGGTACACTGTCCGCTACGTGTCTGTCACATTATATTTTTCCCTTAAGATACTTTTGACTCTTGAGATCGTATTGAGAATTTCGAAGTCAAATCTCTGATTGAAATTCCTTATCAATTTTTAACATTGAAAAGCGTCTTTAACAAAATTTACAGTGCATTTGTTGCGCCATAACCTCAAAATTCACTATGTGACGTGTGACAGTAACCTCTATCATCGAAATTTTTGGTGTTACATGCTATTATAGCCCAGAATAAAAATAATTAATTCAATTGAAACCAAATAAATTACAAAAACGTCATAGCATATTATTTTTAAATTTAGTATTTTATTGTCTGGAAGTTGGCATATCAAAATAAGCCGTGCATGAGCGAAGAGCCATCTGCCCTCCACGCTGCCCTCGCCATGCCTGATAAAACTCCTTAAGGTTGGGATTTTGTAGAATGTGAGGCAAATAGATGCATTTATTTTGGTTAAGTATAAATAATTAAAGAGCTACATAAGATTTGATAATCAAATTATAAGTTAATTATAAGATAATATAAGTTTTTTGTCCAAAAATTTTCTTATAAGCCTCTTCTGTGCCCTTGCAATGAAAATAATGATTTTAACAATGAAAATGCATATTTTAATTTCAAGCGCACAGAACAGGCTTATAAGAAAATTTTTGGACAAAAAACTTATATTATCTTATAATTAACTTATAATTTGATTATCAAATCTTATGTAGCTTTTTAATTATTTATACTTAACCAAAATAAATGCATCTATTTGCCTATCACTCTACAAAATCCCAGCATTATTAACCCGCCCAAGTGTGCCGTCACTGCAGTCGTTAATTATTTATTTTTAATAAGCTAATAAGTTCGTCCGGTTCTTCCGTTATCACTCCTTACCCCTGGCCCCTGGCATACGTATAGGTTTTTTTGATACTTCGATCTCGATGAATTATTCATATACCTATCTCTAGCACACATATGATGAAAACTAAAAACGAACCAAATGAAAGACACCGAAGGTTATTGAGTACGCCATGCGTTTTCTACAACATCTGGCGAATCCAGAATCCAATAATTGGGCACAGAATAGGATCAATGAAACCCGGAGATATATTGGACCACCGGAATAGCGCTCCTTATGCAAATGCCTTTCCATTCACATTAAATAATGAACGAACGACTGTGGTTTCCACTCCAACGGAGGTGCCTATATGCATTACGCATAAGAGTATGTGGGTGGGTAATAGACTGAGTACACCATGCGAGATACATTGAATGTGTGTTATATTTATTGGTAATCGATTGACCTTTTTCTATACGTAAGTTAAATACATGAATATACACTGAATGTAACGCTTTGCAAAATCTAATTTTATGGTTCATTTTAACGCAACAAAATGAATGGTATAGGTATTATAGAAATTATTACAAAATCGAGGTCATAACAACCTGTATTATAGCCAAATCAAATTGGGATTTGACATGGAAAAAAAAGAAAGTAGCGATTTTCCTTCGAGGATCGGTCGAGGGCTCACTGGCAGTCTACATTTCGATTTTCACACCCCCTTAATTTTTCCCTAGGATCAATATTTTTCGATGAGGATCCGAAAGAGGGGGTGAAATTTAATGAATACATTATCTCGTTTATTTTTGATTTTAACGTATAAACGATCGGGGACAAATTTGTTGGGAATTAAGCCGACCTTTTTAGTAAGATTGCTATTTTTGGATGCACGCTTACGGTAAAGCGAAAGAAGGGTGGAAACCCGTCACGTTTATCTATGGGTTTTGTTCCGTTTATCTGTGGGTGTGAATAAACCGTTTCTCGAACTGTATGACTTTTACAAGGAAAAAAAATAACAATTATTTTTTCTTAAGTACACTATTGAAAGACCGCCGAAATATGCCTGTTTCGAACGTTTAGTCGATGGTCCTGCCAAGTTTGGGCCATTCGATTCTTCCTCGTAAACATCGATGTCTTCGTTCCGAAGCTCTGGAAGGTCCCTGAATTCCCAACAAATTTGTCGACAAATAAACGATGATGTTTATACGTGACAATCAATAATAAACGATATAGTACAATCATTCAATTTCTCCCCTCTCCTCTTTTCGAGTCTATATAAAAAATATCACAGTAGTTCTAAGAGATATACAAAGTGCACGGCCGCCTAAAGGAACAAGTGCTGTTGCCACATGTAATTCTCAAATTTCTCAATATTCAATTAAAATATTAAACTCCACAATGCTATATAAAAGTTGTATATATTATTTATGAATGTCATTAAAGAACTATTGTGCATACAATAATATGCCAAGATGTTAGACATTTATTTTCATCTACTTTAATATGGGAATTCCATAAATATTTATATTTATAGCTAAAAGCGGCAACGCCGCTAATATCGCAGCCGGAGAGCTGACAGAGAAAACATATGTCCCTTTTTAACTTATTATTGGAAATGCCGTGCTACCTGTTTTCATTTGGGACAATCGTGTAAACCCGGTAATCGTTCCTCTGCCTTTATTTACTAGCATTGGCGCTTTAGCGGGCTTTACGCGCGTATTCTGTAACGGTCATTCGCGATTGAGTAGTGCCGTTTTATTGTGGTTGTGATAAAATATAATATCAGTGAACGATGGAAAATATTCCAAAACGTAGGCACTATCGAACGGTAGCAGAGAAGAAAATTATTTTACGAGGATTTTACTGCATACAGAGAGATTACTGTCATCGCGACAAGAATTAGTTAATATGTGTTCAGATTATAGAGAAGCATCTAAGTCAAGCATATACACACTTCTAAGAGAAGAGAAGATGCATGAAAGTGTTCAGCCACCGAAACCAAAAAGCAGTCGAAATAAGATTGTAGTGGACACGGTTTCTTTAGAAAGAACGAATTGTCCACTTTAAATAAGGTGCTGCAAAGCATAAGTGAAAATGATAATATACCTAGCACTTGCAGGGCTAGTCTGGCAAAATTTTTGAAAGACATGCCACATTCATACGTATGGAAACGTAGACAGAAAGAGTATTCTAATAGAAGGATATGAAATTGTTGCTTGGCGGATGGATTATCCTCAAAAAATAAAAATGTTTCGAAACGAAGGGCGGAGAATTTATTACACTTATGAAACATGGGTCAACGAAGAACATACTGTGAAGAGAGTCTGGAAGGATGGAAACGTGAAAAATGCACGGCAAGCTGCGACTGAAGCCGGGACAACTGGTTTAAAAATGCCGTCTGGTAAAGGTTGCTGTTTAATCATAACGCATATTGGAAGTGATTTTAGATTTTTACCTAATGGAGAATTGATATTTCAATCTAAGAAGACCAGAGACTACCACGAGGAAATGAATTCCGACGTAGGTATACTAGAAACGGTTTGCCGGCCATTTGGAATCAAAAGAAGTGTCGTGGTTATGGTGTTAAGAAACACCCTGCAATCGTGGAGAAAGAGAAGAATTCAAGAATGGTTAACACAAAAGGAAATTCCCTACCAAGAAAATTACTTGAAGGCGGAATTACTGCAAGTTGCTAAGGTGCATGTCCAGAAATATAAGAAACTGGCAGTGGATGAACTGGCATTGACGCATGGAGTCACATTGTTGAGATTATCTCCTTACAACTGCGAATTGAACCCCATTGAATTGCTCTGGGCCCAAGTAAAAGTGGCGAGAATTAATCGAACATTTAAATTAACTGACAGAGAAAGCCATCTTCGAGGAGCAATGGAAAAAGTCACAGCAGAAAATGGGAGTGTATTAGTCACGTGATGAAAGAAGAACATCTAATGTGGGATATGAATTGGGATGTTGATCAAGCCATAGAACCCATTGTATTTAATATTGGAAATGCTGATAGCGACAGTGAAGATCAAGTGGAAAGTGACTAAAAATAGTGATATTAGTGATTATAATATTATTTAATAGTATTATTTATATTAATTACCCGTTTTTTAGTATTAAGTTTTTAAGTATTAAGGTATTAAGGTGTTTGTATTTTTGTTGAGAATTTTTTGCTTTTTTTTTTAATATAAGTAAGTTTTTTAACGGCTATTTAGCTGTATTGTACATACCTATTTATTTTTATTTCTTGTGGGAAATATGGCTACTGGCGAGCCACCCACTAAAATATGGTAACGCGCTGAAAACACTATATACCTATTTCATGAGTGGTGAGTAAACTTGCATTCAATATCAGCTATGGTGTTTAAAATATGCATATAAAAACCTTCTACTCTATAAGTCAGATTTGCCGGTCATTCAACTTTCCATACTTCTTAGAACCACTTGTAGGGAATAAATAATGTGAACCAGAGTTGTAGCTAATTTAATTTAAACAAGTTTATTCATTACCGTTTTTATACCTACGTTGAGGTTAATGAAAACGAGATAATGCTATAATTAAATTTCACCCCCTCTTTCGGGTCTTCATCGCAAATATCAATCCTAGAAAAAAATTGTAAGACGAAAATTGTAGGAAATTTAAATCGAAACAACTTTGGACATTAGCATTTTTCGGGTGAAATTGAAAATAAACGAGTTATTCAATAAGTAAAAATCACCCTTAAATTCAATATGGCTGAAGTAAGGGTGTGCGAGTCTTGAAAACCGAAATGTAGGATGCCAGTGACACCTACTAACAATTCTCGAAGGAAAATCGTTTCTTTCTTTTTTTTTCGTGTCAGCACTCTTTAGGTGTAATTTGTCTGAACATGTTTCAAGGTGGATCAAAATAAGATTCTCTGTTAATGAGGCTCAGAGTAGATTCAGTATCTTAGACATTACTTAAACACTCTTTTGTGTAATGTATTAGTTCATTCTATCTATAATCATGACTTGCTTTTCTGTTTGCTTTGCCAAATTGTAGAAATAAAAAAAATACAAAACCGGAGACTTGCTGTTTCCTTTTAGCTTATATTTCAGACGCCGTGAAAGATCTGGGGCACATGAGAGTACAGCAAATTCTGCCAAATCGTTGTCTGGACTGGCATATTTGGATTAGTCTCAACGATACTAAGCACTTTTATATTAAGCCATGCAGAAATTAGGACACACAAAAACCGTTCCATTTTGTGTGTATTGGATTCGGCAAATAAATATACTTAAAGTCCTACTAGTCTGTTATTTTGAAATAACCACCCTATTTTGAGATACATTAGATGAGAAATCACGCCCTTGGGCATTATGAATATCTATAACGCCCTTAATAATAACAGCAAATAAGAGCAACATTTTTCTATTATAAGTAGGCAATGGTAAAAGTAATGCCTTATTACTTGTAAATATATTATAGTATCTTGTTATATTAGGATTAAAAGTGTCACATTTTTCAAAATTTAAACTTGCGAGATTTTTAATCCGAATAACCAGAATCTCCAACCAGAAAAATCGTGCTTTGAAAGTATTCAAACCACATTGGGTTACTAAAGCAAAGTTGATGTGAAGAAGCAAGAAGATGTAAAATCCTCCTTAATTAATTATAATAATTACCAATACCAAAACCAAGGGACTTTTAAAACGTTTAAAACGAAAACGTTTGTTTACTCCTGTCCCGATAGACAATTATTTAAGTGTTTTTCGAAAATATGTTGCTTTACGTCCACCGGGATTGGTAGAACGTCGATTATTTCTCTGATATGTTAGTGGAAAGTATCGTCGAATGGTGGTCGGTATTCATAAAATTAGTGCCGTCTTGCAAGGAGTGGCAAAATTTTTGAAGCTGGACAACTGGAAAGATTATAGTGAACGTTTGCTAGCTACCCTTTGAATTGACGGCCATGGTGACCTCACTTGTCTTAAAAAGCACATGGAGAACGAGCACTGTGGCTGAAGGTTACATTGAAGATTCACTTCTGAATAAAAAAAAAATTCGAAAAGAATTCTGAATGTTGATAGTGGAAATGATAAACCTTTCACCATTGTCATTTCTGATGTCGCAATATCTGAAAATAATATAACTATTAATGAAAACGTGTTGGATTGCTTTAAGAATTGTTCCAAGAATAAGGGTAATGGCAGTTACAATGGTTTATTTAATTTTAATATTTCTTGAAACTGTGTATTAAATATCAATGTGGATAAACAAAAATTATTGTAAATTTCGCTGAAAGAATTTTTATAAATTAAAACTTGATTAACACTTTTAATCCTTAGGATTAAAAGTGTTCAACTTTAGGCTCAGTGTCAACTTTAACTGCTAGGATTAAGCGTGAACACTTTTTTGCTGATATAATTTTTTTCAGTAAGGAAAATGTGAACCTTAGAGACTCCTAACAGTCAAAACTGTCATAGTTTCGTGGCGGTTGGAGAAAAATATATTATTATGTTGTTAACTATTGGTGTTTTCACAATACTTGTGCAATGATAATAGCGTGAGAGCATCGCTATTATTGTTGTACAAGTACGTATACTTAAACACAGTTTTATCACAACTAAATATACCACCAAGGTAAGAAATAATCATCGGAGGACAAGCCAAACAAAGAGTGATTTTTACTCACTCATTCCAAACGAGTTGTAGGAACTGTAATTTAAATTACCTCAGGTAAGGAGTATATTACGTACCATTACGTACAAAATGTTTCGTTATAACTATATAATTATTGACCTCATATGAAATTTCATAATTAACGTGAGCACATGTAAACGTGTGTATAACATCGAATAAAAGGAAATAAATGCGCTTGTAATCTACCTTTCCGCATTACTATATAAATAGTAATATCCCTAATTGATATTTACATAAGATTGCGCTAAACGTGGTAAAGCAGCATATAATCTAACATATCTTGAATGAAATTATCAACGAGATGGCTTATCGAGTCGCTATAAAAATCATGACATATTAGCATGCTATGTTTTGTTAGTATATACCAGCCGATGCAGTGGAATATATAAAGCAAAAGAAGCGAACCGTCCCATGTGGCGTGTCTCAAGAACAGATAGATGAAACAAGCGTATCTCAGACTCGGCATAGCCCTATTGATCGATGCTCTGTCTCTTTCGCCTGTTCCCATCAATGTGTCTTGTTCATTCAAGAATTCGGCCTCGCAACATGGCCCGCAAACACTAAAATTTCGATGCACTCCGCCTTGGCGTCACCGACTATTCACCTGTCAAAATGACAGGTAGGGTAGGTACGTAATGATTGTCAGATTTTTTTATTTGATAGGTAAGTAATTTGCAGACTTACCTTTCGTCGTTAAGGAACTCGGGATAATTATATTTCCTTAGCTAATTGATGGGGTGTACACTATCACAGGCATTTTTGGGGACCGCGGCGTGCTTTTTACGCAAAACTGACAGCAACCCGGTTCGCAATACATCCTTGTTGTATTTTCCACACCAGACTAAGTGTGGAGGCGGCTTGACGTCAAGGACCTGCGCGTTCCGATCCTGCGTCGTCTACGTCTATATACATATTTTAAAAGGTAATTAAATGATGCTACTTTAAATTACCCTATTTTCCATTACTTACTAGCATCGGATAGATGGCCACATAGTGGGGATATTTAATATTTTATCGATTTTGGCGTTTATGCCCGCGGTCGATGAGCGGCCTAAAATAGGCCGATTTAGAGTTTTTTTTGCCAACGCGGCTCCGATATACCGACGTACGTAGACTACTTGCATTGCTGTACTATAGCGGCTTTTAACGAGAAGTACGATGCTGTGGAAGTAAAAAGAAGGCAAGATAATATAGATATTTGCAGTATTATGACACATTACATACTTTGGTAATCGCATACGATTGATTATATTATAAATATATGGTTAACACTATAGGTGGTAAGAAATCATTAAGTTTATGCTTTTGAACTTTGTTGATGTTAATATGACCCAATTGGCCCAATTTCATTCCTTGACGTTTTTAAAGTTTTGGCGAAGGCGCCGGCCCTAGCCTGTTATTGAAGCGGTTAGTCCAGTACCACTATTCTTTTTTCCCGTGTCAAATGCTACGTTTATTGGGCTATTATATAAAAGTACATACCAACATTAACAACTTGGTAGTGCGGAAGATCTTAATAAACAAATTTTTCAAAAAAGAAATACTAAATCAATTCAAAATCTTTAATTATAATATTCGGAGTATAAATAAGAACTTTGATGAATGTAATATGTCCTTAGATCAAATAAATTGTCTGTTTTATTGCCTAATATTCACAGAGACGTGGAACACCTTCAATCCAGATTTAATACAAAAAGATGGATATGATATGATATCTAGTGAGGGCTCCATATCTCAAAGCGATGGGGTAATCATATATATAAAACGAACGTTTAATTACAATATAGTATTAATTAATGACTGTAAAAGTATTCAATTAACAGGTAATATGCCAAATAAAAACAAAATTATGATTACTGCAATATATAGACCACCTTTAACATCTCAAGAAACTTGTCTGAGGTCTAAATCTAAAGTGCTAAATCTAAAGTAGAGTCTAAATAGTCTGAGGCAATATCTAGAAGATACAAAAAATTACTTTTTGGATTATCATATCCCTGTCGATGATATAAATATTAATAAGTATATATAATCGGTGATTTAAATAGTAATATTAGTAAATATTAATAAATAGACAATGTCATTGTTTAAATACACTGTATGAGTACAATTTTGTCTCAACCATGAATAAACCAACAAGACAAACAGCTTGTCTAGATCATATATTTGTAAATAGTAGAGAAATGTTGGAAAAAATTTCCACTCTCATTGTGAAAACCATTATCACAGATCACTTTCCAACAATAATTAATATATTTATAGAATCATCTAATGATATGAACAAAACTATATTAAATACATTAATTACGACCAATTGCCAAAAGAAATAAAAGAACACGATTGGAGTTCTTTCTATAATACAGAAAATTTAAATGAGGCTACATCAACGCTTATAGCGTTGATTAAGGAACTAGAAATTAAAAATACTAAATACATAAAAAAAGAAGACAAAACAGGAAAAGAAAACCGTGGGTAACTAATAGGTTAGTAAAATCTATAAACAAAAGGAAAACGTGTTATATAAAAAGCATACAAGAGATTTTACAAGAAATAAATACTCGCTGGCGCTCGTTCCGCAAAAGCACGTGAGTTACACAACATAATGTATCCCAACGTGTTTGATACAAGATTTTTTCTAGTTTTGACCAATTTTAGATTTTATGAGAAGAACGGTGTGACAGATTGTCACCTTCATAGCTTGTCAGGTCTAAATAACCTACTATGAAATAAACTTTTCAATCTCCCGTCTCCCCCTACGAAAGTATACTTTTATGTTTTAAATAGGCATAACGAAAGCTAAAGTAAAACATCCTAGGTTAGAAAGTAAAACTTGCTAGGTTTAAATTGTGTTTTATATTATAAAATGGAGGGAAGAATGAAAAATGTAATACATTACGCGCTACAAAAGCCCTTTTAGGTGCTAGGAGATATTCAAATAGCCTCGGCTACGCTTCGCTTGGCCTCGCCTATTTAAATACACCTCCCACATAAAGGTAAGCTTTCGCAGCTTGGAATGTAAATAACAAAACTAGTTGCGTAAAATTTTACTTTTCGTAACTGGTTGTGAAAAGTAAAACTTCCTAACGCCATAGGGCTTTGAAAAGTGTCACTTTAAATATCAAAATTCGAAAAAGTATATTTACATTATTTACAATACAATTTCAAGGGATTTAATTCTATTTATGTACTATTAACATACTTGCTTGATGTTCGGATGTAAATGTAACATGTAACTATATGTGTTTCATATCCTTATATATGTGCGTTCTTATTTTCAAAGTTCTGGCGAAGGCGCCATGTGCAAGTTATTTCGAAATTTGAACCCGGTCCGAAATATAGGGTGTTATAGTTGCTTTTTTTCATTTTAATATCTTATAGTTATAAAACAATTGTTCTCAAATTTGTGTGGTGAATGACACTGTGCACTAGTATTAATACACAAAATCTCAGCTGGACAGAAAGAGCCAGTGGCGTGCATTCCGCACTTGTTAACTTTTATAAAAAGTATGGGTTACGCATACTGACTGATGTTCAAAATAATAAGTAAATTCAGTTGTCCATACAATGTTCTGCCAAAAAGCATTCTCGCGTTTTCTAAATAATAGGCACCGTTACTGAGTAAACTTACATTTTATAAAATCATACCTGATCTTAATTTTAGCAGAACAATTGTAATCAACAACTGAAACGCTCAGTTTTTATTTAATTTAGTTTTTCGAAATGAAATTAGTGTGAATGTTTGGTTGGGCTGGGCAGAACTGGTTGGTCCAGTATTTTTACCTCAACGTTTAAATTCCGATGGATTTTTAGATATTCTGGAACAGGATGGTCGTGTCCTGTAGTTCTGGAAAATTTGGCATTACATCTTCGTGCCTATTTTTGGCTGCAGTTGGATGGAGCACTCGCCCACTCAGGACCGGCAGTAGTAAGTTGGTTTAATGAGTATTATCCTAACAAATGGATTGGTGGTGGGCGCCCTGTTCCTTGGCCAGCTCGTTCGCTTGATATTACTCCTTTGGACGTTTCCATTTAGGGCATAATAAAAGACAAGGTATATGAAAGTGTGATCACCTCACGTGAACAGCTGCAACAACAAATGAGAGCCACCTGTCACGATTTAAATTAAAATAGGTTCGTCATGCAAAAAATTAAACGGGCAATTATAAAAAGATGTGAGGCCTCTAACTTCAACAGTCTATATTTCGGAAAGGGTTCAGATTTCGAAATAAGTTTATATGAAAAGTATATGAAAAATAATGTCCCTTCTTCTGTTTCGAAATTCCTGTGCGTTTCCTAGTTATTTTGATTTTTAGTGTTTGATGTGGTACTAAATTAAGTAATTTATTTATTAGCAATAATAATTATCGGCTAAATATTTAATTCTTTCAACGAAACCTACCTAAATATGGTTTGTTAAGGATTCTAAAAAGCCGAAATCTCTTTATCTCTTTCCAAGTAAGAAGGGACATTATTATTGTTAAACTGTATGTAGATAATGAAAATAACAGTTTTTTTTAAATAGTCTTTGGCGTAGAAGTTCTGTTTACGAAAGGGGTGGAGCACCCCTTCCACCCCGTCACTGTGCATGTTTTTGAACATTCTTAGCGCTTGTTTTATGCGCCTTAATTAATAGGCATTATCCCCCAAATATGAAAAAATCTAAGCGTTCGTTTATAAGTCATAAAGAAAATTCGAGAAAAAAAAATTATAATAACGACATTACACTGTCAGAGAAACAACGGCCAATATCTCGAAAACTGTCATAGTTAGAGCAAAATTACAAGAGAACAAAATTGTTACTAAGGGGCCGTTATTTTAGAAATATGTATCAGATAATGTCAGTGGCGTACGAAAAAAAAGTTCCATTATGCAGAATAGTCGAAGTACCCGAAAAAAGTAACATCCACTATAGTATTTTCGACAGGAACAATACAACATGTTGATCCTATGCAGGTTAAGATATGTGTAAAATATTTAGTGAATATATCATTCCGTTCAGAAAATATTACACATTAATGTAAAAAAAAATTAAATTTTAACACCCTGTATCTTCCTTAGGAAGCTAGATCGGCCATATCTTTATAGGCACTTTTCTTTTTAAAAACGTGCGTTCTATCCCCTGTTAAAGTTTGTATTATATATATATATATTTGTATATATATATATATATATATATATATATATATATATATATATATATATATATATATATATATATATATATATATATATATATATATATATATATATATATATATATATATATATATTTATTGTTTCGCTATAGCTTCTTCAGATGCTGAGTATAAATGAGGGTGTATTATTCTAGAAAGGGTAAGATTAAAATACAATTAATGAAATACCAGGGAATTTACTTAAGTACTATGGATATAAATTAAAGCGTAATGTATGAAAAAGTCAGTAGAACTAAAACAAAAGTAGTGGCGAATTATTTATAACGATTTATTCATTTAACAATAAATCTTTTTTGTTTATTAATTTCTAAACATTCTAGTAATGTCAACTTTAACGCTTTACCTTCTTGCTGTAAAATCTTAATGTCGCCATTAAGTGAATGGTTAATTTATAGCAAATGGCCAGAAAACATTGAATACGTTTTATTGTTTAAATATGATTTTTTTTATGTTTAGGAATACGCTTTCCAAATGATCTACCTGTTTGACCAATATAAACTTTAGAGCAAGTACAACAAATTAACTTATAAGTTATTTGTTTTTTATAAGGATATACTAGGTCAACAAGATAATAGTGCCAAATTGTAACGTTTTTTTATGTAATATATTGTAAATTAAAGTAGGATTGACACCGTTATTAGACGCTATCTGTTTGATTATATTCATAACAGGTCATTATGTTCATGCCTACTGGTGCAAGTAACGATATGTGTATCTATCTAATAACAATGGTAATAATATTTAGTATAATAAGTAATGTAACATAATAATTAGGATACCAACCTAATTACATACAACAGTATTTGTAAGAGGATATTTTTAGGACGTCTGGTGCTTCGCTCAGCATTATAAAAGTATGTGGAGAAGTATTAAGTGGAAATATCTGTGAATCGATACGGCTATAGGAAAATATCATAAGTACATCTCAAGTTTTCAATGTATAAACATATATTCTTTTATTACGCTATCAATGAGCCCGTCCGCCTACGCGAAAATCCGTCAGGGACGCTAGTCTAGCCTCCTTATAAACCCAAAAATACCCCATTCATATCTAAAACAGGGCGACAGACGCCAAAGTAAAAAAAATCAGACGGAACGTCTTCTGCTCGGGCGGAGATAACCATAAGATTAAGTAGAGATTCGTACGCCTACGCGAACTTTGGGAAGCAGTACCATTGAGGATGGGTGATTTTATTGATTTGTAGTAAGGTGGGAACGGTGACGTCACGACGGTGGACCAATGGCGGGGTGCCCGGGACGCAGGCGTCATCCGGAAAACCGGGGGAATGATTTTCCGCGAATGAGCGTGACGTCAACTAGCTCAATGGGTTACCAGGGCAACGGGTACTGAGATGCATGTCCCGTATTCTGGTGACTGCAGATTTTACATTTTATGGGTTACGGAGACGTGCAATCGTGCATGCATGCCTATACAATATTTATAAGCAATATGCGTAAAATACGTTTCTCTAAAGATGACATATCACGCGTCTTGATATCATTTTTACTTACATCGTAGGTAACTATGTGTTATAATAGATATATGCAAGACGACTATATCTACAACACTTTTGCAGTCGGAAATAAGGATATTACATCAAAAGTTAATTGATGTAGATATGAATGATGATAATAAAGCCATACCTAGACTATTAATTATTAGTAGGGGAGACTGATGCTATAGTTGATATAATGTCATTTATGGAGTCATCGCAGGATGTTTCTCCTTCCGCGGGCTCCGTATATTTGCTGGTTTGGTCGGTGGGGGTCTCAGGTATTTGGTTATCGTTGGTTTTGCCTGCCGTGTTTAGGCTTTGGAACTTGTTTTGCGTTTTTATTTCCGCAGCGGATTTTGTAGCTGTGATGTTTGGTTTCTTGGTTGTTGAAGGGTGTGTGAAGGACATACCTTGCTCAGTGATACGTCTCTTCTTTACACACATCTCTTCTTTGTCTCTCAAGTTTTCACACATCTTCAATTTTGGTGCTGTTTTCAGGGCCTGTTTCCATTTTTGTAGGTCCCGTGTCAGAAAGTGACATGTACCTACGTCAAAAATTTTTTAATTTGCTTTATTTTATAGATTTGCCGGGGTTTTGGGCGTGTACAGGTTGTATACACTGTTTCTACCACAATAAGAGTCTTTGAAATACTTTAAAAGCGCGCTTTAACAGAGCGTGATACGTGATGCATGGCACGTGATGCGTGACGGTTTAGTCTCATTCAACACCCACATAAATAAAAGTGCAGAGCGCGCCTAAAGAAGTCTTCACTTCAATAAAAGAAAAAATATTCAAGGAAATTTTTCAATTATCACGTAGAATGTTCAATGTGTTTTAACACAATAGCATAACAGATTTAAATTTTGCGCGTTACGCACCCGAAATATATTGACCATATTAGTTAGGTTATGAAAATCCAGGCGCGATATTTGAAATGGGTTCCTAAACACACTTCAGCAAATTTGACTGCCATGTATTTCTTATGGGAGATTCAAAAGTGTGATTTTAAGACGGGAATTTCTCGGGTTTTGGGCATTTCTTAGTATTTAAACCTATTATACGTCAAACTTTAAACATATTTCTCTACAATTCAAGTCCAAATTATTTTTTAGACCTATGAGTTAATTAAATAAATGATTTTAAGTTAAATTGTCTGTTTTCCATGGACGTACGTCGCGGTAAGTACCTAAGTACCCGCTTAGTAATAATCCGGTAAGTACCTACCTAGATACCGGATTATTATTTATATGGACATTTTTGTTATGTAAGGTTTTCCATTAACTAACTAAACCGATACCGCACAGTAAACTTGATGACACTAATGGAAAAGCCTTGGAAAAACAATGGTATTGTGCTTTATACTTCTCGATCGAATAGATGTTCTGCACTTATTCCTATCATATGCATACTCACTTCAGGTCGGGGCAACCAAGAACAAGATACATCTGTTGATGCTGATACTGAATGAATTTAATAAATTTAATTAGTCATTAAATTGAAAAGATTTAAAGTTAACTTAAACTACATATTCTGGCCTCTAGGAAAAAATCACTTATGGTTCCGAGTTTGATTAGGTAGGTACTCTATTTTCACCCATTTTCTAACCAACACTCAAAGTCAATTATTTGCAATCAGAAAAAAACAGATAAGTCTGTGATGAAAACTGCAAAACGTGAAACAGGTAAATCAAAATAAAATGAGATTAGAAGTTACCTAGGACACAAATATAATACAAATTCAGCGATGTTGCCACAAATATTGCCGGTTTTAAATTAACACAATGAAATTATAATTTATTATGTAAGAAACTGTTATTAAATATTAAATAAGTTTTTCGAAGACCTTACAATATCTTAGTGATACCTACCTCTCAAGGACCATATGACAAACCCCTTCCTCTCTGAACCATTGGACCAAGCCACAATATACGTTTTTCATACAAACATCGCCATCGCCAAAATTTTTATTTTGATAATGTTTAATCAATATTTTAACACTTTCTCAGTCAAATAAAATATCAAACAATGTATTTATTCATTTTGTTCACTAAGAGACTTTCTATATCAAGTCTACAACGCCATGAACTTGAGTCCCCATAAGACATCAATACACTAATTTTTAAATTAGGAACCCGCGCCAATTTGAGATCATAACCTAACTAATATGGTCAATTAGTAATACGATCTGTTTGCCCATAGCGCGACGGAGACCTGGTAATCGTCGCTATCGGCTGGACAAGCCCGTAGATGCCAAACAGGCCTCTATTAATTCACGATATACGTTCGAGGTATACGCGGCGACGATTGTGCGAGCGAAACGGTAAACGTATGTCTAGGTTGTGTCCACCCTGAGACAGTCTGAGATGTAGCCCGTGGCCTGTAGCCGCGCCGTTTGGCCGTCACTTTTCTGAAGCGGCAATTTAACTATCTGCTAAACTAATAATTTAAAAAATTATGGCATTAAAATTCTGAAGTACTTGGAAAACGCGTGACCTTGAAAATTTTCAAAATTTTCACCTGCATTAAAAATTTAAATTTGTCTGCCCTATCTGTCTGCCTTGCACAAGAGACTTTTTGCACAAGAGAGTAAAGAGAGAGAATTTGTCTGCCTAATCACAAGAGACGAGAGGAAAAGTCGCGCTACTGCCGTCATAGTGTTACTTCTATCGTTACGTCTTTATTCTATTGTTACTACGGTCATATTGTTGCGAAACATATATCTGAGTGGCATATTAGATGCGAATATCGATTTATTTAATTATTTATTAGTTTTTTCAACTATATGCATAAAAGTTGATCTACAATACCGACAATGAATTCAGTGGAATAACAGGCACGGCTGCCATATTGATGCTAAACCTGTCAAATCCACCTATGACGATCAATGAACTATACTCTATCCAACGAGAGAATGGACTTGCCTTGCGCATCGGCGACTAAAGAGGAGGGGCTCTGTAACGAGCTACGCAGGACCGTCATTAAATAACTAAAATAACCGTACTTGCGAGACTACAAATAGAAACTGTGAATAGGTAGGCAGTAGTAGGTACTTTATATAATTAGGTACCAGGTAGGTATCGGACCCAGGCGCCGGCCCTGGCTACCTGCTGAGCCAATTAAGACGTTGAGGGCGTTGAACTAATGTTCTAAGGGGCGGAGATCTGACCAAAACAGACGAATTTTCGCTCGAGTGCAAGTCCATTCTCTCGTTGGATACAGTATAGGTATACCTATGTACCCGACCGACCGTTGTCAAAATCCTGAAAAGTTTGTCAGGGGCAACAGACAGGGACGGATATAGCTAGACGTAAACTTTTCTCTTTTACATTCATTGCGATAATGAGCTTAGAAAGATTATTTGCAACAAATATTTTTTCACGCATTTTCAATAAATAAGCATGGCACCTAAAATACAACCCAGTTTAATTCAATATACTTACTTGTGTTTTATTAACTTACCCGCGAAAAACAATTAATTCCCTTTGCATTATCTTGATAATTTTTGCAGTCGTAGGCTACACAGTTATTCACCATTGTCTTTAATAAATAAAGTAATACATTGTTTTCAACTCAAAATACTCAACTAGTATTTTGAGTTGAAAACAATGTATTACTTTATTTATTAAAGACAATGGTGAATAACTGTGTAGCCTACGACTGCAAAAATTATCAAGATAATGCAAAGGGAATTAATTGTTTTTCGCGGGTAAGTTAATAAAACACAAGTAAGTATATTGAATTAAACTGGGTTGTATTTTAGGTGCCATGCTTATTTATTTACTTACAAGTAAGTAGATAATTAAATGACGTAACTTATTTTGTCTAAAAAATGGTGGGATGTATATTTTTTGTTGGATAAAAGATATTGAAGATTACATGAAGACCCCAAGTTCAATAGTTTAATTTTAATAATACTTAACTGTATATAGCGTTACGGAATCGTCAGAAGCGATTGTGCACGATATATTGAAAATTTCCTAGATCTAGGGAACATGTGCATAATCTGGCAACATCGCATCTGGGGGTGTCAGATACAACCCCCTAAAGGCGAAGTCTCAACCCTCTAGGACTTCAAATGACCGAGATATGCCCCTGGCCCCATTATGAATAGTTGCGGTATAAGAACATGTGTACTACTCCCTGTAGAACTTTCCGTGTAGACTCATTTTATAAAAGTTATCGACAAGTGCGGAATGCACGCCACTGGCTCTTTCCGTCCAGCTGAGATTTTGTGTATTAATACTAGCCTTGTATACAATCTAGAATGAGATGGAATAATTGAGAACGATCTAGAATGGGATGGAATAAACGAGAAGATTCTAGAACTCTCCAGAACCTTGAAAATAGTAAATAAAAGGGCCAGCCGATCGCTACATTAGTAAGTTTAGTTCAAACATTCTTAGAGACAAGAGTAACAATTAATTAAAAGTGTTCAGTTAGTAATTTATCATTGTAAACAGTTGTGACATGTTGTGTTTGGAAGTTAATAAAGTGTATTTGGATTCTGGACAGCACCACTTATTTTTCGAACACAGTGGCAATATTCCTGCATACTAAAAAAAATGTTTTATAATGCGGCAGTTTCGGTCAAGTTGTCAACTTTAATATACCTAGGTACAGTACCTATATAGGTATCTACCTTCGAGTAAAAAAACCTAGTACAACGGCGTCACAGAAGAGGGTCTGGTCCCTCTTCGCAAGTATATACAAGTTGTTTTTCTTTGTAGTGGAATTTTAATAGACAATAGATCTTTTTGAAGAAGGAAACTTAAATAAACATGGTTTACGTATGTATATGAACTACCATCAGAAGCTTAACAAAAAAATGAGTGCATGAATTCGAAAAAAATAACATATTATGAGCAGTATATTCATACATGTTTACTGTTTACCTACCTTCAACTCATAAAAAGAAATAAATGTACTGACATTAATAGTATGGTACACTAATAAAAGATCTAAAATGTTTACAAAGCACAAACTACGCAGGGTAAATCGAAAATAAAAGCAGTGAACATAAATAAGCAGGACACCACAAAACTTACAATGCATTCTTTTGGCAGCTGTATGTAATTAAGATACTTGTGACGTAGTTAGGGATGTATTTACCACTACACTGCTGAACATACCAGACAACCTGAACATACCACAGCTTAAATGTTAGGTAAGCTGTGACCGACCGTGGTCACATTTCACTGTTTTGTGTCCATAGAAAAGCTGTGATATAAGGTTGTCTCTGATATAAGTACTTCTATATTTTCTCTTTTGTGTCAAATGAGTCGAAAGCATAGATAAGACACGGATCAAAAGTCAAAACGTGAAATTTCAAAAGCGGAAGATCGTAGAACGTCTTATGAACTGTAAAACTTAAAATAATAAATAATAATTATTCTGCAGTAAAGAATTAGTACTATCAGTAGGTGAATATGAATATTATCATACCTCATTTTTATCGTAGTACCTATCATATCATGAAGATTACAAAAAATATTGTGGTTAAGGGTTTTTGTGGTAATGTTTTTATAAATGTTGCAGGGATTTAAGAATATTAAGATTTAAGATGGAGTGCCAAAATGAGTCAAAAGGTGAACATTTTAACTTGCGCTGGAATAGCTACACAAGCAATTTGATACAAGTCTTCTCGGAACATCAATATCGGGAGACATTGGTTGATGTGACTTTAACTTGTGAGGGGCAATATATTAAGGCTCACAGGATAATCCTATCGGCTTGCAGTGGATTCTTTCAGGTAGGAACTGCATAATTATTATGAATAATGTTTTCTTAAATGTTGAAAGTTTGCAGGAAATGTTTAAGAACTATGGAAGTGTTCCGCACCCATTTATTGTTTTGAATGGCATAAAATTCCATCATTTCAAGCACATCCTTCAATTTATATACCACGGGGAAATTAAAATCCTAGATGCAGACTTAGAAGGTGTCTTAGCATTGGGCGAAACCTTTCAAGTTAAAGGACTGAGTTCTGTCAAACTAAAGCATCAAATAGAGTCACAAAATGTATCTCAGGACACCCCATTAACTACTAATAGTGGTAATCTAAGTCCACCGCAATCCTCATTACAAAATGTTAAACCTGCACCAAGAAGTGAAACCATTAAACCTGCTACAAAACCTATTGAAAGTTCTTGCGAAGATCGAATTAGGACCAACAGTGATCAATTAAATAACGGCTTTAAAAAGGTACAAGTTATAAACACGACAGATTTTCAAGACGGTGGTAATGTGGAAAATAAAGCTAGTACTACAAGTACCGACATTAATGCTGTGTGTACTAGAGAAGAATCTTGTCCAGAGACTCACACCAAGGAATCCTCATCCTTACATAAACGGGTAAAGATTCCACAGGTTGGTGGCAATAAATTTATATTCACTCAAAAATATTTCCTTTTGGTTACCAATTTTAGATTAAACCCGCTGCATTTACTAAGGAGAATGAACTGACTGAAAATGAGACGCATAATGAAAGTGTACCACGACCTGCAAATGCATTTATGATATTTACCGCGGAATGGAGGAGGAAATTGGCTGTTGAGCATCCAAGTATGTAAAAGATAAACTAGTGTAAATGTTACTTTATGAAAGTAATGATCTATATTATGTTCCAGATGAGAATAACAAAGAAATCTCCGTTAGACTTGGGAACATGTGGAAAGCTCTAAGTGTAGACACAAGAGAAACTTATTACGCCATTGCCCATAAGGCCCAGAGACAGCACGAATTGAAACATACAGAGTAAGCATATTTTAATTTTCTTTAATTTTTTATTACTGAAATGATGTAAACAAATCTATTAAATGGCATTCTCATTGGTTGACAGGTATGAATATGTCCCTCTAGAAGCAAGGAAACGGAAAGCAGCCAGACGGAGAACGATTGACTCCGTAACGCACCTAGCAACAGCAGACATGGTGAGGGACACTGTAAAATTCAATTAAACCTTGACATTTTGGTGTAATTTTTGTTCTAGTCTGACAATGAAGATTTAGAAATAATCGAAATAAATGACATCATTGATATTCCCAGCAATTAAAGACTTAGCGACGTAAATCGAATGGTAAATTTATCTGTTACTGTGCCATAATAATAGGTAGTCAGAAGTTAAAGCATCTCAAGATGCAATTGTCATTATTATAATTGCAGTTTAAGGTTTAAGGCACCAAGCAAAGTATTTTAAGGTAATATTGAATTTATTGTATTTTATATTTATTTTTTCAATAAAATTTCTTTATTCATTGTGTTTTTGTATTGCCTTGCTATAGGCAGATTTTAATATGAACATTAAGTTTATGAAGAAAAGAAAGTTCAGTAACATGCAAAGTTAAATGTGTTTAAAATTTAACCTAATAAATAGCCTCAGTTAGCGCTGCTTTCACGCCACAAGTATTTATTTACCTTTATGTGCTAGCAAAATGAATTGGGAGGCTTAGCCTCCCTTGTTCCCTCTGAGGAGCCGCCACTGGATGGAACTATAAATGCTGAAAGATATCAACAGATTCTATAAGAAAATCTAAGAGTGCGTCATTTTTGTATATCCGGAAGAAAACCATATTTTCGAGCAGGATAGTGCTTCATGCCATCTACAAAAAATTGGTTTGCAGAAAACAATATAGGTATGAGTTATTTCATGGCCTGCCAATCAGGGGCAGCTCCTCAGAGGAGGCAAGGGAGGCTAAGCCTTCCCATTCACTTTGCTAGTAAATAGAATTGTTTTTTTTTCCTTGTTAAAAAGTTAATTTAATTTTATCCTATACAGAACACATATATACTGAAATAAAAAAATACGTTTTTGCTGGACAAGGCCAATATACTTTTAGTATATTTTATAAGTGTATTTTCACGACTGACTATAGCAAAATAAAGCAGACCGACAGAGCAAAGTCTATTATAACTCTATTTCCGAACTATCATTTTAGGACACTGACCTTGACAAATTCAAAAATTTTGCCTTGGCACATTTTAGGGCTCCCTCTGTAGGGTAACCCTCAGGGATGTATGGTCCATAGAAACAAGGGAACCATTGCTGCTCTTAAAGTACATACTTAAATTTATTGTATATTAAATTGCATTGTTTAAAACCCGGTTTCGTTACTTACTGGATAAAAAATGGAACTAGTTTAATTATCTTCATTTTTAAATGCTAATCTCACATCATAATTTATTACGAGCCGTATATGTCTTGACAAAGTTTGACGAGGATGTCATGTCCGAATAAACGCGACCACGAACGAATATGTCATATGGATATAAATAATATGATGTGCAATGATTTTAGCTAAATATACAGTCAGCATGAAGTTGCTGATAAAATTGAAACCAAAAGACTATTGATGAAACTTTAAAAGACCTAGTTTCTTTTAACAGTCAAATATAGCATTTGTTTCAAAAAGTCACTTACTGTAATGGTTTAAATTCGGCTGACTGTGAATCTGTAGTAATACGCTACGTCAAAAAATAAAAAATCGAGTTACATTACAAATAGCTAGGTTTCTAAGAATTGATTCCCTTATTTGAAATATCACCACACACCACTGGTAACAGTACCTATAAGATTAGCCTCCTCGAAGCAAAAGATCACCAGCCGCCACTGCTGCCAATAGTCCCGATCTCAATAGTTTCATTCATACAAGTTTCAATGTTTATTGGAGAAATATTTTTATAGTAACTCAAATGTTTACTCATATTTTTTTTTTCTTGAAAACGCACTAGATACTGCACGTAAACGCAAACCTCTGATTTTGATAAGACGGTTCTATTAATTTTCATGGCAAGTATTAAACTAAACGTTGATGTCTGAGCATTTATTAGACCAGGGCTGAAGCCTTTGAAAATGGTAAAAAGTGAAAAGATAATAGTCTTAAAAAAATAGTAGACTTAATATCGAAAAAGCACCCTAATTGTCAGTCGAAAATTCTCGCATAAAAATATCTGCTTTTTTAAAAAATGCGGTGGGCTTTTAAATAATTTTTAAATTTAAATTTTTAAATAAGTTAATAAAGTTAATATTTAATAAGACATCTACAATATTTTGAGAAAGTTGCAGAATCCTCTTTAAATTATATGCGTAGATGTTTATTTATTGCTATTTTAAGGTAACTCATATACCTGAGTATATGAAAATTTTTAAAGAATTTTTTTTAATTTTACAGAAAAGGAATTAATTTCGGAAATATTGCTCAAAACTATTTGTTGCAGCTGTGAAACTGGATGTAACAGTTTCAAATGTGGTTGCTGAAAACATGGTTTAAAATGCAAAAATTTATGCTCAAATTGTCATGGTTCTGAAAAATGCTCCAATGTGGAAGAAAAAACCTACGAGGAAGTTAATGATTCAGATGAAATTGTGGATGAAGAACCAATGCAGACTGGAATGCATAATATTGAAGATGAAGACGGTGATGGTCTCCAAGATTTCGAAGATCTACTAGAATCGGGAAGGTCTGTCGAATCTAACGATGAAGAAATGCCATCAAAGAGACAAAAACTAATGGATAAGTGATTAGAATTCAAGATAATGTATTTATATATAACAAGATTAATGTATTTAAAAATATTATAATGAATAACGTAATCAGTATAAAGTATCTAAATTCAATAGTACGATTTACATGTATATTTGTATATAATGAGATTTTCTATGACATAAATGTAATTAGAATTTAATAATTCAACTTTTTTACTGAACAAAATTGCAGCAGTCACATTTTTTAGATGAAATTCCCTTTAAATCCTATCTTTAATATTTAGAGCAACTATTTTCGCATGTTTTTTGTAATCTTCATGTTTTATGGATTTGTAATTTGTTTGTTTATCAATGTAACATAGAATCTTAAGTTTTTTGAGTAATTAAAGTGTAAATTTTAATAAATAGCTCAAAATTGTACATAACGATTAAAAAAAAATTTCGGATTCGAGTTTTTTTCGTTTTTTTGCATTTTCTGAGAATATTTATCACAGTAATGTATTTTTTTACACCATCAGAAAGTAGAGATTTCAACAAACAAAAAGCCCACCTAGTTTTTTAAAAAAAGCAGATATTTTGACGCGAAAATTTTAACTTGAAAATTGGGGTGCTTTTTCGATATTAAGTCTAAATAAGATAAAAAAATAAATATTTTAAATCAAAAAAATTACAGTGTGTTTGGGACATAAAAAGGTAAGTTTTCACCAAATTTCTTTAAAAAAAATTTTTTGTAAAAGAAAAATAAAAAACCACAAACTTGGTTATTTGAATTTTTCACATAAATTTTGAGGTTATGTGAAAAAAGTGTAAATACAAAAGTTGTAGATCTTTTTATTACCTACAACTTTACCATTTAACTTTTCTCCATAGGACTTGACGGAAATCGATAAACCGTTTTTTACCCCTAAAAACTCACCCCCTCCACTTCCCGACCTCAGATCGCCCGTAAATTATTTTTCCTTTCATTTTTGTTATATTTCCTTCCTTTTCCAATGGGTTTCATCCCACTATTATTTTTTTTTGGTTTAAAAAATTATCGACCCTGGTCTATATGTATTAGGACATACACTGTCCTTTGGCATAGGAGACTTGATAAATAAAAATTCAACCACTAGGTAGTTCAACTTTTTTTATTAGTTAAAAAAGTATACCTTGGATTTCATAATATATTTTTCGACAACAAAATTAGCACTGAAGACATTTAAAAAAATAAATTGTAACACCTATTACGTCTAAAAATACTAAATAACAACTACGGGTACAGTCGAACATTTAAAAAATGATGTGTATAATTAGAAATCGTATCTACAATAATTTATAATTTGAAATTTAATAGATTTACAAATAGCTATGCACATAACAATAAAATGACTAGGTATATATTTAAGTCTTGTAAAATACTTATGAAAATTATGTGCAGTTCATATTCCTTAGAAAGCCATAAGTTAAAAGACATGAGTCACTGATCACTGTAAATGATTAACAATTCGTACTTTATTTGCTGTGAACAAATAAGCACATACCTTCATACCTACATCTATTGTGTTTGACTGAAAACAAATATTTGATCAGCGATAAGTTGACCTATTAAGTAGTAATGAACGATACTAACTGCACGTAGAATTTCATAATTTTACATTATTTGTAAGTATCTTTGGAATAAAAAGTAATTTTATTTTAATCTAATTAGTTTAACTTCTATAAAATATACAACTTACATAACATCTAGAAAGCAGGAGAGTAGAAGATGCTTTATCAGTACTACGATTTGTTTACATAACATTTTAAATGTATATTATAGCCAAAATCAGTGACATCCTGTGCTGATCTTATCCTCTTTTCCCATCTAAATATTGTATACGTCTTATCTCATTCATCCTAGGGATTTCGTGCCTGATAAGACTGATTTTGACAATAAAGGCTTACATTTACACCTGCGCTATTGATTCTAAAACAATCCCGTTCAGGTTCGCAATATTTTCAGTAGATAAATAAGCTTATCCTTAAAATATCATAATACTTAAATAGAAGTATTAATATATAAATATCATAATAAATAGAAGTATTCTCAATGAAAAACGTTTTTATGAAAAGCCGTACAGTAGGGAGTAACTTGATTCACACTTCCTAATTACGCCTTACACACAAATATGAAATCTTAAGATCGTTTGCCTTATGTACGGTTGTCAGTTTTTATTAGTGTAATTGGACCTCTGATTTCTTTATGGAACTTTGCAACTTCATATTAAATGAACTAAGTGATCTTAAAATTCCTTATATAATACTGTCTTAGCTAGAGATAAACTCTCGCAGAAGGCTACTTACTGAATTGGCGCAATCTGAAAATAAATCAAATAAAAAATATAAATGATGTAACACTATGTACAAATTTCACTAATTAATAATCAAAATAAATAATAAAGTTAAGTTTTGTAGCTAGAATTACAAAATTCAACCTACAAAATGCCAGATGAAACCATGTAGCATGAGCGTCAAGCACTGAACTTTGCGGAATAAAACATTTTAAGAAGCCAAATTAATATCACTGCCAATTTATACAAAAATTGACTACGTAAATATTACAAAATGCCTTCCATAGAACAATGGAAGTGTTAAATTTGGAAATAATAGAAGAATGCGTATGCTTATATATCTTATCGATATAGATATTTACATAATTGGGATATGCAGAACTTATTGCTAGAAATTAAGGATGAAAACTGGAAATGCAAATATTTTTCAGATTTTATCCTATAAATTCTGTCAGTCTGTGTGTACCTTTAATCACAAATCAGAAAAATTTTTGAATAAAACTTCCTTTGAGAAATATTATTTCACAGAAGTGTTGACCTTTTTAGGTACAATTTAGAAAAAAACACTGTACAAAAATTAAAGTGTAAATGACTAATAGTATTAATTAGTCATTTAATTTCACTTAAGTATATAGATAATTATAGTAGTAGTTCATTCAACCCTAGAATTACCATCAGGTTTTCTTTTAACTAAATATATGGCCTTTAGAGACATCACCCTATAAATAGCGACATTCTCATATTTTATGATTGAGAGAAATATTTACTATCTCTGGTTAGCCTTAGAACGTTTTATTGAATGTATTCTCTAAGTAGTAGCTTGAAAATTTGAGCTGCATAACATTTTTAATATGTTGACATATTTGTACATTGCGCTAATGTCTGCCACACGGGTGTTAAAAACAACATATGAGAAGAAAGGGTGACCAAATACGCAACAGAAGCTTTTGTCAAGTTCAGAGCATAATGGAAATTTGGCTTCTTTATGTAAGTAACTATAGTTCCAAAATAATAGGAACCTTTGCAATTAATTTATTTATAGAAGAGACCGTGGCGACAATGGAATTTTTATCCTGTATTCTTTCCGCTATTCAACTCTCGTGTGGCGGACTATAGTGCTCGAAATAAAGAATAATTATGGTAAGCTTCTGATGGGAGAACGATTTTTATGTTATCTGGTCACAAAATTGATATAAAAGTTTTGCATAAATGACAATCCAGTACACTGCGTGAGGTTTGAAACACTGACGGAGGGAAATTATTGTGTCCCTTCAAGTAAAAACACATTTTTGGCGTTAACAAGGAACTTGCTAAAAAAAAAGTTTATAAGTTTGCGCTATTCCACTAATAAACAACAAATATTTTCTAATATGAAATAAGCTACTACTGTCTTTAAAAATAAATAACATTTCACACAGTACGTTAAGTACTGAGCTCAACATCCGACACATAAATAGAGATCACGTTTTGTAGAACAATAATAAAAGATGACACAAATCAGGTTAGAACTCAAAATGTATTAAACCGTGATACTGGGTCCCATATTTTTGTTGACGACGTAAAACTTATGCTTCTTGCCGAATATGCCCCATATAACAGCCACATTCTCTATGATTAAGTTAAAGGGAATCACCAGTACAGCCCCGATAACGCACATCATAAACCTAAACAGTCCAAAACGGTACACTGTAAAAGACTTTATCACACCAAAAACGAACATGTAGATGTTCACGGCACCTATAAAAGCACATATGAAATCTATTAGGGGTGGACATGGTATGGGGAACCTTGACGCTAGGCATAGGTTGGATATGGAAAGTGGTAGAGTAAGCCATGAGTAGCAAGAACAAGCGAGGAGAAGTTTGTTTTTTATCGGGATGGCTTTTGAGTGAACGACCAGGAGGATTCCCTGTATCCAACGTTTGCGTTGCTGCATGAAGTCCCATAGGGTAAAGGGAGACTTCTCCCACATCTCGCCCTCGATGAAATTGAAACTGTAACCCTGGCTGTAGGCACGCATAGCAAAGAAGCAGTCCTCTGCTATTGAACCGTCCACTCCGTTGTCGAACGAGACTGCTTTTTCTGCTGCCACCTGAAAAATTGTAAAACGTTAATACTTACTTTTCGAATATTGCTTTTGAAAATCATTTTATATTGACTGTGATAATCATTTTATATTAACTGTTTACAAAATCTCATTATCAGTATATTTTTTAAAGTTACTTTTTAAAAACAGCCTCAACGTTTCTGTTCACTATTGAAATAATAAAGATGAACAACTAATAAAGACAGAAAATTTGATATTTAATGAAATAGATTTTGTAAACCATATTATTGCTGGTATTTGAATGTTCCGCTTAAAACTTTTTGCTACGAGCAAACGGTTCATCTGCTGTACTAGGTACATGTTGAGTCACTAAACTTTTAAATACATTTTTATTGTAACTGCCCAAAGTGAAAAGACACACGGGGTAAATTTTACCCACGAGAGTATTTGGTTCATTATGAATTAGAAGTAATTGGGTCACAGTTTTATAATATAAATGTCGGGTCCGTAGGTAATTAAATCGAATATCGATCGATGTAGTCAGGGGCGGATCCAGAGGGGGGCACATAGGCACGTGCCCCCCTGTCATTTTACAAATCGACCATTTGAGGGTTCGAGGGCAAGTGAAACCGCTCTACAAATGTTTTATTTACGCATTCAATTATTCAATTTGAAGTTTGGGCCGCATAGCGCACCAGGTAAGATAATACAGATTTAACTATTTTATAATACAGCTAATGCAGATTTCTTTTTTTAATTGCCTGCACCCCCTGTTAATCTTTTCTGGATCCGATATTGAATGTAGTTACCTTAGAGCTTTCCGAATTAGGGCTATTAATTAGTGACGCGTTTATGCAGCTAAATCGCAATAAAGATAAATATTTTATTTTACTAAAATTACCGTTTTGCAGGGAATAAATTATGTATCTTTCTAAACGTTTAAGTATTTTCATAATTTAAAAAATAATTTATGTACACCGGTTTTATAGTGAGGTTGTCTAAATGTCCTGCCAATCACAATATAGGGTTTGGTTGTCGGACATATCGCAGATGGCGCGGAAGTACATGTACAACGGTTACAAAAAACTTTAACGGATACCGATAGCGATTTGTGATCATACATGGATATATTAATATATGGATCATAGATAACCTCAAAATTACACAAAGAACTCGTAAAATTCCAGAAATCCATTTGTGCTGTAAGTAGCAAGTATGAGTCACAGTATAATAAGGAATAATTTTCTTCAATTTTCAATTGTTCCTTATGCTGTGTATGAGTCGTGACCCATACCTATTGCGTTTGCAGTATTGTATACTGCCCATGCCTATTAGTTTGAAGTTCATGTTACATGTATAAGTTCGACAAACCTGACGTTACGTCGCAATCTTCAATTTGCTGAAGGATCATGCGTTGCGTTGTAAGTAAATTCTTAAATTACATAAAAAAATCACGATAGAAACGTAGGTATAATTTTGTAACAGATATTAGTCGTGTGCAGAGAAAACTTACTACTTATAGTTTGTAACATCGAAATATGAGAAAACCCGAGCAAAGAACCCTCATTATAACGATCTCTTCACACGTGCTACCGCATTTTTAACAGCGTTGTCAAGTATAAGATTTCCAGGAATTTAAGGAAACACAAATGGTTTTATATACATCACCCATCACATTAAAACATTATCATGTAGTATAACAAAATATTGATCACACTATATATCTTTCGTCATATCATAAAACAATTGGATGGTGAATGTGTTGCAGAATAAGAATGTTTCCCATACAAATATTACGGATCCATTTTACACGTTCCTCGGCCGTGTCACATCGGCATCATTGGCATTCATTTGGATGCCTAAATTGTCTAATACAATGGAACGTTTTGTGGTTGTGTTGACCCCACTCAACAATAATTCTTGAAATAGAAGTAATACGGTTATTCTTTAATTTAGTGTATTATTTTGATGGGTTTTGTGTTAAAATTGATTAGTTATTATAGTATTCTATCAAAACATAACAACTTGTTGAATGAAAGCGCCTTTATAGTGACGATTTTAGCTTTCTGTAAGAAAAGTTACACTGCCCCGATCTCCAATTGCGGCAATTGTGGATTGTGGGTATCCGTTGAAAATTTTTATGTCTCATATTTCGATGTTACAAACAGTACCTATGGTTCGAATTTATTCTGTTAAAAAATATTAACAAATTAACATTAAGTTAAAAAGCACCTCTGCAGATTTTAGACTGTTTAGTGGGTTTAGATTACATGCAGATTATTTAATAAAATAGCACAAATTTGATAAGATAGCACCAATAAATTATTGATTAATTATTCACTAAAAATGCGTTTTTCTCACCTTCTCAGTAAAGTTAATCAAATGTGTTGCTTCTATTTCAATAATAATAAATTGAACGAGCTGACACTGAACTTCTTATTTTAAGATAACAAATAATTTAAATAGATAATGTATAAAAACCAATCCTCACCGAATTGTGATATTTATCAGTTCATTGAAAATGAATTGTCAATTTGTTTTTCAAGCAATTGTTGTTATAAATACAGTTTCAAAACCAAATACCTACTTGGGGTACTGGTCAGGTTTATTCAAATTTACCGCCTTGTCGGTTTCATCAAATTGACTAGAGCCCCACGTATGGGCAAATATTAACTAAATAAAAGCTGGTCGATTTTATGCATAGGCTCCTTATCTATGATCCATCACAGTTGCCTTATTTGTTGATGATTTATTTAGTGACGGGCATGATACAAAGACAATGGTATGTCAGCGCTCGGGTAATATGACGTCAGGTGAGGTGCAACATTTCCAGTTGCTTCGTAACACGGTACCTACCTATAGCGCAGTAAAATCAGATGTGTAGGATGTCGTTTTTTTTTATTAAGCTATGATTAAATGGGACATTCAACATTATTTAGAGCATAGTTTTGGCCATTCATCATGTGAGTTACAACTTTTTTAGTAAGGACGAATTTTGCAAATTAATTTTTTCATTGCCTGCGAAAAAATTTGGAAAACACGTTTTTTAAAACATATACATTGCCCTATTAAATCAACGGCTCGGGATGAAATGACCACTTATAGAAGACATTACAGTGCTTCCGATGGCAAAAACTAACGTTTTAAAATGAGACGATTTTGAAAAAAATAGCCTTCAAATCGGTACTATCCACTCTTTTGCACAGTCACCCATTGTTTTGACAATTCTTCAATCTTGGGGAAGCGTAAGTATTTGAGGTTACTTCCTTTAGTATTTCGACTATAATTACAACACTTACGACACCACAGGTTTGTATTGTTTAAAAAATGGTAGCACATATAATACAACTCACAAATATCTACCTCTGTTGAAATAGATATAGAATCCTTACGCTTAATTTTATAATTAACTGTATATTAAAAAGTAACTATTTTGTAACTGGGCTAACATGCAACTTGCTCCCTGGGCACTTTTCGTTTAGGTTGAATTGCAATTTGTATGAATTATATGAATGTGTTTGAAATACGAAACCGGGCTTCCTTTATACATTTTAATTAAGTGATAAATTGTAATATCCTGTACTTACGTTAAATAAATAAATTAATTTGGGAAAGATATGATTTATTTTTCTATATTTAGGAATCTGTTAGCCTACCTACAGGGAATATGGCAATAACTGTATTGAAATTTGTATTAACTATAGATATACTGGCTGATTTTTTAACGCCATCAAATTCCAATGAATCACAACAAAAAAAATGAACTTCTATAAATAAAATTGTTATTTCTAGTAACATTTTTTAAATAGGTAACAATGTTTTATTTGACATAAGTTTTGTGGTACCTAAGTAATATATTTTAGATGCTTTAGATATATGTAATATGTACAGATTTATAAATATAAGTGTATCGATTGACTGTCTACTAGCAAATTATTCATACCTACATCCAAATAATTTTGCCAGTGTCTATTATGTCTTTATAAAACTCTTTATATCCTTACGTATTTTATCATATATGCAATTTCCCTTAATAATAATACCTAGTTTTATTAGTAATAACTTCAACTCGTATTGTTTATTTCTTTTCCGGAAATTTCAGAAGATTTCGGAGAACACATATAATGAAATTTGCCTAAATAACGTACGCTGATGGGCGTTCGGGCATTTTCGTTAAATTTGCTGCTAACTTTTAAAATTTTCAAGGTCACGCGTTTTCCTAGCACCTCAGAATTTTACTAATACCCTTTCCAAAAATATTGACTTTCACAATATTACATTTTGGAAATTTGTTATCTCTGTAATAATAATAACACACTGTCGCAAGAGCGACATGTATCATTCGCATTCGTACGGTCCGCGGGCGGTAGTATACAGGCGACAGGCTAGTCTACGGGCAATCGTCTTAGACTCCTAGACCGTCATAAAAAATGAAACCTCCGTCCATCTGGAACTATGAGCTTGACTAGGAAGTGTACTGCTTTTCTACATATGTATATTGTGGTCCAATGATATAGTTTTCTTGTTGATAGCTAGAAAGACGTCGGCGACCGGCGCCGCAAAAATATAGGGGGGGGGCTATTTTCGCATCAGGGGGGGCTAAGCCCCCTCTAGCTACGCCAATGAACTTCACACAGGTTGTTGATTTTCCTAGGCTACTCAATCAATGTCTTTTAGATAAAATACGGATCCTCGGAATAATGATTTTCATTTCACGAATGTTAGAAATACAAATAATTCGAGAAGTAGTACAAACTGTCACTAGACCGCTAGTTATGTCGTTTCAATAACTGCTAACCAGAATAATACCGATTATTGTCAACAAGAGAATTGTTATGATTCACTTTTATAATCTTGTTACGCATGCCTATGATGGCGAGTGAAGTCCCGAGTCTCCTCGCCGGTCGAAATATTCTCCTTCTATATAGCCGTGCTGGAAGAGTACCGACGCATCGAGAAACGACTAGGTATTTCACCTATAAAAACCGGAGCAGCAGCGGCGGAGAGTTCGTTGAACGCGCGTATAGTAAACATCGATAAGAGACCTAAAGTTATAAATTGTGTTTTATAGTTGTTAATCAGTACCTAAGATTAGTCAGTGTTTATTAGCAAGTTAATAAAATAGGGTTAGGTTATCGGTTTGCGCACAGAGTGCAAACACGTAACAATCTTCTCAGCCAATCACATAACAATGACGCATAAAATGAGATATACTAACTGCAGGTCGAGTGCAAAATTATTTCTATCGCAACATCCAAAATTATTTAACTCGCTAAATTTCATGCTTTATAATCATGGACACGTCCATAAAGTTAGCGGAGCAAAGTCAGCAGACATATTCGAAAATAGGTGGAGAATTAGGCTCTTTAAAGGCTAATTAAGTGCCGTAGTCCGGAATTTTAGGCTGCTACTGGTTCCGAGAAATTAGCTGCTCTACTAACTTTGAAATTATTTACCAGAGCAATATTTAGTAAATGAGTTCCTTCAACGGAAATTGTAAAAATAACATGACTGTAATTATTAAAGGCTAACTAATGCTACGAATATATTCGATAATTGATGACTTATTGCAGATATTTACGAAAAAAAATTTCGAATTCCCGCGGCATACCTCAGGCTCTATATCCGATGAACCAACTTGACAATCGCTTAGCATTACCCCCGTTTTAAAAATAGAAAACCTGTAAAATTCATATTTTTGAGGAAAATTAATCGAAATTGAGCGATTTTGTCCGATTGGAGTACCGTATTGCTTCAAATACGGCGCAGACACCACTGTTATTGCTCAAGTAATGAAAGGTTCGATAAATGCTACTTGGGTGCCGCAAAAAAAAAATGCACTAAGTAACAAGCATTCCCGATAAATATTTTTCTCAATAATATAAATAAATCACTCAATTATAAAAATATACATATCGACGGGACGACGGCTACTTTCGTGTGAAATATGTGTAACGCGTATCTTATATAAAGTATTATTTGTTATAAAATACACAATAATAATAATAATAATAATAAAATATTTAATACTTCTATCAATAAAAACGTAATGAATGTATGTTTAGTTACTTCTCATATTTTCTTGTATAATGCTCACATTGCTTACTAGTCAAATTCTGGGGCCAGCTGCAGGCGAGAAACGACACAGTCAGTCAGTCAGTGTGTGTGTGTGTGTCGACAGGAGTGATTACTGTTCGACTGCCCTGACCTTATTTAAAAAATAGGGAATAGAGTTGGGCGTGATTATAAAGGAAACCCTTAGACGTTAGTCTTGGGCGCCGTGCCTTCGAGTGGCTGGTCTTACGAGTTTAGGGTTATCTTGTTTGCGACTCGAATGACGCGATAAGGTGTTACCTTGTCGTTGGGATACCTTTTGTTTAGCGGCAATTGTGTATCCGGGGAAGCCTCTACTTATTTTTAGGATGGCACTAGCTAGTCGCTGAAGCATTGGGAATTTATTAAGTTTTATAGAGAGTAACACCCAGTCAAGTAGATAAGTAATAGATATTAATGATATGACTGAGAATAGTATTGGCCGTTTTACTGGAGGGTGTACTGAGTGCTGGTTCGGGGGTAGAGGAACCCCGGTGAGTACACTTGTATATTATGTATGTCAACAGAACAGTAATTGTATATTTTATGTTTTCATGGATTGTGGCCTGGTCCGCTGGTTTCCCGAGAAATAACTCTGTCAAATGAATTGCATTGTAATGATCCACGGAGAAGTAAACAAAAAGAAATAAATAAAAATAAAGGTAAACATTCATATCTTTACATATGTTTATTTATATTTTCGCAACATTTATAATTATAAGATTAATTTGTTTGAATAATATACTATGATTAGCACCATGCATTGAGATTTATCAATATCATAAGGTATTAAAATGTCAACATAATATAGCTAAGATAGGAATTTATCACGGAGGGGTTTTACCAACGAGTAAAGTGCTTAGCTAATGGATAATTCATTTCGTCATAAACAATAAAATAATCTCGAAAACTCGGATAATTGAATTTTTTCTAATACACAACCACTTAAATAATAGACAAATAAAATTTCAGGGTAATCATTGCGAGAGGGCCTCGGGAAATGATGAACCAATTAAGCGACATTTAAGTTCGGATGGTTTATCAATGTCGGTTTATTGAGCTTCCAGCACCTCCATGAGGAGTTATAATAAATAATCTGACATGCATAGCTATTACCTTTGATTATATAGAATATTTATTCAAATCTATTACTGTTGTCTGTGGTACACATATTTAATTATTAATTTATTTATAGATTTATACATATTTAAGGTAGAATCCCATATGACCAGGTAGCTTCAATATAACAGTTTTTTTAAACAACCCAAGGGGAGTCACCCTAGGAGTAGCCTAGATGTAGCTAAAATGACAGATATTATTCAGGTGATATCATTGGGCAGATCATTAATAAATAACGAAAATAGTAGGGGGCCCAGTGGCCCAGATTGGATCCCCGTGTCATTCCTGATCTTGCTACATATACATATTGGGAATTACATCCTGATATGAAAAACATTATTATATCTGTATTTTTCGTCCCATGCAAATAAAATCCGTAAATTATTACTGTCGAAATGATTATGAGCTGATAAAGGAATATCGTGTACATATACTAGATTATTATCAAAAATGAAGACTTGTTTCTACAAGCTCCATGTCATTATATCACACTTTTCAGATTTTTTGCGTGCTAGATCTCGATTCGAAATTTAATTCTAACAACTTCAGGGCAATCGGAAATAGTATTGCTATTTCAGGAATCAATATTTTATGGTGTGCATTGTGTAATAATGCGACATATTGTATCTATTAAAAAAGGTCGACTGATAGTATGAAGAAGCAATAAATACATAAAAATGTTTTATTTTTTAATTGGGGTTCATCGACGTGTTACTTGCCGCCATATTATCTTTCATATGTATTAATCCGGATAATAAATGTATTTCTTGTCAAGCCACAAGAATACTTTGACCGTTTACTTTTGCTTCGATGCTTCTAAATTTCCATACCGACGTAAATTTTCACTCAACATTTTTAGTGCCGTGAAAATGTTGAATGTGAGCGCATTTCAGGAATAAATAACAACAGGCGACGATTGGGTGTATCATAATTTGCCAACACATTCCTAGGAATCTTGGCTAGCACTGATGCAATTAAATAATTGACAAGTTTTAAATAACGCCATTGTTCTTCACATTATATTGTTAGATCACTAGTAAATTAATACACTGTTTAAATGATATAGGTTTTTAATAATTCTCTAAATATAAAGGTCAGCGCTAGTCATAGGCGTAGACATCTTTTTTAACGGGTTCGAAAGCAGAAGGTTTTTATATGCATGTTTTAAACACCACAGCTGATATTGAATGCAAGTTTCCACACCCCTCATTAAGTATTGCTTTTGGCGCGTTGCCATTTTTTTGTGGGTCGTTCGCCAGTAGCCACATTTCCCACAAGAAACCGTGGACAGTTTACAGAATAAATAACAGTTATCGCACGGCCGATAGAATTCTTTGTAGTCTTTTTGAAGATCGCACGTCAAAGCGATGCCGACTTATAAATCATTGCGCGGACATTTGGTGATGTTTACGGAGCAAGTCTCAGTGCTCCACCAGGTGTGACCTTCAACCGTGGACAATGTTAACAGAATAAATAACAGTTATCGCACGGCCGGTAAAATTCTTTGTAGTCCTTTTGAAGGCCGCACGTCAAAGCGATGCCCACTCATAAATCATTGCTCGGACATTTGGTGACGTTTATAGTAAAGTTATAACAAATTTTGTATTTATTACGATTAATAGACGAAATTTTATAAAATGAAATTGTTTCTATTAATAAATATTTCCATATTACATTAATTTCATTATTCATATTACATTTCCATATTAATTATTATCCCATTAAAAATATTCCATTTTCCATTAAAAATATTTCTAACCCGCCACTGCCAGACTCTATTATAGTTTTCGAAACTTGGTTCGTGCCGAATGAAAAAAGATTGCACCATTTCCAATAAGTTAAAAAGAGATATATGCCTTCGATATTTGTAACTCGACAACGAGCTACTTTTAACACTGTTAATTATTAAGATAAATGTTTACAGAATTTTCATAGCAAAGTAGAGGAAAATATTTTCAAAGTAAATATAAAAATGGCTACATCTTGGTCTATACTATATTATCGTATGCACAATAATTCTTTTATGACATTCATAAATAATATATACAACTTTTATATAGTATTGTGGAATTTGATATTTTAATTGAATATTGAGAAATTTAAGAAATACATGTAGCGATTGCTTTAGGCGGTCAGTGAACTTTGTATACATTTGATACAGACTGTAGTAGGCTATCGGAACATAGTTGCCTTTAATTAACGGTTGAACCAAATAACTGGATAACAATATCTCTGACGGTGCAAAAGTTGGAATACAAGCTAGGTATTGAAATTCATCCGCGACAGTGGATTTATTATTAAATGATTAATTGGATTTTTTCGCAGTCGCAAAAATGCCTGAAAACAATTACCTACTGGAGTACACGAACCTTTAATAAACAGAAATATTCATATATGTACTTTACTCTGGCTTTGTTTGAATTGAAAATTTTGCAGTCAATATTTTAAAACGAAAAAGTTTTGTCCATAATGACCATATATGACACAAAGCTGTAATAAAAATCGGATAGACCATTGACCCTCATCCATACCAATATGCTGATACTTAATTGATGTCGAAAATCCCATATTATAATATAAACAATGTAGGTAGTTATTTACGTCTACGTGCGAAAGAGAAATGATTAATATAAAATGACTTAAATTAGTGTAAGTGCTTCCAATTGACGTGGTTAATTATTACTGTTAACACTTGGATCTTGTTAGTCATTATACATATATTATGTTTATAATATACTTTTAAGGTACGTTTTTATTTTTATATTTCAGGAAACCATCGCCAAAATTTGATAACGTCGGGTAAACAAAAAAGAAATAATTCTGTTTTATTGTAAATTAGGATTTTTAGAGAACCCTGTATATAAATTAAAATTTTTGGTAGGCAAGTAGGACTTTAAGTAGGTAACTTTTTACAAAAAGTACCGGGGACCTTCGCCTTTCTAAATCGATGCTGTTACAGCTGAGCTACCGGCACACTTCCACTCTACTACTCTGGGTTCTTCTCAGCATAATTCCTACCAGAACTATATCTGTTTTCATGTTGTCAATCTGACAACATAGCCGTCCTCGGCTGCCGGCCGTAATCCTACACCTCGGTAAACCTAATCACAAACCAAGATCCTCGACTGGTGCCCAATCCGGCACCAACTTATGAGCGCTACATAATGGCCTGTGCTGTGAGGGATGGATCCCACTTCTTATGAGTAAAAAATGCTTTGGTTCAAGCTGGAATTGAAGTCGGGACTTTCGGGTCTCCGGGCCGATGCTCCTCGAACCGAGGTACCGTAGAGCCACAATTCCACTCTACTATTCGAGGTTCCGTTCTTACCATAATTCCGACACCCTGTTGAATTACACCACAAGATAGGATAACTAAATACCTTCCGAGGCAGTTCGAGAAATTCTGAGGCAGTTCGCAACAATTCAGTTCTGTGCAGTGCTAAGACAGTTCTGCGGCAGTATACATTACCTGCCTTCGTAATTCTTCACTTTGTCTCGTCAAAACAGTTTATTGCGTGTCTATAGTATAGATATCGATCGCCTACTAGATAATATATTTATTATTGCGGCAATATGTACAAATAAGAAATTCATGCTTATAATGTGGTATGAAGGGATTAGTGATTGTTAACTTTAATATATTTTCAGATTTTTTATACCAACAAAATATTTCAAACAAAATAATTAAAATAAAAGATTCGCCTCAATATGTCTGTCGCAGGGGATTTTTACGACTTCTCGACCGTATATAGGTACACGGTCTATTGATTTTGTGATATCATTAACCGCCAGCGTCATACATATTATATTATTAGCAATTACAAGGCTTCCAAAAAACAAAACGAAAATCAATTTTAGGTTCATCGGTTCCATTTTTCATATAACATCAGTCATGTTTATCAGCGGAGACAGCAATGCAGTTAATTAAAAACGTACTGCACATGTACACATATTATACACTGCTAAATAGTGAAAACGCTCTAATGAGTTAATAGTAATGTTCCAGAAATATATATTTATTCTGAAATACAGCAATTTTATGTTAATGCGAATTTATTTTGGTTGACCTTAAAAAGTTAATAGGTACGTTTGGTGGACAAAACTGTACATAAAATTCACACCAATTTGAAATTTGCATTGCTGCATGGGAAACTACACATTAATGTAAAATATGCGCGTGTCCTCAGAACTTTTATAGACATAATAAAGCGCTTAATATATCCGAAACGCTGCATTATTAAATAATTTAATTCATTTTTGGAGCAATAAAAAGAGCAATCAATTGAATTATCTAATCTTTACACCTTTGCTTTTTATTATTTTATTATATAGTTCCTGGTACACCTATTATTTTTCACAAATTACTTTTTTGCCGTGCCCATATATTCTCAGTCGAGTTCAAGCGATCCTTGAATCACAAATTATTGTAGTTAGATCTGCATAGTCTGCAGATTTGTATAAAGGCTGTCCCTGACGTCTTTTAAGCGAGAAGCCTAATATTCGCGTTTCATCTTCCATAGTTATGTCAGATTTGAATAAAATGTTCGCCGATGCGCAGCAGCACTGGACTAACGGCATCATTTCACATATCAAAGTAATGATTGCTATCTAACAATCTTGGAAAACGAGGATGGTTTCAAAACTATTTATTGGATCAGGAAAAAAAATCTTCGATTTCTATCACTAATTGACAGGTTTTAAACAGGGTCGAGCGAAAGCATTAATGCAGTATTTGCCTTATATTCAAATGCAATATTTGAGAATATTACAGCCTATTGAAAAAATGACATTCTGAAATTTCGGGCTGAAGTCATTAATCACTACTCTCAGTAAACCATATTATTTAAACCAGTATTATTATACCCGGTTCCCCCTACACAACACGATAGTTTTTAGATTTCATCGTTAAAAAATACATGATGGTACCTACATTGTCACTTAAAAAGTATTTTCTTTTATCTAGAAAAATGTTATGCATTTGTAAAGTGGATTTTTAAATTTCTTTCTAAATGAGTCATTTTAAAGTCGAACAAAGAAGTAGGTTATCGCCGCCACTGTAATTGCCTAAAATTGGCGCCGCCGCATGAATAAAACTCACATTAACACAAATTGCTAATTATGATTAAGCGACCTGTAATAAATAATAATAGGTAAATATATGTCCCATAATATTACGAAATAACCAAGAACATTAGTTGCCAGTCAGTCGCCTACTTAACATTAAATAAAGAAACAACTACCCTAGAAAATAGAAAACCGAATAGTTTCTTAATAGGTAATACCAGAGACTTATTGCTAATAGGTAATTTATCATAACTACCTAGTAGCGTTTGACTGCAATTTCCGTTGAGCAATTGTCGAGGCAATTGTTGAGCGTTGACCGAGGGGTAAAACGCTCGAATTTTAGTGTCATTTGCCCTATTTCACGTACATTTGTAGTAAATACGAAAATATTTATTAAGAACGCCGCCCTTCCGGCAGAAGTGAATCCAAGAATATTTGTGTGTTACTTATAAGGATGCTTCTCCGAAGCCCTATAAGGGCCATTTCTGTATTTTTTTTTCAATTAAAACTTAATTCCTGTGGATAATTTTAAATATGTCTTTTTGCACAAGTCCCACTCTTTTTTTATTGCAGTGTTTGATATCCCACCCCATCCCACTATTCCATAATTCATGTATGGCTCAACCAAAGAATAATATAAGATTTTCAGTTCATGTCAATCAAGGATATATTTCATAACATTTTAAATTTAGGGATAAATACTTGAATCTTTTGTGACATAATGTGATTGTTTGTACTATTTTAGGTTTTGGATTGAAAATCTTATATCCAGCGGCAGCTGGTGACATTTTTGTTTGGGGAGCGTTTGGGGCTTTTGATACCATGTCGTTGGGCTTGCAAATATATTCTGCATACGCACTACTCAAACTATAATAGATATTAGTTGGGCCCAGTACCTGAAAGCTTACAATATTATTCACATGCTTAGCCGATTTTTCGTGTTTTTTATCTTCTCGCCGAGATGCTTCAAATCAAATACCTACCCCTTCTTTCGTCCACTTATCATCGCCACCGAACAGTAAACAAACAAACCAAAAAAACACGCATTTATCTCTTCGTATCCGCACAACCATAGCGGCTTTTCATAAATACTTGTGTCAAACTTTCACTCAATCGCCCTCCTCGATTTTTATAACCGGGGTTGCACTTGATTTAAATTCAATATGGGCACCGGGCGATCGTTTTTTTTAATGTTTGCCTTGTCCGTTAAATTCGGAGAACTAAGGTTTAAATTCATGAGATCACAACACACCTTCATTTTTTTGGCCTCAACCTTCAACTTCAAAACAATATTATAAAACAAAAAAACCAGCGCGTGTACGTCAACCATTTGAGTAGTAAGTACGACTCTGGTTTGGTCGAGCTACGCCCGCCATCCCGTTTAAAATCGCATGCCGTTTCAATGGCAACCGACTATTTGCTACGATAATCTTGGCCGCTGGCTGGGCGTTGAGCCTCGTCAGCGATGAGCCTCGACACCAAGCCGGGAGGTTTCTCCATAGCCGGTGCGGGCGGACATAAATGTAAATACTGTAAATAAGATAGTAAATAAAACAGTAAATATAGGTGTATGGGTACTAGGTACCTATTAGATGTTAATGTAAGTAAATGCTTTCTTTATTTGAATTGAATTTGAACAAAAAAGTATGTTATATGAAACAATAATTAATTACATGTGCATCGTCATTTGTCTAGGGAAGGCGCGCCAATATCCTTAGCTATAGATGTGACCTCGATAAGAGGGGGCCGAGCGGTACCATCGCTCTTTACCCCTAACACTAGGGAAGGTAGCGTCTCGCAGGCATCCCTCACCAGCCGCCACTGCTTATATTATTCTTTGGTTGAGCCACACATCAATTATGGAATATTGGGATGGGGTGGGATATCAAACACTGCTGTAAAAAGGGTGGAAATTGTGCAAAAAAACATTTGAAAAATTATCCACAGGAAAAAAATGAATTCACTCATCAAATCGTCTGTACAATCGTATATAACCTTTCATAAGCATAAAATCATAAGTTTAATGCCTGAATTCAGAGATTAAAGTCTGAATTGAAAAAAGTTACAGATATGGCCCTTCTAGGGATTCGTAGATGTCAATTTGTCTGATATGTTATTAATATTAATTCAGTTCCTTGAATGAGCTAGCTTGATATAAATGGGGTGTGAAAATACCAAATTCGGAACCGGGAAAGTCGTAGGACTATGTATGGAGAAAATGAATATTTTCAAAAATTTTCACGACATGGAGAGAGCAGAAATGTGAAAAACATGCAAAAAAAACAACACAAATTCATACATTCTTAGCCATTCTTGCACACATATCTGTATTCAATCACCTAAAAACTAGGGTTCTATCATCGAGTATTCTGTTTCGGCGTAATAAAAGGTTCTAAAAGAATAGACAATTTAGGTATTATTTGAGTATCATAGAAGTAGCTGGCTCTTTATGAGATTCTTATTAGAACTTTTGATACGGTGATAAAGAATATGAAACAACTATAATATGCGGCAATTCCCAATATGCCATTACTTTTTTTTATGAATTTTTTTTTGATATTTTTAAATTTTGTTATTGGAATGAGTGTGAACGTGAGTGGGTATTTAATTCCATCAGAAAATGTGGAATAAACAGGCCACAGGGGGCGCAATACATAATATTAATAATTTATCGTTATTATTATAATTATATGAATTGACTGATTACAAATTTTGATGCATCACTTATCTACCCAATGTAGCACAATATTATTATCTCTTTCTATTGGTATGTCATTATACACAATATGTTTTGAAAATAATATTTTTCATTGTTATGACCGGTCTAAAAAAATATGTAACTAACATATTAGGTATGTATGTATAACTTACATTTAATGCCTATTAAGGCTGGGTTTTTGTAGAGGCAAATAGATGCATTTATTATGATAATTAAAAATCTACATAAGATCCGATAATCAAATTAGTTGCATGTACTAGCTATTATTATAGTGATGATTATAATGTTTTTTGTCCCAAAATTTCCTTATAAGCCTGTTATGTGGTCTTGCAATGAAAATGTGCATTTTTTATTGTTAAAATCACACTATTTTCATTGCAAGATCACAGAACAGGCTTATAAGGAAATTTTGGGACAAAAACTTATATTATAATAATCACTATAATAATAGCTAGTGCATGCAACTAATTTGATTATCAGAACTTGTAGCCTTTTAATTAGGTATTTATAGTTAACCAAAATATCTATTTGCCTCTCACTCTACACATCCCAACCTTAAGACACTCGTATGCATACTATCGCTTCCCACACCCGTGCCTTAGTAGCTATCATTAAATGCTCATTGCATCGTAGAGTACTATTTTCATACTCTTAACACGTCCAATCCAATTTTCTTTAAACCACACCGTACATGCAGTTTCCAATCGAGGTTGGCGTTGTAAGTCCGTAGATTTATCTCACATAAATATCTGACATTTTGTCAATTACGAGGATGTACAGGGTGCTCCACGTAAGATGTTCCGCTACCTTATTTCAAACGCCCTAAGAGTTAAAATATAAACACATTTTGTTCAGTATCTCATGAATTTTTTCGAAAATACAGAGTGGTCCAGAATATGTGGCGTTAAAAAATATATTTTCTTAAATATAACTTGATTGATTGTCCTTGTAAATATATTTTTTTTGTCATGGGAAGATACGTAAAATTTGGAGCAGTGTTTGAGTTAATTCAATTTAAAGAAATTTAAAAAAATGTTTATTTAATTTCTCAATAAATTCAATTGTTAAAATTCAAATTCAAATCGTTTGAAAACTTTTCTGAATATAAACAAAGGTTCATTCTACTACGTAATATTTTTGGAATTAACGGAAAATTTTAACAGAAACGCTATTCCCGTTGTTCCAAATTAAATTTCATTAACGTTAAAATACATCACAACCCGTTTAGTTTTAAAAGGGTGGTTAGATGGATTCTTTAAAAATGTAACAGGGCGTTTGTTGCAATTTGAAAAGAAAGTGTGGTTATATACAGTTGTAAAGTAAAACTTCATTGTGTGAACAACAACAAGTGTGGTTAAAAGTAAAGGAAAAAACGTTCAATCAAAATAATCCGACCATTTAATTTACGCCTGCTCTTCCATAGATAAGAGATACTGTTCTTCATAGACATTGAAAATATGCGTAAAATCACAGATAACTGTAGAATTACCTACATGGAAGTTCCGTTGTACTGAATAAACTGAATAAATAAATAAACTGAACTGATATAAATAAACTGAACCCTTATTTATGAGCAATTTTGACAGATCCAACAAAGTGCCTTTTTGGGATATCACTTTTTATATTTTAACATAACGGGGTGTTAAAAATTAAAATATAAATGGCTGGTTAATTTTAACGGATGTAAATGGGAATAACCCGTATATCATTTGATAGTGAATTGAAAGAAGAATTAATTTTCCAACTTCCAACAAAAATACGGTATTCCATTAAAAAAAAGAGTTTTTTACACCCAAAAGACGATTTTTTTACAACCTGTATATTTTTCGAAAATAAAAATATGCCGTAGTAGAATGAACATCGGAATGAACATTTGTGTATAATCAGACCTTTGTTTATATATCAAACGATTTTATCAATAACAAATGAATTTAATGAGAAATTTAAAAAAATGTTTTTTTTTGAATTATTGAAATAACTCAAAAACTGCTAAAAAATTTCATATCTTCCTATTACAAAAATACTTATAATACAAGGAGAATCAATATCCATAACAAAATGCAGGCTTTAAGAAAATAATAATAATAATAAAAAATAATTTCGATAATATTAAAAAATTAAAATTCATGAGAGACTGAACAAGTTTTATATTTAACTTTATTTTCTAACTCTTACAGATTTTGATATAATGTAGTGGACTATCTTACATGGACCACCATGTACGCATAGTACGTCCTATTATACCTACCATTAATATATACCTTGACAGACGCAGTCAGGCGAAAATGATACGTAATATATACCTCGCTCGTAAGAATTAGACAAAAATCATGTCCTGATGATTCTATACGGCAGTGCGGTTTAACAAAGTCGATTTAAATTTTAAATGATTCCATTATTCCGAGATCATAGATTTTGATATAATTATGTCGTCAGTATCATCTTCAATGTGTGTAGACGCTATTAACCTTATGTGTGTATAGACGCTATTTATTTATGGGTTTACCGTCTACTTCTTGCGAAGCCACTATAGATGCCTATAAAGTACCAGCAATGAACATTAATATATTTGCAGGTCATTTCAAGGATGTGCACTGTGCACAATGATTGCAAACAAGACAACACATCAACGTGTGACCGATGACTGTTACGAATATATATGCCATATGCCTACAGGTATTACGCGCAAGTACATGATATTCTTAAAATATCATTGCACCCGCAAAAACAATTAGCTAGTCACGGCTAAAAATACGGTGATCTCAATTTCTGAAAAATATTGACAATAATTATTACTTGTCTCATAAAAAATAGGTACATAATTAATAATAATCTATCTAATCTTATCTAATAATTTAAACGTACCTAAGTAGGTAATATATATTTCCTTCAATTTTCAATACGGGTACTTTACCATGAGGCAACATATTATTATATGAATTGATTGATTACAAATTTTGCTTGGATCACTTATCTAAGTATTTAATCGAACAATATTATCTCTTTCTTTTGGGAAGTCGCAGGTCAAGCATTATTAGCAGACTGCAATGGGACTAGTGGGACTGGTATTTCGAGTCTACACACCCCTAGATATAATATAGCATTTATGGGCAACTCCCGGCCAGCTTCAATCCGGCCCGAGAGAGATTCAGAAAATTCAAGTAACCATATCAATTCAAATTGATAAATAATATTATTAAGCGTACGCAGTGGTCGCCACAGATCAGAAATAGTCGTTAGAAAGAGACAAACAGATAAATATTCGGGAAGCCGCTAGTGCACTTGAGCACTCTCGTACGATCGAGAGTATTCTAGTTGCTTATTTGGGGAATATATAAACCGGTCAGCGCGCGTGTCATCTCATCTCATTACTTCTTAACAAGTTCGCATCGCATATTCGCGTACGGTCAAGAGTACGACGTGGGAAATATTCAAACAATTTCTATTAATATATCTGGTTCAAGAAATCGGAAAGTGAACACAGAATGTCGTCAATTCCAAGACAAATGGGCTGATGAATACTTTTTTATCTTGCACAGTGGTAAACCTATGTGTTTGTTGTGCAATGAAACAATTCGTTTTAAAAGAATACAATATGAAGCGGCATTACTCCAGCAAGCATTTCGCTTAATATAATTTACTCACGGGAGAGTTAAGAAAAGATAAAATTAAAAAACTCATTACCAATCTAGCGAAACAGCAACAAATGTGTTGTTAAAACTAGTTATATAATTAGTTGCAAAATAGCGAAAACATCGAAGTCATTTTCTGAGGGACAGTTTGTTAAATAGTGCCTAGTAGATGTTGCAGAACTTTTGTGCCCAGAAAAGAAGAAAGAGTTTGAGAAAGTGAGCTTATCGCCACGTACTGTTGGTTAGTGATATCAAAAAAACATTGACTGATAGATTGGCTGATTTTCAAGCATTTTCAATTGCTTTGGATGAGAGTACAGATTTATCTGACAGCCCAGCTAGCTATTTTTATACGAGGTGTTGATGAAGAATTTGCAGTGAGAAAGGAATTAGTGGCTTCACGGCCGCTACACGGGACCAGTACTCGAAAAGATATTTTTAAAGAGGTGCAAAGTACTTTTGAGCAATATAGTTTGCAATGGTGTAAATTAGTTGGAGTGTAACCGCTATAAATGTGTAAGAATGTGATTTAATAATTCTGCATTGCATCGGTCGACTAAGAAACTCCACACGTTCAAGGGCTGACTCACAGAACACCAACACCTGCCGGGCCGCACATATTGGTCATTTTTTCGCCTTTTCTCGTTTTCACAAAATCCCCCCTTAATTAATTTCACAATGAAACAGTTATTATTTCTAAATACAACATTAATTAACAACTATCACAAAAAACGGTTCTTATTGCTAAATATAAAATTGCATTTGTGGGAAATAAATTGTGCAATTAATGTGCAATAATTAATTAATTTCCGTTATTCGGCACTTTAGAAATCTATTTTCTCGGGAAAGTCCCTTCAATTTCGATTCTCTATCACCTCCTAAAATTAATGTATTAAACCTGGACACTGTGTAAATAAAAAAATAAAATTAACTAGAAAGTATCTAGGTACCTAACTAGTAGTATCTAGGTATCTACACCTAGGTATTTATGTACATGGTGAATTCTCTCATTTGATACCGTAAATAATGAGGTATTTTAAGGATTTACACATACCTAATGTAATGCTAAAAGTTTTACATCACCCTGTTTTAGCGTTTTAAATTATTTTTCAAGAAATAGTAATGAACGGCAGGAATTTTTGTTGTTTTGTTTGGACAACGCACTCTTTGGGAGGCAGCTGTTAGTGGACAAGATAATTACTGTGCTGCAACATCCGCCTTATTCCCCAGATCTAGCTCCATGCGACTTCTGCCTGTTCCCAAAAGTGAAAATTGCATTTTTAAAGGTAACACATTTTCAGTCTGTAGAAGAGGTCAAGGCAGAAACGGCAGACTGGCTGAAGGTGACACTTGAACACCTGCAGCATTGCGTCGGACAATGGAAAACACGTATGCAGCGGTGTAGGGAAGGGGAGTCTGTTCAAGGGAATTAGCAGCTTTTTGTAATGCCTAAGTTTTCAATAAAGCATATTTTTCAGACAAGTCTCGTTATTTAATTGTCATACCTAGTAATCCTAGTATATTAGTGTCATTAAGAATCAGATTAGGTGTATGATAATATCGGCCATCCTAAAATACGAGACTGACGGAAGGTGCAAGACATGCAAGAATATAATTTTTAAATTCCTTTATTTAATTTAATTTTATTTACACTGTATCCCTTTGAAAACAACTATGAAAAGAAGTACCTGGGTGAGCAGATAGAGAAAACAACAACAATATTAATATAATTACAGAATAATCCTGAGGCCCATTTAAGTAAACATGGTTATAACATGTTTTTAAAAAAAAACTTTTTATTTGCATTACATCGGTACAACCGTTCACTCAACGCAACGCCGCACTTCTGACTTTTCATTGACCATGAATTATATAAAATCATGTTGACAAAAATAAAACAAGGTAGTTTTTATTATTAAATAATAATAAATTCATAGTGAACGATAACAAATTGTATAAACGTCAAAGGGCTATTTTTTGTTCTAATATGTCTCCTGAATTAATTATTTGTAATTTCGTGACGTAAAAATTGTATAGGTATATAAATGAGTTGCAAACTTGCAAACAAATGCTGGCCATTTGTTTTCAAAACAGCAATATCAAGGTTACCTACGTCCAATTAAAGCTAATAATAATAATAATAATGAATTATGGCAAACGTAATCAGGCATTATTAAATACATGTTCTTGTGTATTTTATGTAACGCGAGTAAACATTTTTTTTACATAACTTAAGCCGGAAATAATACTATTTGCTTTACGTACTTTCTAGTGGAAATTCCTGTTCGTCTGATTAGCTGTCGATTTTTCTATTACTTGTGAGGGGTTAAATATAAATAATTATTAAAGAGCCGCAAGCGTTAGTTGCTGGCATCGCTCCAGTTCTAATATACAAATCTTGAATGTTATCAGTTACGTCACTAATTTATTTTTAATCTACAACATACGATGTTCGAGCATTCGAGTATATATGACTGTTGATATATCCGACTAACGTTGTTATAAGCTGCTGTACGAAAAAGGAGAGGGCACGATTTCGTACATCGTAACTCTAGCGAGAATAATATCGATCAACTGATCGATTTCTTTTGACTAGCGCCATACGCCGTACCCTCAGCAGCCTTGCACAGTTTCAAAACGGACAGAATTGTGTTATATTTCAGTTGAATTCACTTTTTTTTCACTTTTAGTGCACTTATGGGCACCCGCACTAAGCTGCCATTTTTCCGACGGAAAACCTCCAATTACTTAAACCACGCTCAGTCTCCTGTCTCTAGTCTTCGTGATTTTAACATTCAAATTGTAGGTTATGTATTATGTTTACGTTTGTCATCAGGGAACGAGATGTTTGTACACATCCGGACGAGTTGTTTCAACACACTACTGATTTGATGCGCATGGTTTATAACTATGACGTAACTGCCAACTTTCAAGATTTGGATAGTATTGGATTATTTATTTGGCCTATACACACTATTGTTAAAAACGCTTTGGATGTTAATGGATACTGTTACTGCTAAATTTGGATACTGTTCAATATTCATGATGAATTGCAATACCTATGTTATTATGCTTCTTTAGGCAAAGAGTAGCAAAATTATTCGTATTTATAACTCTCTTTGTATCAATCATCTAAAATATACTACTACAGGGCAGATGAAAATGCGTCATCTTGAAAAGAACACGAACAATCTTAATTTTTTTGTATTCATAAAAATCTTGTTTGGTTGAGCAGGTACCTAATGAATTATTGAACTTGAGCTAGATCCGTGAAAACTAGTATTATCGGTGTCCATGTCATGCTAACTCACCAGAACTAGTTGAATTACTAGTAATTCCTGTACATGGTTTATTTATCCACAAAAAATCTAAAACCTGCATCAACCTTGTAAATGGGTCATAAGTTACAAAAAAAGTTTACAAAAAAAGTTAACTATTGAAGCCAAATTTGTGATCTTCTAAGGAATAATTAATTTATACAAAAAAAAAGAAAAGTTGATACTAATGAGCAATTATCTAGGAAATACCCATGCATAAAATTGCATGTGCATGAGGTTATAGTTACTGAACATTGAATGAGTTGGAGACTTAGGTATCGTATTTGTTTCTAGGAAAACTAAACTAAAAGTAATAATTCTACGAGATTGAATAGAATGCAAATTAAAATCGTAAAATAAATAACTTGACTGAATCCTTGCTAAGGATAGGTACCGAAATGTAAGACACTTTTCGGGGTCAATCACTCATCAAAATAGTGTAGGTAGCTACATGTAATGTGAAAAAAAAAACTGGAATTCATATGAGACTGCAAAGTACCTATCTACTTCAAAGTATTTTATAAATTATTGCAGCATAACGCGAAGTACTGCGAAGTGTAAGGTGAAGTAACAATGCCCAAAATACTCTGACACCTCCAAATAAATTCACTGTACTGCGGAGTAAATACTGCAAAGTACTGCGAAATTTGTACAATGTAAAAGTACTACGCGTAATGTATGGCAGTAACGCGCGTATTGCATGGTTAGCATAGTAATTTGAAGTACTGCTACACACTGCAAAGTACTGCGAAGGGTAACGTGAGGTAACAATGCGCAAAATACTCCTGTTATCACCAAGGATATTCATTGTACTGCGGAATACTCAAGGTAATGCACAGTGAAGTAGGTACTGCAATGTAATGCGAATTGCTGAGGAGGACTGCAAAGGACTGCAAATAAGTACTGTGGATTTGGAACAATGCAATGTTGTTGTGTATGGCATGCTTTGTATAGAATTCCGAAGTAACTACTGCAAGTTACTGCCACATACTGCAAAGTACTTCAAGGTGTAAATTTACGTAAAAATACTTGAAATGTTTTTCCCCACCAAATAAATGCACTGTAACTACGAGTACGGAGCACTGCAGATAAGTACAAAGTAGTGTCACGAGATGCAGCCTCACTGTTCGCTGCGAGTTTATGATAAAATGAAGGGAAGGGGAACGGTGTGGAGACCGTAAACATTCAACCTGTAACCTAGTTTCTTATATAATTTATCATGGCAAAAATAGATAAAAAATCGATGGAAATATCGAAAAAATCGAGAGCTACTGGTCAATTTCGGTTCGTATGGGCCATCAGCCTTATCGAAGCCAAAGGTTTTTCGTGTTATATATTTTTTTAAGGAAAATATAGGACCATATTGCAGAAAATAAATAAAGGTGTTCCCAACTCCACATGGCAAATAATTACTTAAAAACTAATGTAAAGAGTTTCTTTCGATCTACATATTAAAGTTTCTTGACTGTGGACTAAGTGAGAAAAGTGATTATTTTGGGGTGTATTTTGGCAAAACAACCTTCATAGTTAACTTATTTATGACAAAAAGTCTGATGTTAGGTCCGTAGAGGCATATCAGTTCGAAGGAAGACGAACCTATTTATCCTAAAACTTTTGAAGCAAAAATAAATCTCTCGCATGTTACAATTTCTTGTATACACTGAATACAAGAAATAGACACTGAATATTTATTCAGTATCTATTTATAATCAATAACCATAGTAAAAAACGTAAGCATAATTGCGAAACCTGTCGCGATTACAAATTCAAGAAATATAGATTAAACCACGGTTATAAGTAAGGTGGCACTACGTCATTTGGAAAATATTCAGCCAAACCAAACAAGTGCCTCGATATTATTATTATATTATTATAAGCGGAATTTATTTCAGTAGATTAAACTTTGAACGTGTTTCGTGGTATAAATATACGAGTATTATATCACGCCTAATTAACACTAACGCAATTAGGTTAACCCTTCCTCTTCTATAATTTGAACCTTACTTAAATAAATACACTGTTCCCGCATAACACCGCTTCAAGATCATATACAGGGTGGACCAACACAAAGTACCCCTAGATTTTCGCCTAGGTATTTATAGGAACCTACCTATTATTCAAATGAATGTCAAAATTCATGTAGCTATGTGATTACACTTAACCGGCTGACTAGCGTTTGTTTTCATGGATATTTGACAGTTATTCTGTCAAAGCAACATAAATACCGATCAGTTAGAGCCGCAAAGGTGACTAATTGCTGTATTTTCTTATTTTCAAGAATATGGCCACGAGAATGTTCCTTCCGAGACGATCTACAGTGCGTGGGTTAGAATAATATTTTGAAAAACTTTCGAAATTTTTTTTCGATATCTCTAAGGAGAAGCAAATTATTGAGAATTGACACTGGTTGTGAATTCATAGTAGGCTGAGGTTAAAGTTCGGACTTCAGTTGAGCAGGTATCTTAAAAAATGTGACCCATTGACCTGTATGACTGTACAAAAATTCAAATCTGTATTCAATGAAATAGCGCAAACATACCACAGACATATACGTATTAAGTTGTCACCTGTTGTATCGGTCTGTTGAAAAGTCACTAGAGGAAATAGGTGGTCATTTGAGTGAAAATAGACAGGAAATACAACGAGGAAATACAATAGGGATACAGTGGAACAAGGTCGGTTGACCCCCCTAGCTTAGTCCTGGTGGGCTAAACGCAAGATACGCAACCTTGGGGATGCGAGTTCGTAACGTTTGAAAAACAGTAACGTTTCGTAACGTTTGAAAAATTTGCGTACATTTTCGGCAACATTATGGAACACATTGTCGTTATAATGATCTTGAGTTAGTGTATAGTTTGTGCCAAACAGCTCTAATCCAATAGTTGTTGAAAGTTGAAGTCGATCCAGCACCGGCGAAAGGTACAAGGTGCAAGCCACAAGTCATGTACCGGGTAAGTCTCTTAAGATTGACACAAGGGGGGTGTCACTTATCATTTGCCGATTTAACTCATTCAAAAAAGGAGTAGACACGGTTTTTGATGAATTTTTATAATCTGAGAACAGATATTAAAAATCTCGTAAAATATACAGGGTGGAAAATAAAACATGATTTTTTTAAATAGAACACTCCGTATATTTTTAGACCAAAATAATATCCTTAATTTTCTGAATCGAAAAATATCTAATTGTTATATAATCACTCCACCTGTTCGTAAGATATTACTAAAAACTTATCACATTACGGGTGTCAATTATAAAATAAGAACATCAAGATACCTCTGGAAACAATGCATATTTGCATTGTTTATTTGTTGACAGATGTCATCCAGTTTTTTGTGAGATAGTAGTTCACTCTCTTAGATATTAGCGTAAAAAATACGTAGTGTTCGTAAAGAAGCAAGTTATGTTAGGTTATTTCGAGAAAAACTACCTCCTTCCAAAAATAGTTTTAAAAACATGTATGCAAAGTTTAGGAATACCGAATCTCTGAGAGACAAGAAAAGGGAAAGGCGAAGAACAAAAACAGGAGAAGACACAGAACTCAACGCGTTATTATATTTTGCTGAAAATCCATCCAAATCGTTAACCTTCTGCAGAGACATACTTGATAGGAAGATAGACTAGAGGAAGATGATGAGTTTCTAAGTCATGTCTTTTGGACTGACGAAAGCAGTTTTTCTCTTGCGGGAATTTTTTACAGAAAAAGTGCACATTACTGGGCAGCGGAAAATCCACATATTGTAAAAAAAATAAAAAAACAAGGATACCAAACTGTAAACGTGTGGTGTGGCATCCACAAGGATGCTATTGTAGGTCCTGTATTTATAAATGGGCCCTTAAATGCACAACGTTATGTGGATATTCTTCAACATCCAGTTGAAAATTATTTAGATAATATTAATTTAGTGGACAACAGATCTGTTATTTGGCAGCAGGATGGAGCACCACCACACTCTGCAAGGAACGTCACCGAATACCTAAACAGAAAATATCCTATTTGGATAGGAAGGCACGGTGTTATACATTGGCCCGCTAAAAGTCCGGACTTAACACCTCTGGATTTTTTTCTCTGGGGTACGATAAAACAAGATACATACGAAACTGGGGTTTTTAATAATATGAATGAGTTAAGAGAATGCATACGTGTAAAAATTGAGCAATTAAACCAAAATGGTGATATATTTCAAAGGGTGAGAAGCAATTTTATAAAGCGATGCCAAATGTGTATTCAGAATGGTGGTGGTTACGTGGAAAATATTTAATTACGTTACGTGTAAATAAATAAAATTGTGTTACTCTATTGTGTTACTGTATTAATATTGACTTTTATTTGTTTTTATTAGGCTTATGTTGTTTATTGTTATTACTCGTTACTGTTATTGTCACCTATATATTATTTATTTATTATCTCAATAAATGGCATTGTTTCCAGAGGTATCTTGATATGTTTTTTGTTTTATAATTGACACCCGCAATGTGATAAGTTTTTAGTAATATCTCACGAACAGGTGGAGCGATTATATAACATTTAGATATTTTTTTATTCAGAAAATTAAGGACATTACTTTGGTAAAAAATATACGGGGTGTTCCATTTAAAAAAAATCATGTTTTATTTTCCACCCTGTATATTTTACGAGATTTTTAATATCTGTTCTCAGATTATAAAAATTCTTCAAAAACCGCGTCCACTCCTTTTTTGAATGAGTTAAATCGGCAAAGGATAAGTGAGATTTTTTTATTAAATTTGTTTAGCTACCTACGTTTTTTTGTATTTTTACTTTCATTCTAAATTTATTGTTACTGAAGTGACAGCTTTTGTTCCACGTTCCAAGGCATATAAAAGATACAAAAAGTTTACTTACTTTTCTATAACTAGCCAGAGCTAGTTATATATTACTTTTATTACAGATGATATGTACTAATGTACTTAGGTACTCTGAACTATAAATTATTGGGTATACGATATTATAATATATGCTTTCTGTATCCACATATTTTTTGTTTAATATTTTGCACCAAAAAAAATCAATATTTGACAATTTAATAAATCATATTTTGTTCATTCCAATTTATTTATATTCTACAGGCGGCCTACAGCGGGTATAAATAAATTCACTAATTCGTCATTAGGTAAATATTCAAAAAGATATTCAATATTTCAAAAAGATATCAAATTTCAAAAATGATACTTGGTCAAGTCTATATTTTTCTATAAATAAAATTTTCATTGAAATACCTAGTTAGTATAGTGCCAGGAAAACGCGTGACCTTGAAAATATGAAAAATTTTCGCCTGCGGCCCAATGTCTGACGCCTGTGGCGTCCATGATTTTACCCAACACACAATTGACCCCCCCCCTATATTTTACTCTAGCGGCGGCCCTGCATACAATGGTAGGGATATTATAAAAGAATTAACTCAAGGAATATGGGGAATAAACAGTTAGTTACATATTCCTTGATAGGATGAGCGGAAATACACAGGTAATACAAATTAATGCAGTGGAACACCAGGGAGAATAAGAGAATACAGCGAAATGTGAGGAATATGAGGAAATACATAGAATGGTAGGGATATTGTGAGGGAATTAATTCAAGGAATATCGGGAATAAACATTTTTTGAGAGGGACTACCTAGGTGTACATTGGGTAGTGGTTGACTTCTCGACGTAGAACAATAATGATTATTCTGTTTCAAAGTTGTTACTTTTTGTTTTTGTCATAACTAAAAGGTGGGTGGGTCCTTCAGAGTTAGTTTTATTTGCACAGATCAAAATTTTTTTCACTAAATTTTATTGAGGTACAGTGGTCCAGTAAATATTTTGAGCAGTGTATTTATTCAACAACAGTAAATAATAAATTAAAATGAAATGTATCACTACCTAGATTATTTCAGGGACGCTGGAAAATGATATTCCCAGACAACGATGACGCGTATGTCTATAAATAAGTAATTCTACTACTATTATAGGTCCTTACGGACAGGAAGTTTTCTCGACTTCGATGACTCAGTTCAATGAAGACCTCTTATCTCTTATCATGACAATGACTTTTTTATCTTAGTTGTAACAGTCCAATAATAGATATGAGAAATTCAAAGAATTTTAGAAATAATTTTAGACATCTATCAACAAATACCTAAATAAATTCACACAACAGCGAGACAAAAGCGTGATTACCCTTGTTTTTGTCAAACTGCTTTTCACAAAAATGTGAATATGGACAGGGTAAATAAAATACCGACTAAAATATTTATGTTTATATCCAAATACCTATATAAGGTAAGTACCTATTTGTATATATAATGGCAGTTACTTATTCTATTATAAATAGTATTATAAATATTAATAATTGTCCACTGCAAAGTTGCAAATCTATAAAAATATATAGAATTTAATAAAATCTGTTTTTAATATATTTAATGTCAAAATAAATTTTTACTAAATGCAAAATTTTTAATAAATGAAAGTATATACCTAGGTACCTACGGTACTTATAAGAAAAACTATTTTTTAACATTTTTTGTCTGTCTCTCTGTTTGTTCAGGCTAATCTCCGAAACGGCTGGACCGATTTTGACGGGACTGACTGGCAGATAGCTGATGGTTTAAGTAGTAACTTAGGCTACTTTTAATTTAGAAAAAAAGATAAAGAACAAAAGGAAAAGAAAAAGAATTATATAAGGTTAAGTCCAGTTTTTCGTGCGCCCCACGCGCACGCCGCCGTACCGAAAGGCGCCTCCCACGACTTAATTCCGTAAAGGCTGCCTGTCGCGCGGTAAATTCGCGAGGGAGAAGACGCAGGAAACAGCTAGGTAGTTGTACTATACAAATTGAAGAGTTTGTAGGTAGGTACTGCCCTGGTTTAGTTCTTCACCGGTAGCCCGAGACCCACAATCCTGTCCAGTCAGGTTGTTTTTGCCGGTTTTTTTAAAGCGGTTTAGGTACCAGGTGTATAGCATACACGCAAAGGGCAAAGACCTTACATTGGAATATGGCTCTGAATATGGTCTTTGGTATACCTACGTGTGTACACCATACGCCGATTAGCATGATGATATAAAATTCGATACCCTGTATATAGTAAATCATACCCTATTGGTTTTTCAGTACCTACCTAAGTACAATTAACAAACATTTTTTAAATCATCACAATCTATAAAAACTTAATACACTCCGCTCGCTGGTCGCCGGAAACTAATGATTTGATTTCCGGTATTTTGCGATTTATGCTTACGCAGCTTGCCAGTTTGATTGCATTTTAATGAATTTTAATAGCTGTACAGATTGATTGCATTTAAATGAATTTAGTAGCCGTAATTAAGTAGGTAGGTTATTTTTGAAAAATTACCTGTGTTACTACGAACGACCCCTTCCAGCTGAACAACGGCTTGTGGAACATCAAAAATTGTAGCTTCAACTTGCCCATGTCATCGGTGACGCGAAAACTGTCAGCTAGAGTTGTGATCCAGTTCACGACTTCTTCATTGGCGTAGGTAATCAACCCTTGGCCGAAATGGTGTTTACCATCCATAACAAAATTTAGGATGCCTCTAACCGAGTTCTCGGTCAGCAAAGTCTCTTCATCTAGATGCACTATCCAGTCATTATCACTAAGAATGTTTACTTTATCTTCTAAACAATACTGCAGGGCACGTGCTTTGAATAATGCCCCGCTCTTTGTGCGATAGTCGGGGGGTACAACAACCTCGCGAATTCTCCGGTGTTGGTCTAAACCGATGGGTTTATCCGAGACAACTTCAATTAAAAAATTCTCTAATCCTGTGTCTAAGCACTTGTTCATGTTCCTGTTCACGTTGGTTTTCACTAATTGAGGGAAATCACCCCGGGTCACTACCCTAATGCATATGAAAGGGGCTAACAGTGGGGATCCCTTCAAGACGGTTTTATCCGGGAACGCGTTGTAAAAAGTTAACCCTACAAAATTAAACAAAACCTGCGGCAGGGGTAGGAAAGTAATTAACCTTAAAACGTACAAAATTGACGCCCCTAAAAATCCGTACTGTACCCAGGGGTTGATTTCCGTCGCCGGTACGAGGGCTCCGAGGTTAAGTATCTTTATACCACCCGCGAAGATCTCGAATATTAATATAACACTTAAAAACAAAAGGCAATGCAAGTAGTGCTTCGTTCTGCTGGTCAACATTGTAGAATACACCTAGTAAATACACCCTTATAAACACAAATCACCGAACTATATTACGTTCCACATAAACTATAGATACAGATTTAAAGAAACAGATTAAAGCATACTATGAACCGAACTGGTCACATAAATATTTACTTTTTCTTCCAGCTTACGACAGTCACGGCGCCGGTATACCAATTGTTGGTGTTTTACCTTTGTTTGAGCAACGGCCGCAATGGGTCGGTCAAATGATACCACACCACCACAGCTCACACCACAGCATCGAACGCAATCAGATGCAGCGCAAGCAACTGTGAGCGTCACATCACAATTTTGCTGAACAACTGTCAATGTCAAAGCAATATGGTCGGTCGGCAGACGGGAGGAGGGAGACATAGGTGAACCGCAAAGAACCATAGAAATATCAAAGAATCCATGATGCAAACGACAGAACACAAAACACTAGTTGTTAGAAATACCAACCGTACCAAATACAGATCACTGTGATCTGTGGTACCAACCCTAGCAAAATAAAATATAACAGAAAATTGTAATATTTTATACGGAGATGGACGAAATAACAGTAGATGGCACGAGTAATAACAGAATCATGCGGGTTCTTCTCTGGTTTCCATTCACAGAAATAAAACTACTAGAACGGAAAGGGTATTCACACACAATTGACACAAACAATATTATTGGCAATAATATTGACAATAGTAATTTGACAGTCAAATTGCTATATATATTGTCAATATTATTGCCAATAATATTGATTGTGTGTGAATACTCTTTCCGTTCTAGTAGTTTTATTTCTGTGGATAGAAACCAGAGAAGAAAGTAGAGATGGTACTGAACCGGTGATATTGATGAACCGGTGAGAACGGTTCGGTTCTTTTTGCTGAACCGTTCGCAATACCTGTTACCGTTCAGCCGGTTCAGCACAGAGTCGAAACAACAACAACGACTACAAAGTTCCAGTTCAGTTGTTCATTCTACTGTGGCAACTACGCATGTATCATGTATATAACGGACTTTTTTTTATTGAAAATACGAATCGGCGGTAAATTAATCATAATGAATAAAAGAACTAGCGCCGTGTGGATTTTTTTTACGATTGCGGACCCAAATAAGCAATTAGCTAAATGTAATTTATGTAAACAGGTCCTCTCGTATAAGTAATCGATAACAAATCTCAAGACATATACTTGGCAGACACCCTATAGTTAACATACTAGTTAGTTTATATGTTTAATTTTTATTTTATGTAAAATATATTCAACTCGCATCGCAAAACTTAATACAAGAAGTAAGAAGTACATGAAATTACTGGAACTAGTCCGAACCGTGCTGAACGTCTGAACAGTCAACTGCGTCTGAACTCTGAACTGTCTGGTCTGAAGTTCTGGTTCTGAACATTAGAATTGCAATAACAGGTAACAGTTATAGTTCGTATTCGAGAACCGGTTCACTGAACGGTTAGTCAATACGCGTTCTCAAGAACCGGTTCAGTTCTTTCCGTACCAACCCTAGAAGAAAGTGGATAATTCTGTATTTGACAATAATAATTGATGGTGTGCCGAGTGTATTAATGGATTTGTTTTGATGAAAATACGGAATTCTGAAAATCGTCCGTCAATATCGGGATATTGAGAATACAATTGAACGTTTGCGGCAAGTGGGCAATGTGGCTTTCAAATCTTTCTATAAATTAGTTTAAATACAATTGGTATGAGTATGTATCTTGTATTGTACAAAATGACGTATTTCCTGTGGCTATGATACTAATCATATAACCAATAATATATCAAGGTATGGCCTCTGATATAACTCAAAAATAGAGAGCTTAGAGCAAAGACAACACATTACCTACCCCTACTTACAAGACGAACTACCCAAAAGGTAGAGTCCAAAACGGTCACAGAGACCCTATACTGGATGGGGGTTATTAAATAATAGATACTTAAAGCAGTGCCATGAAGGTATACGTAAACTGTTCTAAATGCAGAAATTGAGATGTACCCATGCGCAGTGGCAATTTCGTGTCCGTTTCGCTTACGTATACTTGCGGGCCCGTACGTTCCTAGTGAACGCAATCGTATTGAGCCGAGGTCGAAAATATACAATTAGCCACGAATGCTGCTAGTAGTCAAATGTAATCTATGATTGTCAAATATAATTTTTGATACATATATTTTTTTATTTTTCTCAATTTACAATATTTGGCAATAGATTTTAAGTGTTTTTCTTTCTACATTAGGTACTACGGTAATTGTGATGGATTCTTGAAAAGAATTCGTTTTACTATGGAGGATGATTTACATCTTCCATGAGAATAAGTCTTGGGTCATATCCCCAATGAGGTATCAGGAAGCTGAAATTTGATACAAATTAATATGATGCAAGGCGCAGGAAAAAATATCACTGTCACTTTAACTTGACAGCTACTTCTTTCATCCCATAGCTTCTTAAATTTTTTATGGGTGTTTCTTGGCCAGCTTCTTTATTACTGTTGCACCGTGAGTATTCTTTGACCCAACATAGCGAGATGATATTCATCTGGCACTTCTGACAGAACCCTCACAAGCATTTGGTAATCTTACCATGGTGACCCTTTAGTTATTTTATAATTTTTCCAGAAGTAAGACCAATAGTTATTGTCTATCTGTCCTTTGGTGACATTCTAAAAAAACGGATATGATATTTAAAAATCTGCAATAATATCCTTAAATCCATGGTCCCAAGGTTGAGATCTTAATGAGACTGGTCTGTTCCATTTGTCGTTGTAAAAGCAAGGTTCTTTGGTAGGTACTTCCATTTTTTTATGTAATAATAACTAAAAATATAGGACCAAGAAGAATGATAAAATTAAATTAAATATGTGTATTTGAAGCATAAATAACTACTAATTGTTTACACCATACTTTTCATTTGTCAGCATGCATATTTTTTCTCAATTCCTTCTACTTCAAATAAATTAAACAATTCCTAAATTACCTATATACAAAATATTCTTAACACGTTAACAACCGGTGTATTAACAAAAAGCGGATCTTTCGGGACCGGCATTTGTTCCGCTAGAATTCGTTTCGAAAGAATTTTTCACGTATCGATAATTATTTTGTGAAAAATATTTTTTTCTATTTTATTTTCACATTTCTTTGTGGGACACAGCATTGACTGCACGCTGTCCCAAGGGTACACTTAAATATATGAGACCACATGCAGGCAAATCATTTTATTATTTTTATTGCGGTATTTTTATCTTTCTGTTTCTGCATAATGTCATATTTGACATGTATTTCTTATAATAAAAATTTTAAGACAGACAAAAGGACATATTTTAAATCGAATAATTTAAACTTACTTTATTACAAAAAAATGTTTAAAAAATCGCCAACCCGCTAACATTATTTAGTTCCCCGGACCAAAACATAAAACATTACATGGATTTAACACTGCAGCATGCATCCTGTGGAAGTCACGGCCACAGATATAGGAATCACATAGTGTGACCACACATTGATCTCACGCTGTCCCGGAGGCATATATACTCTTGACACCGCTTAAGCCTGACGCAGTCGTTAACGTGTTGAACAGTATACATAATCTCGATAGAATTAACTATTGCTTGTTAACATTGAAGCACTCTTTAACGGCCAAACTCTACATATTGCTCGACTTTTTATCAAACCTTTTGGAACAGGTCCATAACTTCTACTATCAGAAGAGTTTGTAGTATTATCTCCTTGCAGCCACACATGTCCGAAAGGCACAACTTGGGAAGAGGCAAAACCAGTCTTGATTTTATCACCAGGTAATCCAATTACCCGCTTACAAATTTGTTGTTTAGGGTTCGTAGGGCATTTTGCTATTATAATGTCTCCTCTATTAATACGCTGTCTCAATGGTGAAATGTGCTCTGTAAGTAGAATATCATCTGAGACTATCGTAGGTTCCATCGACGGGCCTGAACACTAGAAATGCAATGGAATTGTATAACAAAATATATGTGTAGATATAGGTATATGTGTTACCAATACAAAATCTGCTACATATTCAAATGTACAATGTGCCACACAACCGTATTTTACGATATAATTTACTGATCCTATAGTGTTCAGAATAAAATTTCTCATATTGGTTCTGGTCTAGTTGAGTATTTTTGAGGTTACATATTTTTTAGTTTTACGAGGTTTTGCCACAGATATAAATATAATATATATCTGTGGGTTTTACACATGTTTTACACGATGTTTAGCACAAAAAACATCTACAAAGATATTTAGCTTCACAAAACATCCACAGATAACAGTGTTAACCACAGAGTATACATATCATAACATAGCAAATGTTTGCTATTTTGTAGTTTTGTGCAACATAGAAATTGTGAAACAGTAAAACTGCAACCTACCAAACAATTTGTTTGGTAGGCTGTGGTATGATAAAAACCAAGGATTTTATACATACAATCATTGAGGTAAATCCTACAGAGATTATATTAGTATATATCTGTGGTAAAACCCCATATAAAACCAGAAATATAAACACAGAGACACCATCACAGCCACAAAATACCCAAGAACCATAAACTAAGTTTATCGTTCTTGCAAAACCCTCTCAGATCCCTCTAGCGTTCAGACTAACGTTAAGATTACAGCGCTAGCCCACATAATTTAGATCGAGCTTAGTAAGAGCGAGGTAACAAAATTAGTTCGAACTAACAACCGTATACATGACCGAACTTATTAGTTCGAACCTATTTAGTTCGAATTTCGAACTGAATGGTGCATTTATACGCGGTAACACACTTTCAGTTTCGAGACAGTGGCTTAGGGCCTAGATAAAAAGATTGTATTTTCTTGTAAGTGCAACTAGTTTGGAGTGGTTTATCTAGGATTATGTATCTGCAGAATACCACATAAAGAAGATTTTTCTATAATTTTCTCTATGGTATATCCACAGATATATTGTATATGTCTGTGGGTATATCTCGGGGTAATCTACATGTTCTGCGTTAGTGACACTCTGTGGCAAGGGAGTAGTGGTGGCTGGTGGCACAGTTCAGTTTTTCTTCTAGATTTGTTGTCTTTGCTGCGGTTTTGCGGTGTCGACCATGGTTTTTTCATTTCTCTCGAATGAGTGAAATATCTACGTACCCAGTGCCAGTAGTGCCACATAAACATAAACCATCGAGAAGTACTGAGTAGTTTAGTGTTTCCATTATTACTTATTAGCAATTACTACCTTTCCAGTAATATTATTTATACTTATGTGAGTGAACTTAGCATGAGCATTGGGCACAACAAATTGACGTTCAAAATTTGACGTTTCATTGTCCGCAAATAATAGTACAGTTTCTTTAATGCATAGTGTCTAAATTAAATTCAAAGTGCCTTTTCCTTATAGTCGTTTTAGTGTTCAAATTTTTTGTGTGAAAATTATGTACACGACTTTCTAATAATAGACTGATTGTAGAATGTTATAGGTCTAGGTTCTAAAAACAGGGTAAGTAAATTTTAGACTTTTTCTTTGTTGACCTTATTTTGTGTATTATTGAGCGCTTTTGTATTAGGTCGTTGAGTGAAAGAAAGTCCTTCATTCAACGATTAGGTATTAAATCTAGTGATCTAGTGGTAATGTCTATATGTATCCATTATCTATCCATAATTCCATTTATTGGCTTAATATATAATAAAATTTAGAATGTATAACTAATGAAGAACAAATACCTCGATAGGCTCATTTCCAAAATTTTATATTATTGAACATGTGCTTTCTATTACATTATTAAAATATGTTCAATTAAGCTGTTTGCAATTAAGTAGGCCTATTGTAAATATTTTTCTTTCAATTGCATTATAGGTAAAAAAATACATACTGAAACCTTAAACTATTTGTTAAGTAACTGCTAGGTATATTCCTGTATTATTCTAGGAATAAGAGTGATAGAGGTAGGTTTTGAGAGAGTTAGATATTTCGATTTTATTAAAAATATAAAATATAGGTACCTATACTCACCTATACAAGGAATTGTTACTTTTGTACCAATACATACAATATCGCCAGGTACTTACTCAACAAGGTCATCACCGTTTCTAAACCAGGTTCTAAGTAAAAAATTGTGGATACTTTTCTCTTGATTTTCTTAAATTAAGCAGTACGTAGGTAGTTATAAATTTTATAAAAATATGTAATTATTGTAGTAGCTGCAACAAAGTGTACCAACCTATCCACTATCACTAACTACTACAAATGGTACATTATGGGCGTGTATATAATATAATATTTGTAATGTGTTTTGACTGCAAAAAAAATATTTTTTAGTTTTATAAAAATGTACCTAATAGGTAGGTACGGTACGAATGATTCTTTTGATTTTCAATATTTTCATAGAACGGCGTCGGCGGGATGATATAAAGTCCACAGTTGCCTGGAAGTCATGGTAGGCAGGTACATAATATATATGTACAATCGGCATCAGCACAAAGTCACCGGCTACATACGCCCTTTCTAACAAACCTGACTACGCGGATGTTAGAAAGAGAGTATCCGATTTACTGGTGACTTTGTGCTGATGCCGATTGTACCTACACCCAATAAACTTTAAAAAATGACAGAAGCTAATGACACAAGGGTTCTTCATAATTTTTAGTTTAGCTGTCCGATAGACTAAGAATACTTTGCTTTAGGTATACTGGTTATATTCCAGGGGTTTTAGACTTTTGCTGCCAAATTCGTCGTGCCCTACGAATTTTTTTAAAATTTTTATTGTGTTTATATGTACGTCTGACGTCTTGAATAACACCCTGGTAGTTACGCTATGATACACCCGGAGGAATACCTAAAAACGGCGTCGGAAGGTCGCGGATTCGCACTTGACTTAGTTTCTATGGCCCAAACGGGAATAACACCTATTATAAAAGTTGTACATGTAAATTCTCTACCGTAACCGTCCTATACATTTTTTCGTACGCCGTACGCCTAACCGTTTTGGAGATACGACGCATACCTACTAAGTGAAAAATAGATTTATATCCCTCGGAGTAGTTTCCACAAACACCAAAACACCCTCACCCCGCTCGACGCGCGTTTCGCCAACCAAGTTGGCATCATCCGGAGACGATTAAAACGTTTTAATCAGTTTTACAGTTTTAATCAGTTTTACAGTTTTAATCAGTTTTACAGTTTTAATCGTCTCCGGATGATGCCAACTTGGTTGGCGAAACGCACGTCGAGCGGGGTGAGGGTGTTTTGGTGTTTGTGGAAACTACTCCGAGTGTTACAGTTACATCAAAGGTTCCAGCCCTATCCAACATTTATATCCGCCAAACATCTTTCGCAGCTATCTTGCTTTCTATGTCTCAGATTGAAAATTAAATATTGCTGTTATAGAGTTCGGTGATCTTTATTCTCTACCAGAATGTCTTATACATTTTATTCACATTTATTTACAGTGAATAAGTGAAAACAAATTAAAATGTTAATCAAAGATATAATGTAGCAATACTTAACGCTAACGTTTAAAATATGTTATTAGATGGAACCCCATAGATAGTATGTGTATGAAATCCTAATAGCTTTCTGTCGTAGCTAATTGTACCTACTCGTATAAGATAACAGAGGAATTAGTTAAAACGATATTTAAAAAGTAATTATGTGAATAAATATTATACTGGAACCTTATGTACATTGAGCCAGAAATAGGCAGGCGGTTTGTATAAATAACACATTTTGTGTAGCATGTAAATACAGTTAGTCTAGTAAAACATGACCTAGGATTATGAACACAAATCGCGACATAAAGATCCCAGTAGGTCACTGACGTCTCGTGGACTTAATGCATACGGATATTAACAGTCGAATTCGCCATCAAAAAACTATCTAAAAAAATCCGCGTGGAGCACAGTACACGTGATAGAAGTGAATACTTCTTTCCGATTCGTTGAGAGTGGGAGAGAGAGAGGTATGTGATCCTCCGCAAAAAGATCATCATCATCATCATCCACACATATATCCAGCAGGATATGCATAAGTAATATTGTATTCTGGTTAATTCCGATTCTGTCCCGATCGTTTATAAATTATATAAAAATTTCTTTCCGCTTTAGAACACTTGTGGGGGATCGTTGCCCAAGTCAAAGCTGCATTCGCTATCTCTGTTTCTCATTATATCAAAATTGCTTTCCACTTTAGAACACTCGTAGGGGATCGTTGCCCAAGTCAAAGCTGCATTCGATATCTCTGTTTCTTGCTCTTTCCCTCATATCTGTCATATGCTTTATCTCACTTGCGAGACGAAAATGTTATAAAATGTATCGTGAGGCGACCTTGAAAAATCACTCTCATTCGGCGAAAGAAGTATTGACTTCAAAAATTTCCCGCAAAGCGTGTTGGATTGTAGTGAGGTTTTTTCTTAATTCTGCGAACATTTTAGGGCACATCGTATATGTGCCCAAGAAGATTTTTGCTTACGACAGCTTCGCATGACATTCGCAAAATTATTGTTAAACCCCTCCTTATTCCATACCCCCGATTTTACACCCACAAATAAACAGGCATACAGAAAAGTTTTTTTCAATAAAACACTTCCACACAACTACTAGGTAGGCAGGTACTCCGAATACCACATTCCGAACGAACACGGACGTTGCCTTTTTCCACAGCGTTTCCTACGCCACTGCAGTAGGTACAGACTTACAGACATTAAATTGTAATTAACTAGGTACATTAGGTCTATACATTAAATTTTATAACCCATTCCTCGAGTCAATTATAAGAAAATATGAGCTCATAAATTTAATAGTCCATACAAGCGGTATAAGCTCTTCAAAAAATAATATCGCTCTGACAGGTCCATCACTCAACAATTTAGCATAGAACAGTAGTCTCGTCATAGTTAATCTAGGTATATATTTTTTTATTATTCCGCGTGTCAAGTACCTACCTAGCTTGGGATGTAAAGAATGTGAAGTATTCGAAGATGAAGATTCAGAGAAGTACGAGAAGATATCTGCACTCAAGAAAAATCGAGAAAAAGTTTTGATTTAATTATCTACCTATGCCGTGTTCTTCACGTAGCAGGTATCGTGATAAATAACTTCTATTTTTATATTTCGTCAATTGTAGAATTTTGGTGTAACGTGTGCAGTGTGCATTTTGGCGAAATTCTAGCACTAACCAAGTTATATCGGGACTTTCGTACCGTGTGAATTGACAATGAGATTGGGACATTCTAGGCCTACTATATGATTCGATTTAACCGTATCAATATATTGGAACAATATCGAGACTCGTGATTATCTCGCTATGCGTATATGGTATACACACATGGTATATGCAGTATACAGGGTATACGGGTAGACAGTATGACCACCTAAACAAACTCGTAAACAAAATATTCCACCCTATTTTTCAAGAGTAAAAACGTGATCAAATTTCTGACTAATTTTTCACCCAATTTTTAGCATATACTCGTAATCCATTAAAAACCTGTCAATTTTATAAACCAATAAAACTGAAACGTCTGTCCCAGTTTTTCTCAATTTTGTCTCAAAGCAGAAGTTGGTTTTAGTTAAAGACTGTTCTGACAATATATTAAAAACTGCTTCTTCAACTAACACTGGTCACTATGAATTCAAAAGACTTGACTTGAAAAGAAATGACTTACTTTCAGCGCATACTTAATGAACAACATTTTAAGAGCATTATAAAATGCAATGTATTCTGTTTATTTAAACGCATGTATTATATTTTTATATTCTTTGCAATAACACACCATAGACTAAAATCTGTTTTCGAAAAATTAAGAGAGTCAAATTTAAAAATTCAATTGGATAAGTAAGTTTGAATCGAGGTGTGAATTTTTAAAAAGAGAAGCTTATTTAGGACTAACACCTAAGTCAAGCCGAACCCATCAGGAAATATATCTACCGTAATCCGTAATATATCCCCATTAGTAAGGAAATTAAGGATTGACTGACTGAATCACATCCTGATATTTACCCTGTCCAATTATTCTACAAAATGATGGACCTGACCACGTGTTCATACGCATAGGCCTAACCCCAGATGGAATGCAGAATTACAGTGTCGGCTAGTATAAAAATACATCTATTGGAATTAATTCCATGTCAAACTGTCACTGTTCTAAAATATGAGTATTTCTAAAGAGCTTTGGTACCAAATTTGACTATATTATTTTGACAGAGACATGGAACATAAAAGATACAACTTTATATAACCTAGATGAATATAATATCATATACAATCAGGGAGACATACATCGACGTAACATCGAAATATGAGATATAAAGAATTTTCAAAGGATACCCACAATTGCCGCAATGGGAGATCGGGGCAGTATAACTTTTCTTACAGCAAGCTAAAATCGTCACTATAAAGGTGCTTTCATTCAACAAGTTGTTATGTTTGGATAGAATACAGAATACGAATAACTAATCAATTTGAACACAAAACCCATCAAAATGATACACTCAATTAAAGAATAACTGTATTACTTCTACTTGAAGAATTACTGTTGACCCCACTTTACTACAAAACGTTCGATGGTATTAGGCAATTTAGGCATCCAAATGAATGCCAATGATGCCGATGTGACACGGCCGAGGAACGTGTAAAATGAATCCGTAATATTGGAATGGGAAACATTCTTATTCTGCATCACATTCACCATCCAATTGTTTTATGATATGACGAAAGGTATATACTTAGTGTGATCAATATTTTGTTATACTACATGATAATGTCATAATGTGATGGGCGATGTATATAAAATCATTGTTTTTCCTTAAATTCCTGGAAATCAGTTATACTTGACAACGCTGTTCAAAATGCTGTAGCACGTGTGAAGAGATCGATATAATGAGGGTTTTTTGCTCGGGTTTTTATGTCTCATATTTCGATGTTACAAACTATAAATCAGAACGATGGTGTTGTTGCATATATTAAATCGAATTTACAATATACCTGCCGTGTTATTCTTATAGGTGAAATTAAAGCTCTCAGAATTAAAATACAGATAAAAGCAGACAATAACATTATTATAACAGCTCTCCATCGTTTGATCCCAATGTATTCAACAATCACCTGCAAGACTATTTACAATTAGAGAACATAAATGATGAAAACTATAATTTGGTTGTTGGTGACCTAAACATTGATATTCTTCAGGATTTTGATTATGCAATTGAGTACTTAAACATCCTCAATGAGTTTTATATATCTGCAATAAATAACTTCACTAGAGTACAAGAGAATACCAAATCATGTCTAGATCATATATTTATTAAATGTAAAGAAATAAGTAACATAGATTTTACCTTACCATTAATAATAGAAACAGATATCACTGATCATTATCCTATAATATTACAAAAACAAAACAAAGAGCCAGAAAATATTTATCAATCAAGTAGGTAGTACTATTAACTATAAAAACTTGCAGAAATGTTTTTACGACATCTCTTGGGAATCAGTTTATAATGAACCAAACAGTGACACTGTAACAAATAAATTTATTAATATAACAATGGAAACTGTTGACAAATGTACTACGGTAAATAAAAATACAAATAAATCAACATGGATAACTAATGCTTTAGTAACATCTATTAACAAAAAGAATGATATGTACATAACATTAAAAAGAAATACTAATAATATAGAATTAAAAACACAATATATGAATTATAAATTAACCTTCTTAAAAAAAAGAAAATATGCTTACTGTAAAAATAAAATAAATCTTGTAATGTATCGTGTTTAAAAAGTGAAAATGGAAGCACATTAAATTGTGCTACAGAAATTTCAAATGAGTACAGTAATTTTCAAGCATGGGCAAAACATTAGCTAATAAAATTTTCCAAAAATCCGAATTTTAAAATAAAAAGAAATATTAGGCCAAATTCTTAAATGGGCCGTAACTATCGACCCATATCTCTTACAACAAACGTAACCAAAGTTTTTGAAAAAATAAAAAGAGACTAAATGCTTATGTTACAAGATATAACGTAATTTCCGAAAACCAATTTGGTTTAAAGAGAATGTGTCAACTGAAGATGCAATAGTAGCTTTAACAACAAAAATCCACTCTGCACTAAATCAATCAAAACCCTGTCTCTGTGCGTTTATTGACTTATCAAAAGCGTGTGATACAGTTAGGTATTTCTTACTTTTACAATCGCTTGATGACATTGGTATCAGACGGAATAGTTTAAAACTGTTTCAAAGATATCTAACCAACAGACATCAAAGTGTGAAAGTAAATATACTAAATATTGTAGTAGGTAATCGGTGATACACTACCTGTAGAATATGGAGTGCCACAAGGTACAGTGTTGGGTCCGGTTTTGTTCTTTATCTATATAAATGACCTATTTTCTCTATCCATATGCACAGCAGACATTATAGGATTCGCGGATGATACTACAGTATTTTTCAAAGTCATGGGAAGAATTAAAAATAAGTGTTGAAAAGGACTTAGCGGATATTAAAAACTGGTTCGCTCACAAGCTACTAACAATAAATTTCGAAAAAGTAACTACTTACCATTTATCTGCTACGTTTCTGGTCTTCATCCATTTTCACACATAAAAATCAAAATTCATAAGAAAATATATCATCATGCCCTGAACAGAAATTAAATATTTAGTTAGATTTGTCATTGAAAGGCACTTACGATGGGACAAACATATAAAGTATACTATAAGGGAACTACAAATGATATTCTATAGATTTAAATACTTACGAAATATCTTTAACTTACAACAATTCTCAACACACTCTAGTAATTTCGTAATTTGTTATGTAAAGAGGTACATATTTCTGATATTAGACAATTGTACTATTATAATCTCAACATAAAGTATCACCGGGTAACAAATAACATATCATTGCTGGGTCATACCTACGATACTAGACAAAAACACCCCATACTACACCTTTTATGTTAACATCTGTTAGATAACGATTTATTTTACTAATATCTAGCTCTTAAAGTTTATAACGCAGTTCCTGTCGAAATTAAAAATACAGTTAATATTACATCATACAAAAAAAAACTTAAACACTATATATTTCAACAGTCAAGAATCATATTTCACAATTATTTTTTTAAACAACTTACCTATAGTTTGTAACATAGAAATATGAGACATAAAAACCCCAGCAAAAAACTCTCATTATATCGGTCCCTTCACACCTGCTACCGCATTTTTAACAGCTTTGTCAAGTATAACCGATTTCCAGGAATTTAAGGAAAATCAAATGATTTTATATACATCGCCCATTACATTATGATATTATTATGCAGTATAACAAAATATTGATCAGACCTTTCGTCGTATCATAAAACAATTGGATGGTGAATGTGATGCAGAATAAAAATGTTTCCCATTCAAATATTACGGATCCATTTTACACGTTCCTCGGCCGTGCCACATCGGCATCATTGGCATTCCAATTGGCATTGGAATGCCAATGAATTGCCTAATACCGTCGAACGTTTTGTGGTAAAGTGGGGTCAACAATAATTTTTGAAATAGAAATAATAATACAGTTATTCTTTTATTTAGTGTATTATTTTGATGGGTTTTGGTGTGAAGGGATCGATATAATGAGGGTTTTTTGCTTGGGTTTTTATGTCTCATATTTCGATGTTACAAACTATACATTGTTTATATTTTATGATCTAGTATTTATTCAAATAAACATTATTATTATTATATACGTGCGAAAAAATTTCAGAAATGTCCTTCCTGGTGTGCTTTTGGCACTGGCGGATTCTAAGAGGATTTTTCTAAAGAATCTGACGGCGATGACGTGAACTAGATCGATCGGAATCAATTCAACGCACCCGTCCTATATAAATATGGCTCGGATGCCAGGCTACGCCACTGTCTGTGACAAAGCACGCGACCGATTTTATTCGTCCTTTACGTATATTAATCATCTTTGGGAATGGCAATGGCAATGTGCCGTCGCCATGGCACCGTAAAAACTAGTTTTTTACGCCGGCGACGATGCCTCGCTAGTACTCCTGGAAATCCGAGTATCCTTCCTTCGAATGTTAATTACCGTAAGGGGTAAGGGCATATCCGATTAACTTAAATCACCTAATTATCGAATTCGACACGCTAGGAGGTACCACCTTACAGTAATTGTTTATTCTATTAAAATTGCGGTTACACTTGCCAGCTATTATAGCGAAAAGTGGTTTTCAGTTCAATGATCTGCGCGCCGATTCAATGCCTAAATCTATTTTTTATTGGCCACTAGTTGCGTAAAATTACTTGGACCTAATTAATTTTCTTTCTAACTGATGAGCATTGTGAATCAGTAATTGTATCGTCCTAATCGAAATTTTTAAGATTTAGTACCGTGCAGTGTTGGCCGCAGAGTGGTTCCTAGTTCCTATTCTCCTGGGGATGATTGCTGGATATCTGGAGAATATATACATAGTTTTACGGTGACGATATTACCTACGGTAAGCAAATATATTTAAGTTTGTCCGACAGTTAACTCGGAAGATTGGCTGCAGATAATAACTTACTAAATGTGAAAGTGTTGTTTAGAATTTTAGGTAGATATATAAACCCATATTCAAAAATAGCTACAATTAATTAATTAATCAATCAACAAAAACATCTTCAAGATCAGAAACATCAACAGTTTCAAGTATATTCGGAATAGTTTGCTGTTTGCCCGATTGGGATGTCTTTCTCAGTCGCTGAAAAAAAATGAACTCATGTTGAGTGTTGACCATATCAGATGATTCTTAGAACGGGATTGGATTATTTCTAGGTACCTACCTACTCTTTACATCTTTAAAAAGTTGGCGGTTGCGTCATTGATCTAAATCATACGAATCAAATCAGTATTGCACTAGTTAAATGTGTGTTGAAATAACTCGTCCTGATATATACAAACTCGTTCCCCGATGAGAAACGTAAACATAATATAATACATAACCTACAATTATAGAATTATAGAAAAAGTTAATTCAACTGAAAGATAACCAAATTCTGTCAGTTTTGAAACGGTGCAAGGCTACTGCGGGTACGGCGCTAGTCAAAAGAAATAGATCAATTGATTCATATTCTGGCCAGAGTTACGATGTACGAAATCGTGCCCTTTCTTTCTTTTTGGTATAGCAGCTTTAAACAAGTGATACGTACACTTGTACAGAATAAACAGATCGATCGTCAACTCATATTCCATTTTTTATAATCCATATTTTCGAATCCGCATTATTGGCTGTAAGTGCCTCTATAGTCTCCTGAAAAAAAAGAGAGTAATAGACCGTTATGACAAGATACGGAGAAAGAAGTTATACAAAACTGTAAAAAAAACGAAGAAGAAATTCTTATTCTTTTTAAAAAATAGTTTTTTGGCTTTATAATTTGCCATTTCGATATGACATTTTATTCTCTATAGATTCGCATTATGTGTACTAGGGGACATTAATTCATTACATAGAGAAATAAGCAAATAGATGTATAATCAAAGGAAGACACTTACCAGTTGTATATCTGGACATATATACGGAAACGAATCACTTAGAAGTTGTACAAGTTCTTTCACCTTCATGGAAGATCTTCAGAGTGATGTACGATTTGTTTTATGGATCATTTATACTTGAATTTAAAATATTAATACCAATCATTTCCAGTGACACTTTATGACATTAGTTTCGACGGAACTGAAATTCATAGAAAACTATTCTACTATTATTTATATTTGTTGTATTTGAACATATTATACGAGTATAAAAAAGCATTGGGCATACAGTTATTCAGAAAATGTTAAATTTTGAAATGCATAAAATTTTGTAGAATCTATTAAAACAACTACTTTTGCAACTACTTTAAATGCTGAAGCATTTAAAGAGGGAGTGATATAGAAATTGTTTGCTTAGTCAAAACTAAAATCGTTTGTTGTCAAAACTAAAATCTTATGTATTAATTGTTATTTCAAGTATAAATGATCAATAAAATAAATCGTACATCACTCTGAAGATCCTCAATGAAGGTGAAAGAACTTGTACAACTTGTAAGTGATCGTTTCCGTATATCTGTCCAGATATACAACTGGTAAGTGGATATTCCTTTGATTATTCATCTATTTGCTTATTTCTCTATGCAATGATTTTCTACAAACCCAAGATACCTTAAACGAATTAGTTTCTTTTACCCCTGTTTTTGTCGACAGTCAAATGGACTGACTATTCCTGCAATTGATAGAAATAACAAATAAAGCAGGATTTGCATATTTAATGAGCTCCTTCAGTTCCAAATAGATTATAGTATAGTATAAATAATTTGTGGTTTCCGGTGTGAGATCACTTTTTTTTTGTTCCCTATCATTGGTCCCTTCATTTAAATATTGAAACAGTGTCAGAAAATAGATAAATGAAATACAAAAAAGTTTCCGTGATTTTATCCGAAAAACCTTGTGTCATAAGTAATAATAAAAATATAAGAAAAAAAATCAATGGGTATACAACCTTAAATTACTTATGGGTATATATTACTTATGGGTATCGGCAACCTTATTGTTTAGCTTAGCCTAAATTTGTGAGACAATTATATATTTCACAGTGTTTATTTATTTTGAGGTCGATATTTTGTTCTGGGTTTTTTTACCTATGATAGCCAAGGATTTTGTCGAACTTGGCAAAGGTATTGGATGGAACAAATTATTATAATATATGAGTAACCTTAGTTTTTCTTGTATGTATATATGTACACTTGTCTCGTAAGACGATTAATACTATAATTATTAAAACAAATACCTTCGACGATAGAAATAATTATCAGAAGTAGGCTACACTGTTGACAATCAGATAAAAATATTTATGTGGTGCCAACATAATGCGTGTTTTGTATTTTGTTAAGGTTTACACTGCTTGACATGCGATGTCGCTTTCTTTCCACATGTTTATAATCCGCTCCGTAGACTGACATTAACATAATTATTGCTCTTCTATTGCGTGACTACAATAGAAAAATATTATCCACATTTGGCAAACGTATGTGGATATTTTTTGAGTATTTGATACAGAAATCATTTATACAAATATGTGGTGACAACATAATGCGTGTTTTGTATTTTGTTAAGGTTTACACTGCTTGACAAGCGATGTCGCTTTCTTTTCACATGTTTCTAATCCGCTCCGTAGACTGACATTAACATAATTATTGCTCTTCTATTGCGTGACTACATAAAATTTACATATAATATTAATAATAATAATAATAATATATCCACTCCTTGTTCTTATCGCAATGGTTAGCCCAGAGCGCTGAAAATTTATTTCGCATCAGTAGGGAATTGAACCATCTGCTGCTGCCAGGTGATCGAGCTGCAGAGCTAGCGCGCTAAGCAGCTCGACCACCGTCCCCTTAATATGCAATTTAAAATGTAATATGAAATTGAAAACAATGAACCGCTAGGATTTTTAGATGTATTAATAATTATTAGAGATAGTTGGAATTTGACGTATATCGAAATGATCCCAGTACCCACAGACATATCCCTAGACTCATCATTGTGCACAACACGAAATGGCGAGTGTTACCTCGGAATAAGGCGGGGTTTGGAAGAACACGTATGCGATTTTTTTTTTACTAAAAGGATCCACATCCACCACGTAACTATTACGAGTTTCGAAATTAATGTTTCGTCAGCATATTAAAATATTAATTTCAGCAATTATCTAGATATGCCGCCACTGTTCCTGAAAGGTGAGAATTGCGTTAAATTTGTAAGCCTTGACACTCTAGAATAAGCAATCGTGTCTGAAATAAATATACTGTTTATATCACAAAATATATACATACAGGCTTTATAGTTTACAAAACAAAAAACTGGCAATAAAACGCTGACAAATCTTAAAAACGGAGTTCCATGATCACTCGCTTCTGTTGGTATTGACACCAGCTGACGTCTGAATTGACAAGAGAACTAAAATGGCGGATAGGATGTACACTGGCGGCCATTTGAAAGTGTACGACTCTTATATCAGATTTCGTTATATTTGATCTTTGTAAAACTGACTTTGAAATTTGAGGTTCATGTGATGTGTCATTATGACATTCACAATTGTCTAATTATTACTTATCAAAATTAAAAAGTGTATTATTATTTTATCAAAAAAATTCCAAATTAACAAAGAACGTCCCAAAAATGTTCAAACTAAACTAAATTATAAAAATTAAGTAACTTAAAACTACAAAACTCCAACGCGAGTAGGTCTGTATAAAATTAATATTTCGTCCAGGCGCCATTTGAGTCTATTACACCTTGCAATCGACGTCTCATTGATGAAACAAGTGTCCTCGTGTAATATTATCCAATATGTCCATAATATTGTCCAATATGCGCATGTAACTCTGTCCGGTAAGGCGCTCGCCTATCCTCCAGCAAACACCGGGACCTAGGGAACTTATCCATGCCCAAACATTGATGGAAAAACGTCCACTCCGGTCGGTAGGTTTAATATACCTCTCTTCATACCTCGAATTCTGAGGTCGGTATGGAACCATCATGAGATGACTGAAAGACCTTTTCGTCGGAAAATATGACATTATTCCAAAAGTCGTCGGGCCTACCGACAAACTGGTTCGCAAAATTAAGACGTTGTTCTTTATGCCTTGGCTCCAAAAATACCTTCTTTGCTGCCGCATAATTTCGTAGCTCTGAACCCTTCACCCGCCGCCTTGCAGACCTCACAGATCCAGGAAACTCCGTTTCGAAACAGGCCGTCACTGCTGTTTCAAAGGGATTCGTTCTAAGATGGTCTAGGAAGAGGTTGTCTTGCTCCACAGTGCTTATTTTACGACGCCCTCCGCCGTGGACGTAGCGAACGTTTCCTACTGCATTCCATTTTTGTTTGAGTTTGAATATACAACTCTTACTCACATTTAGCTCATCTGCAACTGCCTGTAATGACCAATCATTTTCAAGCAATGTAACAGCTCGCATTTTTTCAGGTTCAGTTAACCGCGGCATTTTAAAACTTGAAAACCAATAAAGTGGTTTGTAAATTACGGAGTTAATTACTGGCATTTGTTTGAAGTTTCAAATAAGTGTCAAAATTAAATATAAAAAGATCACATTACAATATCTAAAAAAATCGTGCACTTTCAAATGGCCGCCAGCGTACTTGTATCTTTTAACCTTCCTAATACTAACTCGGGTAATTTTGTACCCCAACTGGATATATTTTACTAGATATTGAAGATACTTTGGCCTCGTCAATGATACGTAAAAATCCTCTTGGAAATGCTAATTATTTTCAGTTGAAATTATAATCATCAAGGCTTGGTAAGGAAAACCAAAAATCCCAAAAAATTAACGGATGAAGATTT